>CM056052.1:184677503-185143756 GCA_029574335.1 Rana kukunoris | reverse complement strand
AAAAGTGCTGGGCATGTCTTAATCTGGGGGAGGGGGGCGCACTGGGAGCTTCGGTACGGGCTGCTCTTGCATTCACTGCATTACGGACTCCTCGCTCATTCAACTCACTATTGTTTACTGCTGCTAATAATTGCTCTATCCTCCAAAGCTACACTTCCGCCCTCAACTTGCTCTCCTTCCCGGGTCACTTCACCTTCTTCCTTGTTACTTTCACTGTGGTTAGCAGCACATCTCCGCTCCTCCCCGTCTACACTTCTCTCTGCCTTTCCTGCACGATCACACAGTAAGTCACTTAGCACCTATCCTCCTTGTTTCCCTGCCTAGTTCATTTTTTCTCTTCTCCGTGGTCTTCTTATCTGCTGTCCTCTCCCTAAATCTCACCATGCTTCTGTCTCAGCTCAGCATTCCAGACAGAGATTTACACCCTTTCCATCCCAGTTTGCTCTTAGCTCTCAATTCTCCTGTACCCACCATGCAGCCTAGCACATTCTCTGCATTCTGTCACTAATGAAGACATTAGCACATACTTTTTACCACCCGACCTCCTCACCAATTCTCTCTTTTCTAACCTCTTAGCCCCCCTCCTTCACATTGAAGCCATTTGTCATGCAATTTGACAAGTCACATCCTATTGCCAGCAAGGCAGTGTTCAAATCAATGCAACACCAACTTTGAGTCGCTGCATCAATTTGAAAAAGTAGTACATTTTTTTGCGATTTAGGGTGCGACTTCAATAGACATCTGTGAATGAAGCCACACAGATGTCTTTAAAGTCACAACCCAAAGTCACACTGAGATGCGGCTCTAAAAATTGTGCCATTTTAGGTTAGGTCGCACAATTTCAAAGCCGCAGTCAATGTGAACGGGGGCCAATAGTAGATTCACACTGGTGTGCTGTGGTCTGGCCACAGTGCGATTGTATATGCAGTTTACCCACAGTTTTAGGTGCGCTCCCATTCAATTCTATTAGACTGTTTTTATTAAAGCAAATCACAGACTTGCATGCTGCATCTTTAATGTGCAATCAGAAAACACACAGTCTACTAAAATTCATCAGGAGCACACCTAAAACTGCAAGTAAATCACACATACAAATCGCACGTAGTCAAACCACAGCGCACCAGTGTGAAACCGCTATAAGGCTAGGTTCACACGCAGTCAGGATCATGCAAAAAATGGTGCCGCTTCATAGGAGTGAATGGAGGTTCCGATCAGGTCCGCCTGAAAAACTGACAGACAGACCTGATCGGAAAGCCTGTGTGAAAGGGGCTCAAGTTCGAACGAGAGGCGGCACTTTGCCATCTTTGCCCTGGGCGCTGGATGACCTTGTCCCAGCACTGTATCACATATCCAATAAATTACCCCATTTTGGAGAGTACCCCAAGGTATTTTAAGAAGTATGGGTATGGGGAGTCTTTTCAAGACTTTTTTTTTCCACAAGAATTTGGAAAATGCGTAAGAAAATTATTTATATTTTTACACAAAGTTGTCAATTTAATAAGATATTTATCACACATAACATTGGCATACTTAGAATTACACTGTAAAACACACTCTGCTACTCCTCCTGAGTAAGTGGGGCCTAACATCCTAGAAGCACTTTAATCACTTCCAGTCTGCTCTAATTCTGACATTCTTCTCCTACCTGTATAAAACATCATATTTTGCTAAAAAAAAACTACTTAGAACCCCCAGATATTTGTTTTTAAAAACAGAAGCCCTAAAGAGTATAACAGTGGGTGCTGCATATTTTTATGTCACGCAATATGTGCACGGCAGTTTTTTAAACGCAATTAAAAAAAATCATACTTTAATCAATTTTAATGCACAAAAACAATAAAATACAACTTTTTTTTGTAAAATATAAAAGATGATGTTACACTGAGTAAATAGATATGAAACATGTCACCCTTCAAAATTGCATCCACTTGTGGAATGGCGCCAAACTATGGAACCTAAAATCCCCATAGGCAAAACTTTAGAAGCCTTTACAGGTTACCAGTTTACCAGACACAGGAGGTCTGGAGTAGAGTTATTACTCTCACTCTGAAGTCTGCAGCGATAACTCACAAGTGTGGTGCGATCACAGTTTACATATGCTTCAGGACCGCACATGCGTTTGCACTTGGGCATGAGAAGACTGTGGCCCAGATTCACAGAGCGATTACACCTGTCTAACTGGTGTTAGACAGGAGTAATTTCAAATTTTGCGCGCCGTATCACTAGTTTGAATCCTCAAACCATGATACGGCGGCTTCGGGCTTCGATCCGAGAGGCTTACGTCTTCGTAAGCCTTCGGATCTACGCTGCAAACTTTTTGGCGGCCGCTGGGAGGAGTCCGCGTCATTTTCAGCGTCGGGATATGCAAATGACTTTTTATGGCGATCCACGAAGATACGAGCGGCCTTCGCAATCGCTTACGTCATTTTTTGCTACGTACTGTTAGACCAGCTATTTGCTGGTCTAACGGTGCGTAGCCCATGTTAAGTATGGCCGTCGTTCCCGCGTCGAATTAAATTTTTTTTTTTTTTTTTTACGTAACTCGTTCGGGAATAGGAATGTCCGTAAACGACGCTACTAAAAAAAAAATGACGTAACGACGTGATTTCGCGCAATGCACGGGGGGAAATTTCTGAACGGAGCATGCGCAGTTCGATCGCCGCGGGAACGCGCCTATTTTAAATGCTTCACGCCCCCTACTCACGTAGATGGCTTGCGCGGGAGAAATACACTACGCCGCCGTAGTTTACTGGACAAAATCTACGGGATTCCACGTAGAGCCAGGTAAAAAACGTCGGCGTAGAGTATTTCTGATTCTCTACGCGAATCTAATTGTATGTGAATCTGGGCCTGTGTCTTTAAATTTGTCTTTGTTTTATTATTTATTTTAACCACTTCAGCCCCAGACCATATTGCTGGTCAAAGGCCAGGCCACTTTTTGCGATTCGGCACTGCGTCGCTGTAACTGACAATTGGTGTCCTTTTTTTCCCACAAATAGAGCTTTCTTTTGATGGTATTTGATCACCTCTGCGGTTTTTAGTTTTTGCACTATAAAACAAATATAAACACTATAAACAAAAAATGAGCGACAATTAAAACTGATGGTCAGAGCCCTGATTACAGACCTAGATGTCCTCTGTGAGGAGATGCGGCTGATCGACTCATCCTTTCCTCACACTCTGTCAGTGTGAGGCGAGGAATGTCGATTGCCGGAATCTCCGTGATTACATGTGGCGGCTGTGATTGGACACATGGTTAAAGAGCATTACAGAGACCGGGGTCGCGCTATGTCAACACTGTGCAGCTGCGATTGCCATGCTGCATGCCCCCGCAGAGGCGGGGAGAGCGATCGTTCTGGAAGCAGTCATATGATGTCCACCCAGAATGAGAGCCACACCACCTGCCATCATTTGACGGTGGGCAGGTGGCAAGTGGTTAAAAAATCATTTTTGCACTGTCTCTTTAATTTTTTTTCATCAACTTTATCAATGTTATTGCTATCATAAGGTTTGAACAACATCCCTTGTGACAGCATGGGCCATTACACATCTTCTTTATGAAGACCTGAACAAGACTAGCAAGCCAAACTGTGCATGCGCCCCCTAAAGGTGGAAGTGCGGGATCATGTATATATAAGTGATCCAGCACACAGCTGCTACCTTGTAGCAGTAAAAGAGCTATATGGCATTCAGAAAGTGGTATATTGTTCTGAATGGTATTTTAAAAGAAATGGGTAAATCAACAGTTTTTGTTTTTTTACCTTTTAGTGTGCATGATATTCACACACTGAATATAACTGTTATTAATTAATTCATTATGATTTATGAAGCTGGGTACATTCAATACAGTTTTAATACATTTTTTACATGAAACCACAAAAAGGTATTTTCTTAATCCATGTTACAGTAATAGAACACAGACATTTTTTTCTCTCATATCTCTGCAGTATACTTGAACTAATTACCATGGAGGCAAGCTGTTAACATCAAACTATTGCCCTCTCAGCAGTATTTTTGTTAAGCATCCATTCAATATAATGCAGGACTTCACCCGTGTGTTTCTATGTTACCCCCTAGGCTTTTTATTATCACATACAAATTTAAATATTTTGGGGGAAAAAAGCATAACATGTATCATATAATGAACTGTATTTACAGTGGGATGTGTAATTCATAGAACATGTTCCAAGGAGAAATAGTATTATTGAATTTCAAGATAAAGATACATTTCATTTTAACTGTGGAATATTACAGTGGTTCTAACTGTTTTTATCTTATTGCATTCACTGCATTAAGATAAAAAAATGCCCCACAAACTGTCACCCCCTCCATTCATAAATACTTACCTGGATCCACTCATCGATTCAGCACTGTGCCATCTGCAGCATGGGTCCTCCACTTTAGGTCCGGTCTCGCAGAAGACACAGGTAGTCAAGGGGAGCTGTAGGCTCATGCTGCTGTCAATAAATCCTGTGAAGAGGGACTGGTGTCATGACTAAACCACTTTGTATATTACAAGAGCCGCCCGCTCAGGACACACCCACATGGGTGTTACCATAGGAGATAGCTTGCTAAGTGGGCACCGCAGGAGGAAGGATCATACAGATCCAGCACAAAAGAAGAGGTAAGAGGACCAGCAGGCAAGTATATCTTATATTTTATTTAAATTCAAAAAATTATCTTTAGAATCACTTGAATACATGCAGATGATCTGTTCATATTTTTACAAAAGGGTGAGATGTCCCATCTACACAGGAACCTTAAAGGGGTTGTAAAGGTTTGTTTTTTATTTTAAGCTAGTACATTGTTGGTTCACTTACCCTTTCCTTCGATTTCCCTTCTAAATGTTGTTTTTTCTTTGTTTTTCTTTGTCTGAATTTCTCACTTCCTGTTCTCCTCAGTAAGCTGTTCAGTAAGCTGTTCTGGCTGACTAAACACCGCTCAGATGATGGTGTAAAGTTTACTGAGGAGAAACAGGAAGTGAGAAATTCAGACAAAGAAAAAAAAAACATTTAGAAGGGAAATCGAAAGAAAAGGTTAGTGAACCAACAATGCACTAGCTTAAAGGAACCTATTCAGAAAATAAAAAACAAAGCTTTACAAACCCTTTAATTTGTGTTGTACCAGAGCTGCTTTCCAGGGACATGGAAAACTGTTCTTAGTGGCTGATTGGATTGAAATAATGATCCTTGGTACGGAATATGGGGGGAACAAGAGCAGTAGAGCAGGGCAGTTATCTGTAACAGTATGCAGGAGAAAATATCTGGATTACGAAGATAAACAGATGTCCCAAGGAAATTTGCCTGGAAACTGGTTTTAGATAAACTCTGTCTAATGGTGAGTGTGGGTAGATCCTTCCAATGCGGGAAAAACATCAGAGATCTTCCAGGGGTTTGGAACTATTTGACAAGGGACAGGGAGAGTTTGAGATATCTGTGCAAATGTTGACCATGGAATGTTCTCCCTGAAGTTTTGAGAGTACGGACTGTATTGCATACGTTTTGCCAATAGTCCCCTGAAGTTTAACTAAAAAAAATCCTCTGATGAAACCTGTTGATGAAGTATGCCTATGCTTAGAGGCAGCTGGATTGTGTAGAAAACCTTCTGCATAGGAATTCAGTCCTTATCTTGCTACTGGACCACTGGGTGCTGAGACATTTATCTTACGTGAAGCTGAGAGAGAACAAACTCCTGACCGGTCACACCACGTCCTTTCTCCTCCTCCATTGAAAAGTTTGTTTGTTTCATATTGTACTCATGTAACACAATCTCTCAATGGTGAATAAGGGAGAATCAGATGAGTCCCATTCACAGATCATGTTACATACAGAGTACACTATGAAACAATTTTTTTTGGGGTGGAGCAAGGAGGGGGGTCCTCATTGTTTTTTGCAACTTCACAGAAGACTTGGCGCTATTACCATCTCAGCGCCAGAAGTTCAACAGCAGGAAGAAGACTGAGCATCCCTGTACAAAATATTTCTACAGGATCCAGTTGCCTGCAATACATAAAACATACCTTATTAAGTAAGTTTAGGTAAGTTAGGTCACTATAGCTATAGAGAAGATTTTTTTTTTTTTTTTTTTTTAAGCAACACTGCATGCACATGTGTATTGTTTCCCACACTATCTCTCCTAAAGGTTGTATGTTAGTATAACTTTCTAACACTCTCATGGGATAGCAAGCAGCCAACACCCCAAACCCGAAAAACCTTCCCCAATACAGCCATAAAGAAAAACAGAACAAAATTATTTGGCAAATAATATCCACTTTACACTTTATTGGTTGCAAATAACATTCAAAAACCATAAATATTTAGTATTTATTATTCAACCATGTATAAAGTAATATTTAATATCTTATAAGCTCAGTTATTAGAACTCAAGCCATAGTGAACTAAAAAGAAAAATAAATGCCCCCCCCCCCTAGTAATCCAGGGTGACCAAACACGTTAAGCACCAGCGACAAGGGTGGGAGGGAGACTAGCTCTTTGCCTGGCTTGACCAACTGTGTCTTTCCCCATTTATAGGGCTCCCAGGAATTCTAGAAAATCAAATAAATCCTAATTTGATCATTAAAGGGGTTGTATGGCTTCAGTTTTTTTTTTTTTTAAATAACAAATATGTCATACTTACCTCCACTGTGCAGTTAGTTTTGCACAGAGCGGCCCCCGATCCTGGTCTTCTGGGGTCCCTTTGCAGCTGTCTCAGCTCCTCCCCGCAATCGCTAACCCTCTTCATGGGAATCTCTCTCCCAAGTTGTTAGCTTGCGGGAGCGCTCCCGTGATACAGCCGGCGGCTATAGCCGCCGACTGTATCACTCTGCCTGCCCCGGTGCGCAGCGTAATTGGATGTGTGACAGCAGCACAGAGCTAAGGTTGCCACATCATCCCTTTAATCCAGGACACATATTTAAAGGGGTGTTCCAGCCCAAAATTGTGTTTTTTAAAAGTCAGCAGCTACAAAAAGTGTAGCTGCTGGCTTTTAATAAACACTCTCACTTACCTGCTCCTGCGTTCCAGCGTCGCGCCGACCGGGGCTCCGCTCCTCTCCCCCCTCCCCAGCCGGCGTCTCCATCCCGAATGGTGGCACCCAGCCGCGACAGCCTTCGGCTTCACGGCTGGGCACCCACTGCGCATGCGTGAGCCGCACTGTGAATGCGCACGCAGCGCGGCTCGCCGCTGATTGGAGAGGCGATCGCATGGGACCTGTCAGTGTCCCATGTGATCGCCTACAGGGAGGGGCTGGTGTAGGCGATTAAGGGACATACTAAAACATTTAATGTGAAAATGGCTTAATGTAGCTTAACGAGCAAAAAAGTGCCTAAACCTCAATCAATTGCCCTGAAACTTTGCACACCCCAAGAAATCGACGTTCCAAACATATCCAAGAAGCGTTTGGATTTGGTGTCCACAAGGCAAACTATGGACATTAAGCTTGTTTTTTTGGGAGCTTAATGTGGCTTAACGTACGAAAAAGACCTTAAATGTTAACCAATCTCTCCCAAACTTCACACATAGAAGACTCTATCCATAGTAACATATTTTGAAAATTTCAGCTCATTTGGTTAATCACACCAAAAGTTATTCACATTAAGCTATATTTTACAATACTAAAACATTTAATGTGAAATTGGCTTAATGTAGCTTAACGAGCAATAAAGTGCCTAAACCTCAATCAATTGCCCTGAAACTTTGCACAGCCTGAGATCTCAACTACTCAAACATATCTATAAGTTTTGTGCTATTTGGTATCCCACAAGGCAAACTAGGGACATTAACTTGTTTTTTTGGGAGCTTAATGTAGCTTAACGTACGAAAAAGACCTTAAATGTTAACCAATTTCCCCCAAACTTCACACAGTAGAAAGCTCTATCGATGCCAACATATTCTGAAAATTTCAGCTCATTTGGGTTATCACACCAAAATTTATTCACATTAAGCTATATTTTACAATGCAAAAACAGAGCTTAACGTACCATAATGTAACTAAACCTTGATCAATTGTCTTAAAACTTTGCACAGCCTAAGATCTTAACTACCCAAACCTATCCAATAAGTTTTGTGTGATTCAGGGTCCCACAAGGAAAACTATGGACATTAAGCTTGTTTTTTGGGGAGCTTAATGTGGCTTAACGTACGAAACTTAAATGTTAATCAGTTTCCACCAAACTTCACACAGTAGAAGACCCTATCCACGCTAACATATTCTGAAAATTTCAGCTATTTGGTTAATCACACCAAAAGTTATTCGCATAAGCTATATTTTACAATACTAAACATTTAATGTGAAATTAGCTTAATGTAGCTTAACGAGCAATAAAGTGCCTAAACCTCAATCAATTGCCCTGACACTTTGCACATCCCAAGATCTCGAACTTACAAACATATCTAAGACATTTTCAAGTGATTTGATGGTCCACAAGGCAAACAAGGAACATTAAGCTTGTTTTTTTGGAGCTTAACGTACAAAAAAGACCTTAAATGTTAACCAATTTCCCCCAAATTTCACACAATAGAAGACCACATCCATGCCAACATTTTCTGAAAATGTCAGCTCATTTGGTGAATCACACCAAAAGTTATTCACATTAAGCTATATTTTACAATACTGAAATTGGCTTAATGTAGCTTAATGTAGCTTAACAAGCAAAAAAGTGCCTGAACCTCAATCAATTGCCCTGAAACTTTGCACACCCCAAGATCTCGACCTTTCAAACATATCCAAGAAGGTTCAAGTGATTTGGTGTCCCAGAAGGCAAACTAGGGACATTAAGCTTGTTTTTTTTGGAGCTTAATGTAGCTTAATTTACGAAAAATACCTTAAATGTTAACCAATCTCCCCCAAACTTCAAACAATAGAAGACTCTGACCATGCCAAAATATTCTGAAATTTTCAGCTCATTTGGTTAATCACAATAAAAGTTATTCACATTAAGCTATATTTTACAATACTGAAATTAGCTTAATGTAGCTTAACGAGCAAAAAAGTGCCTGAACCTCAATCAATTGCCTAAAACTTTGCACACCCCAATATCTCACCTTTAAAACATATCCAAGCGATTTGGTGTCCCAGGAGGCAAACTAGGGACATTAAGATTGTTTTTTTGGGGGGCTTAATTGCTTAATGTACGAAAAAGACCTTAAATATTAACCAATTCCCCCAAACTTCACACAATAGAAGACCACATCCATTCCAACATATTCTGAAAATTTCAGCTCATTTTGTTAATCACACCAACAGTTATTCACATTAAGCTATATTTTACAATACTAAAATTGGCTTAATGTAGCTTAACGAGCAAAAAGTACATGAACCTCAATCAATTGCCCTGAAACTTTGCACACCCCAAGAGCTTGACCTTCCAAACATATCCAAGAAGTGTCCCAGAAGGCAATCTAGGTACATTAATCTGAATTTCAGCTCATTTGGTTAATCACACACAACCAGTTATTCACATTAAGCTATATTTTACATTACTGAAATTGGCTTAATGTAGCTTAAAGAGGTGGTTTACCCTAAATATAAGCCCTCCCATGTGATCCAGCATACTGGCGTCAGCGCCAGTATGCTGTTTTTTTTTTTTTTTTAATCCATCACTTACTGTATTATGGTGAATTTTAATCTCTTACCCCCATGGTGGACGACGTCAGTATAGCGCGTCACATCTTACGGAAATACCCGATAAGGACTCGGGTAATCTCGGCGAAAATGCGGTGCCTGCGCACAGACCTAGGAGCTGACTGCGCAGGCGCCGTATTTTCTCGAGTCCTACGGCTATGCGCGTCACGCCCTCCGAAAAACGCCGAAATAGGACTCGGCGAAATACGGCGCCTGCGCAGTCAGCTCCTAGGTCTGTGTGCAGGCGCCGCATTTTCGCCGAGATTACCCGAGGCCTTATCGGGTATTTTCGTAAGATGTGACGCGCTATACTAGATCCGTCCACTGTGGGGGAAAGAGATTAAAATTCACCATAATACAGTAAGTGATGGATTAAAAAAAAAAAAAAAACAGCATACTGGCGCTGACGCCAGTATGCTGGATCACATGGGAGAGCTTATATTTAGGATGAACCTCCGCTTTAATGTAGCTTAACGAGCAAAAAAAATGCCTGAACCTCAATCAATTGCCCTGAAACTTTGCACACCCCAATATCTCACCTTTTAAACATATCCAAGCGATTTGGTGTCCCAGGAGGCAAACTAGGGACATTAAACATGTTTTTTGGGGAGCTTAATGTGGCTTAACGTACAAAAAAGACCTTAAATGTTAACCAATTCCCCCCAAACGTCACACAATATAAGACTCTATCCACGCAAACATATTCTAAAAATTTCAGCTCATTTGTTTAATCACACCAAAAGTTATTCACATTAAGCTATATTTGACAATACTGAAAAAAGTGCCTGAATCTCAATAAATTGCCCTGAAACTTTTCACACCCCAAGATCTCGACCTTCAAACACATATCCAAGAAGTTTCCAGTGATTTGGTGACCCAGAAAGAAAACTAGGCACATTAAGCTTGTTTTTTTGGGGAGCTTAATGTGCTTAATGTACATAAAATACCTTAAATGTTAACCAATCTCCCTCAAACTTCACACAATAGAAGACTCCCTCCATAGCAACGTATTCTGAAAATTATTAAGTATTCAGATCATTTGGTTAATCACACAAAAAGTTATTCACATTAAGCTATATTTTACAATGCTAAACACTTAATGTAAAGAGCTTAACGTACCATAATGTGTCCTTAACCTCAATCAATGTTCTTGAAACATTGCACAGCCTAAGTTTTCAACTTCCCAAATCTATCCAAGAAGTTTCAAGCTATTTGGTGTACCAAAGGCAAACTAGGGACATTAAGCTTGTGTTTTGGGAGCTTAATGTGGCTTAACGTACATAAAAGACATTAAATGTTAACCACACACAATCTCCACACAATAGAAGAATATATCCATGCCAACATATTATAAATATTTCAGCTCATTTGGTTAATCACACCAAAAGTTATTCACATTAAGCTATATTTTACAATGCTAAAACATTTAGGGCCAGATTCTGAAAGGAGATACAACGGCATCGTATCTCTGTTTGCGGGGCTGTGCATCTATGCGCTTGATTCTTAGAATCAGTTACGCATAGATTTTGCTTAAATCCGACTTGCGTAAGTCACTTACATCGTCGGATCTAAGTTGCAATGTTACGCTGGCCGCTAGGTGGCATTCCCGTCGATTTCTGCGTTGAATATGCAAATGAGCCTGATACGCCGATTCCCGAACGTTTTTGCGCCGCTTCGCGAGTAGTTTACGTCGTTTCCGTAAGAACAAGGTTACCCCTGCTATATGAGGGGTAACCTTTCTTACGTCGGTCCGCCGTATGCCCTGTTAAGTATGGACTCGGGACAGCGTCGTATTTTTCCATCGTTTACGTTGTTTACGTAACTCGTTCGCGAATAGGCCTGTATGTTAATTACATTGCCGCTGTAATCAATGTATTTGCGGCGTACTATGGATGAGCATGTGCAGTGCCTATGTTTAAGGCCGGCGCATGCGCAGTTCGTTTGGCACGGGGGCGCGCTTAATTTAAATACAAGCCGCCCCCTTTGAATTACGCGGCCTTACGCCGGGCCATTTACACTACGCCACTGGAAATTACGGAGCAAGTGCTTGGAGAATACGGCACTTACTCCTGTAAGTTGCGGCGCAGCGTAGTGTAAATAGCTTACGATACACTACTCCGGCATCTACGAGAATCTGGAACTTAATGTGAAATTGGCCTAATGTAGCTTAACGAGCAATAAAGTGCCTAAACTTCAATCAATTGCCCTGAAACTTTGCACAGCCCAAGATCTCAACCCCTTAAAACTATCCTATATGTTTCCTGCGATTTGATGTTCCACAAGGCAAACTAGCATCATTAAGCTTCTTTTTTGGGGAGCTTAACTTACAAAACTGACCTTAAATGTCAACTAATTTCCCCCATTTGGTAAATCACACCAAAAATTAGTCACATTTTACATGCCCAAAACACATAGCTTAGTGTAAAAAGAGCCTAATGCAGTTTGGTAGTAAGTCGGGGGGGGGGGGGGGGGGTGTGCTGCACCAGGTGCCACACACTGAAGGGGGTGTCAGGCCGGTGCCCCCCCTCCGTGACTAAAGACTAAAGGCAGAGACAGAGGGCAGCATGGCGTGATGACTGGGAGGCAGCGGCAGTCTAAGTAGCACACTGCAGGCTGAAGCCGCCTCGCTTTGCAGGGGGGGTGAGAGCCGCACCCTGAGTGATACCCATCCCGTCGGCGGACCCAGGTCCCGGCCGCAACAATCCCCTTCTCTCGTGGCCACGCCGTGGCTCTGATAAGTCTTGGCTGCGACTGTCTCGCAGTCACATAGCCGAGCAGAGTGAAGCCACGCCGCCTCCCCCTCCTCTGTGTTATCTACCATTGCTGTGTGTGCAGCACGCAGCATGCTGATCATCTGAGCCTAGCGAGGTGCATTACAGGTCTGAAGGGGGGGTGTTTGCACTGTTGTAGGGGGGGTCTGTATTGTAGGGGGGTCTGTATTGTTGGGGGGGCTGTTTTGTAGGGGGGTCTGTTTTGTATGACGGCTCTTATATAGGTGAGGCGGGGGCCACCCGTCACGTGACCCATCCCCCTCTAACGCACCCTCTGACTACATCACTGGGGAAGCCCAGGCTTTCCCTTGTGTCAGAGGGGACAGGTCACGTGAAGGGTGGCCCTGCCTTACATATATAAGAGTTGTCATACCATCAACCACCGGGCAAGGGTTGTGGGGATGAGACCCTTGTCCCATCAACATGTTGAGGGCATGTGGCCTGGTACAGTTCAGGAGGGAGGGCGCTCTCTCGTCCCACCTTTTTTCGGTGGCAGGCCAGGTTACATGCTCTGATAAGGGGTCTGGTGTAAATTGTTGGGGAACTCCACGCCATTTTTTTTTTATTGGCGGCGGGGTTCCCCCTAAAATCCATATTAGACCTGAAGGGCCAGGTAATTGAATTTGGGGGGACCCCCATGCTTTGCTGGATATGTGCATTGGGTCCCTCACCGTGCAGTGGGCACACGCCTGCTATGGCTCTTAAAGGACATTTCTTCATTTGTGTTTGTCACATGAAAAGATAAAATAGTTACAAAAATGTGAGGGGTGTACTTACTTTTGTGAGATACTGTACCTCCTCTGTACAGTGTTTTTTCCTGCCAAATGCCCCCACAGCAAGCAGCTTGCTATGGGGCACTTGAGCAGAGCCGCAGCTTTGTGTGTCCATTAAGACACAGAGCCGTGGTTTGGCAACGCCCCCTCTCTGTCTTCAATCTGTCCCTTGGCTCTCGGGTGGAGGCGCCGTCATCTTCGGTAAGGGAACGGGAAGAGAAGTCTTGCTGATAATCCAGACTTTCCTCCAGGAATGGACATTAAATTACTTACGGTCAGCACAGGGAAACTTCTGGCCACTTACTGTCTCTCGGACAATAGGATCAAATCTCTTAACAGGTTGAAATCAGAACTTGGACATGCCTACCCCGGTTTTTGTTTTCTATCTACAAACACAAGATTTTTTGGTCAATAGCAGGCTTAAGTTAGAATACTGTAAAACCCCCACCCAGTTGGAACAAATCTGCCTCTCAGGCTCCCCTATCTTAAAGACAACTTCCCTGGCCTACTCTTGGTTAAGCTCCCACCATACACCAGCACCAGATAAACACAAGAATAAATGGCAGAGTGAACTAAATGTCACATTCTCGGAAGGCCAATGGGAAAAAGCGTGCGTATTTGCACATAAATGTTCCTTAAGCTCCAAGTTCCAAGTAATTTCGTACAAAATCCTTACACACTGGTATATCACCACCCCAGAAAATAAAGGCTTGGTCACCGACCGCGTCTGATAGATGCTGGAGGTGCAAAGAGTGACGTTGGGTCCTTCATCCATATTTGGTGGTCCTGCCCTATGATATCAGGCTTTTGGTCCCAAATAATACACCATATCAAACGGATCATGGACACAAGTATCTCACTTGATGCTGCTGCTTGTCTCTTGCATATTAACCACATGTCCATTCGTAGATACAAAAAAATCACTGACAAGGCACTTACTAACAGCCGCCAAAACGCTAATTCTTCCGCTGTTTTGGAAGTCCTCTAAATGCCCCTCGATTGTGGATTGGTTGAACAGGGTACATTACATTTACAGAATAAAGGAATTAATAGCTATGAGAAGTGAAGATTCAAACCAATTCAATGAAACTTGGCAACCGTGGGTACTGTTTAAATACTCCAATAATTATCAGTTGTTGGTGGCTTGATTTGTACTGATTCTGTCATACATTATAGAATACTGATCCCTGTAATGTTTAGGGTTTATCTTTTAACATCTGTTATTGTCTGTTGATTGACAGAAGGTTTACTACCCTTACACGACCCCTGGATGTTTATATCGAAGGTCAAACTCCCCCCCACTTCCCCCCCCCTTTTTTTTTCTTTCTTTCTACATAACAATGCTTAAGAATACGTGCTTCGACCCAAATTTTTTGAACACTAAATACTCGATCCAACTCGTCTTTGTTAATGTCATGCCCATGTTAATGTATGATTGGATTTTGGTCTTTCATATTGTCTGTTCTTTGATATTGTAACTTTGCTACTTTTGAATCAATAAACTTGATTGTGAAAAAAAAAAGAAAAAGAGAAGCCTTGCTGCTTCACAGCCTGGCTCCCTACTGCGCATTCTCGAGTCGCTCTGCGCAATCCCACTGGTCCCTGCTGTCTTCTGGGACCTGTGTGTCTCCCAGAAGACAGCGGTGGGACGGAGGAGGAGCCGAACGTAGCGTAGTTATCGGCGGGTACTGCGCCTATCTATGCACGGGAGTGGGAGCAAAATACCTGTATTAGACAGGTATCTGCTTTCCCCTACCCCTGAAAGGTGTCAAATGTGACACGGACCGGGGGGGATTCCGAAAGGTGGAAGTTCCATTTTTAGATGTAAGTCCGCTTTAAGATAATGACGTAATACGTACAATTTTTTTTAGGGTCAAACAAGTTTTTCTGTGAATATTGTCCTGCACCAATATTTTTTATTTATTTTTTTGCAATCCTTAGACAATTAAATGTAATAAAACTAAACAAAAGGCAGTAGATATATGTAAAAAGTTGTAAAAAATATTAATAAGCGAAGCAAACAAAAACCTGAAAAAAAGTTTATTAGATAAATAAAATAGAAAAAAAAAAAAAATCACCAGGAAAATTACATTTGAATAGAGAAGGAGAATATAGAGTTAATCAGTGCTGATTAGAGAAAACTAAAGGGTTAATAAGGGGTTCAACAGAGGAACATGTAATTAGAAAAAAAAATGTTTTGCCTTGTCATGGTTGCTTTAAATCTTTTCACCTGCAAACCAAAGTTCATCTCTATATAGATGCAAAACACAGAACATTACAATTGATACAATGTTTCAATGTAACTTTCTGTGAAGTGTTTGTTGATAAACTTTGCCAGCCTGCTTCTTTTTTTATTTATTTTGACAGCTGCTGCTGAATTGCTGTGTACTGAAACAGGGAAGGGTAAAATATAGCTTAATGAGAATAACTTTTGGTGTGATTAACCAAATGAGCTGAAATTTTCAGAATATGTTGGCATGGATAGAGTCTTTTATTGTGTGAAGTTTGGGGAAAATTGGTTAACATTTAAGGTCTTTTTTGTACGTTAAGCTACATTCAGCTCCCAAAAAAAACAAGCTTAAAGCGGATGACCACTATAAAAAAATTATTAAAAGCCAGCAGCAACAAATACTGCAGCTGCTGACTTTTAATATTAGGACACTTACCTGTCCTGGAGTCCAGGCGGCGTCCGCAGCAGAGATGAGCGATCGCTCGTCACCCTGCTGCTTCCCCCCCTCCATCCACGGTGAGGGAACCAGGAAGTTAAGCGCTGCGGCTTCACTGCCGGTTCCCTACGGCGCATGCGCGAGTCGCGCTGCGCCCGGCGATTGGCTCCCGCTGTGTGCTGGGAGCTGAGAGTTCCCAGCACACACAACGGGGGGGGCGACGGGATGTCGCCAAAAAAACCCGTCTTTTGCCCGAGACTGCGGGCCGGAAGTGGTTGCAGATACCTGTCTTTAGACAGGTATCTGCACCCCCCTCCCCCCTGAAAGGTGTCAATTGTGACACCGGAGGGGGGGAGGGTTCCGATCAGCGGATCTTCACTTTAGGGTGGAGATCCGCTTTAATGTCCCTAGTTTGCCTTCTGGGACACCAAATCACTTGAAACTTCTTAGATATGTTTGGAAGGTCGAGATCTTGGGGTTTTATACAGTTTTAGGGCAATTGATTGAGGTTCAGGCACTTTTTTGCTCGTTAAGCTACATTAAGCCAATTTCAGTATTGTAAAATATAGCTTAATGTGAATAACTTTTATTGTGATTAACCAAATGAGCTGAAAATTTCAGAATATTTTGGCATGGTCAGAGTCTTCTATTGTGTGAAGTTTGGTGGAAATTGGTTAACATTTAAGGTCTTTTCGTACGTTAAGCTACATTAAGCTCCCAAAAAAACAAGCTTAATGTCCCTAGTTTGCCTTCTGGGACACCAAATCATTTGAAACGTCTTAGATGTGTTTGGAAGGTCGAGATTTAGGGTGTGCAAAGTTTTAGGGCAATTGATGAGGTTCAGGCACTTTTTTGCTCGTTAAGCTACATTAAGCTACATTAAGCCAATTTTAGTATTGTAAAATATAGCTTAATGTGAATAACTTTTGGTGTTATTAAACAAATGAGCTGAAAATTTCAGAATATTTTGGCATGGTCATAGTCTTCTATTGTATGAAGTTTGGGGGAGATTGGTTAACATTTAAGGTCTTTTTCGTACGTTAAGCTACATTAAGCTCCCAAAAAAACAAGCTTAATGTCCCTAGTTTGCCTTCTGGGACACCAAATCACTTGAACCTTCTTGGATATGTTTGGAAGGTCGAGATCTTGGGGTGGCAAATTTCCAGGGCAATTGATTGAGGTTCAGGCACTTTTTTGCTCGTTAAGCTACATTAAGCCAATTTCAGTATTGTAAAATATAGCTTAATGTGAATAACTTTTGTTGTGAATAACCAAATGAGCTGAAATTTTCAGAATATTTTGGCATGGATAGAGTCTTTTAGTGTGAGAAGTTTGGGGAAAATTGGTTAACATTTAAGGTCTTTTATGTACGTTAAGCCACATTAAGCTCCCAAAAAAACAAGCTTAATGTCCCTAGTTTGCCTTCTGGGACACCAAATCACTTGACACTTCTTAGATATGTTTGGAAGGTCGAGATCTTGGGGTTTATAAAGTTTTAGGGCAATTGATTGAGGTTCAGGCACTTTTTTGCTCGTTAAGCTACATTAAGCTACATTAAGCCAATTTCAGTATTGTAAAATATAGCTTAATGTGAATAACTTTTGGTGTGATTAACCAAATGAGCTGAAATTTTCAGAAGATGTTGGCATGGATAGAGTCATTTAGTGTGTGAAGTTTGGGGGAATTGTTTAACATTTAAGGTCTTTTATGTACGTTAAGCAACATTAAGCTCCCAAAAAAAACAAGCTTAATGTCCCTAGTTTGCCTTCTGGGACACCACAAATCATTTGAAAAGTCTTAGATATGTTTGAAGGTCGAGATCTTAGGGTGTGCAACGTTTTAGGGCAATTGATTGAGGTTCAGGCACTTTTTTGCTCGTTAAGCTACATTAAGCTACATTAAGCCAATTTTAGTATTGTAAAATATAGCTTAATGTGAATAACTTTTGGTGTTATTAAACAAATGAGCTGAAAATTTCAGAATATTTTGGCATGGTCATAGTCTTCTATTGTATGAAGTTTGGGGGAGTTGGGAATGTAGGTCTTATTCGTACGTTCGTTACAGTTAAGCTCCACATTAAGCATCCCAAAAAATCTAGTTTGCCTTCTGTACACCAAATCACTTGAACCTTCCTTGGATATGTTTGGAAGGTCGAGATCTTGGTGTTGCAAATTTCCAGGGCAATTGATTGAGGTTCAGGCACTTTTTTGCTCGTTAAGCTACATTAAGCCAATTTCAGTTATTGTAATTATAGCTTAATAGTGAATAACTGTTGTTGTGAATAACCAAATGAGCTGAAATTTTCAGAATATTTTGGCATGGATAGAGTCTTTTAGTGTGAGAAGTTTGGGGAAAATTGGTTAACATTTAAGGTCTTTTCGTACGTTAAGCTACATTAAGCTCCCAAAAAAACAAGCTTAATGTCCCTAGTTTGCCTTCTGGGACACCAAATCACTTGACACTTCTTAGATATGTTTGGAAGGTCGAGATCTTGGGGTTTTATAAAGTTTTAGGGCAATTGATTGAGGTTCAGGCACTTTTTTGCTCGTTAAGCTACATTAAGCTACATTAAGCCAATTTCAGTATTGTAAAATATAGCTTAATGTGAATAACTTTTGGTGTGATTAACCAAATGAGCTGAAAATTTCAGAATATTTTGGCATGGTCAGAGTCTTCTATTTTGTGAAGTTTGGGGAGATTGGTTAACATTTAAGGTCTTGTTCGTACGTTAAGCTACATTAAGCTCCCAAAAAAACAAGCTTAATGTCCCTAGTTTGCCTTCTGGGACACCAAATCACTTGAACCTTCCTAGATACGTTTGGAAGGTCGAGATCTTGGGGTGTGCAAAGTTTTAGGGCAACTGATTGAGGTTCAGGCACTTTTTTGCTCGTTAAGCTACATTAAGCTACATTAAGCCAATTTCAGTATTGTAAAATATAGCTTAATGTGAATAACTTTTGGTGTGATTAACCAAATGAGCTGAAATTTTAGAGAGTTGGCATGGATAGAGTCATTTTGTGTGTGAAGTTTGGGAAAAATTGGTTAACATTTAAGGTCTTTTATGTACGTTAAGCCACATTAAGCTCCAAAAAAACAAGCTTAATGTCCCTAGTTTGCCTTCTGGGACACCAAATCATTTGAAACGTCTTAGATATGTTTGGAAGGTCGAGATCTTGGGGTGTGCAAAGTTTTAGGGCAATTGATTGAGGTTCAGCAGCACTTTTTTGCTCGTTAAGCTACATTAAGCTACATTAAGCCAATTTCAGTATTGTAAAATATAGCTTAATGTGAATAACTTTTGTGTTATTAAACAAATGAGCTGAAAATTTCAGAATATTTTGGCATGGTCATAGTCTTCTATTGTATGAAGTTTGGGGGAGATTGGTTAACATTTAAGGTCTTTTTCGTACGTTAAGCTACATTAAGCTCCCAAAAAAACAAGCTTAATGTCCCTAGTTTGCCTTCTGGGACACCAAATCACTTGAACCTTCTTGGATATGTTTGGAAGGTCGAGATCTTGGGGTGTGCAAATTTCCAGGGCAATTGATTGAGGTTCAGGCACTTTTTTGCTCGTTAAGCTACATTAAGCAAATTTCAGTATTGTAAAATATAGCTTAATGTGAATAACTTTTGGTGTGATTAACCGAATGAGCTGAAATTTTCAGAATATGTTGGCATTGATAGGGTCTTTCTATTGTGTGAAATTTGGGGAATTGGTTAACATTTAAAGTCTTTTTTGTACGTTAAGCTCCCAAAAAAACAAGCTTAATGTTCCTAGTTTGCCTTGTGGGATACCAAATAGCACAAAATGTATAGGATATGTTTGGGTAGTTGAGATCTTGGGGTGTACAAAGTTTCAGGGCAATTGATTGAGGTTTAGGCACTTTATTGCTCGTTAAGCTACATTAAGCTAATTTCACATTAAATGTTTTAGTATTGTAAAATATAGCTTAATGTGAATAACTTTTGGTGTGATTAACCAAATAAGCTGAAAATTCTAGAATATGTCGACATGAACAGAGTCTTCTATTGTGTGAAGTTTGGGGGAAATTGGTTAACATTTAATGTATTTTTTGTACGTTAAGCTTCCAAAAAAACAAGCTTAATGTCCCTAGTTTTCCTTGTGGAACACCAAATCGCTTGAAATGTCTTAGATATGTTTGTAGGGTCGAGATCTTGGGATGTGCAAAGTTTCAGGGCAATTGAGTGAGGTTTAGGCACTTTATTGCTCGTTAAGCTACATTAAGCTAATTTCACATTAAATGTTTTAGTATTGTAAAATATAGCTCAATGCGAATAACTTTTGGTGTGATTAACCAAATAAGCTGAAATTTTCAGAATATGTTGGCATGGATAGAGTCTTCTACTGTGTGAAGTTTGGTGGAAATTGGTTAACATTTAAGGTTTTTTTCGTACGTTAAGCCACATTAAGCTCCCTAAAAAACAAGCTTAATGTCCCTAGTTTGCCTTGTGGGACCCCGAATCACACAAAACTTCTTGGATAGGTTTGGGTAGTTAAGATCTTAGGCTGTGCACAGTTTTAAGACAATTGATTGAGGTTTAGGTACATTATGGTACGTTAAGCTCTGTTTTTGCATTGTAAAATATAGCTTAATGTGAATAAATTTTGGTGTGATAACCCAAATGAGCTGAAATTTTCAGAATTTGTTGGCATCGATAGAGCTTCTACTGTGTGAAGTTTTGGGGAGATTGGTTAACATTTAAGGTCTTTTTCGTACGTTAAGCTACATTAAGCTCCCAAAAAAACAAGCTTAATGTCCCTAGTTTGCCTTGTGGGACACCAAATAGCACAAAACTTATAGGATATGTTTGGGTAGTTTAGATCTTGGGCTGTGCAAAGTTTCAGGGCAATTGATTGAGGTTTAGGCACTTTATTGCTCGTTAAGCTACATTAAGCCAATTTCACATTAAATGTTTTAGTATATCCCCGATTAAGGCTTAATCGCCTACCCAGCCCCTCGGCGGAAGCAGGAAGTGGGACAGGAAGTCCCACTCCTACTGAAGCCCCCACCCCCCCCCCCCAAAAAAAAATTACATGCCAAATGTGGCATGTAAGGGGGAGGGGAGGGGATTAAAGTAAAAAAGTAAACATTTAGGGTGGAACTCCTCTTTAATTACACAGGTTCTGTGGCTGAATAAGGTGGTAATTAAACTCACTTGGTGCCTTATCTGTAATAAATCAGCCTCATAACCTGTGTAATTCATATGTGTCCTGGATTAAAGGGATGAAGTGGCAACCCTAGCGCGAGCCAATGGCTGTGCTGCTATCAATCTCCAATGACGAGCAGCTTTAAGCAGGGGGAAACCAATGCCGGAACAAGCCCAGGAGTTTTGTGGCTTAGGTAAGTAAAACGGGGGGTGGGGCGAGATTGCAAGGTGTTTTTTCACCTTAATGCATACGATGTATTAAGGTGGAAAAACCCAAAGCTTTACAATCCCAGGATTTAAAGAGACAGTATCCTTCTTTATTAAATCTATTAAAATTCATATCACACAAGCGTAGGGGGCCCGCGCTGCTACAAGAACATGTAGGTGGGCCCAAACACCTGTGCCCTTCCTTTACATTCTCAGTATAGTACTCAGAGATGGTGCCCTGCCATTTTGTAATGAATAAGATGTGTTAAAAATTGACATCTGGGTTTTCTTGAATTATGTGTGTCAGTGCTGTGCAAGTCCTGAATTAAAAAAAAAAAACAAATAGAATCCCATAATTTGTAATTGCCATATTTTTAAAAAGAAAGAGGATTGCATAGCTTAGAATGTCAAAAAAATCATAAAAACTTAAACTTGAGTTAAAAGACAAACTTCACAAATGCTATTATTTCAAATTTAAAAAAAGAGTGTTGATAGATTACATTCTGAGCATTGCTAGGATTTTAAAAGAATTCTTCAAAAATTGAACAGATATTTCTGTTCCCTGTCCCTACCACCTATCAAAGACAATGACAAACTTAACATTAACCTGGAGAGTTTTTTTAAGTTTCTCATTACTGAAAATATTACCGAACTATGCGAACTAGATCAGAATTTCCCATCTACTTTGATTGACTGCATATTTTAATTGTTTAATTGCTGCACACTTTAGTCAGTAATGCAGTAACTCAAATATGTTTAAAAATTGCCATGACAGCCAGGCACCTAGCATTTTCAGAAGGTCAGCAATGACAGCCTGTGTTTTGCCAGGATCATCTAAAGAAGTCCTTGAAAATGACTACTGCGTTACAGTAAGTAATTCTGGAAGTTATCTGAATGTGGATGCACAATAGCAGGAAATGTGCAGGTCCTTGAAAAATAACATCTTGTTCCAATGATGAAGTAAGAAAAATCACACTGTGTACTTCTGTACCCATCCAGTTTTCACTATATAACTTTTACATTGTCATTCAGTGAAGGACCTTTTGATCCTATTGTTCTGCTATATCTTGACAGTCCCTGCATAGAAGAACTACCTCATGGTTTAATTATTTATGAAAAAGAACAGCAAGAATGTTGTTGACTAACTGAAATATTGTATGTAGTAAATCTCAATACAGACATAAGTGTTAGTTATCTTTGCTCAGAGTTTTTATATGTAAGATGTCTGTGCGTCATTCAGTTTTACTGTCAATATACCTATAGAAATAATACATACAGAAATGTATACAAGGCACACACACCACATCAGTCTTTATGTCAGTGGAGATGACAATCTATAAACTCTTCTACAGCGATATAAGCACATAAAAAAATACAAGCATTTGGATAACATACAAACTCTATGCAAGAGTGTCCTGGTTACACTCTATGCCATACCTTTTTAAAAATGTTAATAAAGAGGAACTCTTGAACTTGTTTTCATATATCACAGAATATTTGCCAAATGATTACATCTGTAACTCATGGTACATAAGGTCCCTTTCACACCAGCGGACCGATCGGGTCCGCCTGTCAGTTTTTCAAGCGGACTTGATCAGACCACCTATTGTTTTCAATGGGGCAGCAGATGTTAGCGGACACCTGCTGGGCATCCGATTCAATAAAATAAATAAAATAATAAATAAAAACAGATGTATGGCTACTTGTTTGTCACCCGTCCAGCGGATCGGATGACAATGTGATGGAAACGGACATGCAGTCCGTTTCCATCCGACCACCCCATAGAGGAAAGCAGGCTGTGTGCGTATCCGCTCTGCATAGTGGAGTGGACACGGACCTGTCATCTGCCTGCTTAGTGGGAATCAGCAGAGAGATCCCACACTGAGCAGGTGGATTCTGCTTGGATGGATCTGCTTAGTCTGAAAGGGTCCTTAGACTAATAATTTTTGTTGTAGATATAATGATAAGTAAAATACTCCCTTACATAGATGATCACTGGGCAGACTGCCCCTCTACAGAAAGCTGGAAGACATAAATTGGTAATTTCTTAACCACTTGCTGACGGCCGTACGAGTTTGTACAGCCACAGCGCGGCTCTACTTCTCTGAGTCGCCGTGTTTTCTCGTCCGCCCCTGTTTTGCTTTCCCTGCACGCGCTGGGAGCGTATGCAGGGAACAGCTGTGCTGGCCTGGTCCCCTGGACACAGCCAAACACAGATCGCGGTAAATAGCCAATCACAGCGGCTATTTACAGCGCGATCTGGGTGGCCAATGGGAGATGATCTCAAATGTAAACATATGAGATCATCTCTCATTGCCGTCTTTCCCTCCTCACACAGACAGCGCGTCTGAGGAGAGAGAGAGATATCTGTGAGTTTTTTGCAAAGTTACAAAGTGACAAAGTGTCCAAAGTGTCCAATCAGTGCCCAATCAGTGCCCACCTGTACCACCTGGTACCACCAGTACCACCTGTGCCACCAGTACCACCTGTGCCCACCAGTACTACCTGTGCCCACCATTACCGCCTGTGCCACCAGTACTGCCTGTGCCCACCTGTGCCACCAGTACCGCCTGTGCCACCAGTACCGCCTGTGCCCACCTGTGATCAGTGCCCATCTGCCGCCTCTGCACATCTGCAATCAGTGCGTATCAGTGCACATCTGCAATCAGTGCGTATCAGTGTCCACCTGGGCCACCCAATCAGTGCCCACTTGTGCCACCCAGCGCACATCTGTGCCACCTCATTAGTGCTACCTGTGTCGCCTCATTAGTGCTACCTGTGTAGCCTCATTAGTGCTACCTGATTGGTGTACATCTGTTCCACCACCTCAGTACCCATCTCTGCCACCTCAGTACCAATCTCTGCCACCTCAGTACCCATCTCTGCCCATCTGTGCCGCCTCAGTGCACATCTGTGCCACACACACCTGTGAAGTCGCCAGCAATGTCAAGACGTCGTTTTTCCCTACAGGAGGCGTATCAAATTCTTTCAGCGCCTGACGAGAGCAATGGGGAGCTCTCTTCTTCCAATTCCCATTTGGATTCGGATGTAGACTATGAGCCAGTCTACACTAGTGGATCAGTGACAGACTCAGAGGGGGAAGATAGTCGGCACGCCAAAAGAAGGCGCTCTGGTGAGGAGGCAGTGGCATCCACCAGCACCGACATGCCATCCACCAGCACCAAAGTGCCATCCACCAGCACCGAAGTGCCATCCACCAGCACCGAAGTGCCATCCACCTATACCGAAATGCCATCCACCAGCACCGAAGTGCCATCCACCTATACCGAAGTGCCATCCACCAGCACCGCAGTACCTCGGCAACAAAGGCCAAGGACCCATGCCAGCCTTCCCTATGCCCTTCAGTACCCCTGTGGCTTCCTCCAAATTCCGGAGAAGCCAACATTCCCCCTTTCACTGCCCAGCAGGAGTCCAGGGGAACACGGACAATTTTTTTCCCAATTCATTTTTTTATTTATTATTTACTGAGGAACTGCTATCTAGAATTGTGGCCCAGTGCAATTTATATGCCCAACAATTTATCACCAACAATCCCACATCTTCTTATGCCCGTCCCTTCAATTGGAGAGACCTTACGGTGGAGGAGTTTAGTTCTTTTTTAGGCCTCACCTTTTGCATGGGACTCAACCCAAAAAACGAAAAGCATTCCTTTTGGTCAAAACGCCCCATTTATCATATGCCAATCTTTTCTGAAACAATGCCCAGAACCAGATACTTCATGATCATGAGGTTCCTCCACTTTAACGATAACACCCAGAAAAAGAACAGCAAGAATGTTGTTGACTAACTGAAATATTGTATGTAGTAAATCTCAATACAGACATAAGTGTTATTTATCTTTGCTCAGAGTTTTTATATGTAAGATGTCTGTGCGTCATTCAGTTTTACTGTCAATATACCTATAGAAATAATACATACAGAAATGTATACAAGGCACACACACCACATCAGTCTTTATGTCAGTGGAGATGACAATCTATAAACTCTTCTACAGCGATATAAGCACATAAAAAAAACAAGCATTTGGATAACATACAAACTCTATGCAAGAGTGTCCTGGTTACACTCTATGCCATACCTTTCAAAAATGTTAATAAAGAGGAACTCTTGAACTTGTTTTCATATATCACAGAATATTTGCAAATGATTACATCTGTAACTCATGGTACATAAGGTCCCTTTCACACCAGCGGACCGATCGGGTCCGCCTGTCAGTTTTTCAAGCGGACTTGATCAGACCACCTATTGTTTTCAATGGGGCAGCAGATGTTAGCGGACACCTGCTGGGCATCCGATTCAATAAAATAAATAAAATAATAAATAAAAACAGATGTATGGCTACTTGTTTGTCACCCGTCCAGCGGATCGGATGACAATGTGATGGAAACGGACATGCAGTCCGTTTCCATCCGACCACCCCATAGAGGAAAGCAGGCTGTGTGCGTATCCGCTCTGCATAGCGGAGTGGACACGGACCTGTCATCTGCCTGCTTAGTGGGAATCAGCAGAGAGATCCCACACTGAGCAGGTGGATTCTGCTTGGATGGATCTGCTTAGTCTGAAAGGGTCCTTAGACTAATAATTTTTTGTTGTAGATATAATGATAAGTAAAATACTCCTTACATAGATGATCACTGGGCAGACTGCCCCTCTACAGAAAGCGGAAGACATAAATTGGTAATTTCTTAACCACTTGCTGACGGCCGTACGAGTTTGTACAGCCGCAGCGCGGCTCTACTTCTCTGAGTCGCCGTGTGTTTTCTCGTCCGCCCCTGTTTTGCTTTCCCTGCACGCGCTGGGAGCGTATGCAGGGAACAGCTGTGCTGGCTGGTCCCCTGGACACAGCCAAACACAGATCGCGGTAAATAGCCAATCACAGCGGCTATTTACAGCGCGATCTGGGTGGCCAATGGGAGATGATCTCAAATGTAAACATATGAGATCATCTCTCATTGCCGTCTTTCCCTCCTCACACAGACAGCGCGTCTGAGGAGAGAGAGAGATATCTGTGAGATTTTTGCAAAGTTACAAAGTGACAAAGTGTCCAAAGTGTCCAATCAGTGCCCAATCAGTGCCCACCTGTACCACCTGGTACCACCAGTACCACCTGTGCCACCAGTACTACCTGTGCCCACCATTACCGCCTGTGCCACCAGTACTGCCTGTGCCCACCTGTGCCACCAGTACCGCCTGTGCCACCAGTACGGCCTGTGCCCACCTGTGATCAGTGCCCATCTGCCGCCTCTGCACATCTGCAATCAGTGCGTATCAGTGCACATCTGCAATCAGTGCGTATCAGTGTCCACCTGGGCCACCCAATCAGTGCCCACTTGTGCCACCCAGCGCACATCTGTGCCACCTCATTAGTGCTACCTGTGTCGCCTCATTAGTGCTACCTGTGTAGCCTCATTAGTGCTACCTGATTGGTGTACATCTGTTCCACCACCTCAGTACCCATCTCTGCCACCTCAGTACCAATCTCTGCCACCTCAGTACCCATCTCTGCCCATCTGTGCCGCCTCAGTGCACATCTGTGCCACACACACCTGTGAAGTCGCCAGCAATGTCAAGACGTCGTTTTTCCCTACAGGAGGCGTATCAAATTCTTTCAGCGCCTGACGAGAGCAATGGGGAGCTCTCTTCTTCCAATTCCCATTTGGATTCGGATGTAGACTATGAGCCAGTCTACACTAGTGGATCAGTGACAGACTCAATGGGGGAAGATAGTCGGCCCGCCAAAAGAAGGCGCTCTGGTGAGGAGGCAGTGGCATCCACCAGCACCGACATGCCATCCACCAGCACCAAATTGCCATCCACCAGCACCGAAGTGCCATCCACCAGCACCGAAGTGCCATCCACCTATACCGAAATGCCATCCACCAGCACCGAAGTGCCATCCACCTATACCGAAGTGCCATCCACCAGCACCGCAGTACCTCGGCAACAAAGGCCAAGGACCCATGCCAGCCTTCCCTATGCCCTTCAGTACCCCCTGTGGCTTCCTCCAAATTCCGGAGAAGCCAACATTCCCCCTTTCACTGCCCAGCCAGGAGTCCAGGGGAACACGGACAATTTTTCCCCAATTCATTTTTTTTATTTATTATTTACTGAGGAACTGCTATCTAGAATTGTGGCCCAGTGCAATTTATATGCCCAACAATTTATCACCAACAATCCCACATCTTCTTATGCCCGTCCCTTCAATTGGAGAGACCTTACGGTGGAGGAGTTTAGTTCTTTTTTAGGCCTCACCTTTTGCATGGGACTCAACCCAAAAAACGAAAAGCATTCCTTTTGGTCAAAACGCCCCATTTATCATATGCCAATCTTTTCTGAAACAATGCCCAGAACCAGATACTTCATGATCATGAGGTTCCTCCACTTTAACGATAACACCCAGTGCCTTCCCTGAAATCACCCAAATTTTGACATGCTTTTCAAAATTCGCCCCTTACTAAATTATTTTTCTGAATTATTCCCCCAAATATATACCCCGGAATGTGTAGACGAGTCCCTTGTTAAATTTTGTGGCCGACTTAAAATAAAACAGTTTATCCCCAGCAAAAGGGCCCGCTATGGGGTGAAGGTTTATAAACTTTGTGAACGAGCCACAGGGTACCTGTATTCCTTCTTGGTCTATGAAGGGAGGGACACCCAGCTGAATCCCCCCAATTGCCCAGACTACTTGGGATCAAGTGGAAAAGTTGTCTGGCAACTCATCAACCCCCTTGTCAATGATTAGAAATAGACCAGTACTGTGTGATTGCAAAAAGAGGAATCCAAACAGATCTAGGTAAAAGGGTGATTTATTTAAGAAGAGGGGGTAACACCCCACCACCTTCAGCCAGCACAGTGCAACAAACAACAGATCCACAGTGACACAAATAACACAAAAGACAATATCTACAGAAAGGGAAATACCGGAATCGTAAACAGGCCAGGCCGAGGTCATACACGGGGAATCAGGAAGTAGCTGCGGACGGGGAATGAATAGGAAGGGAAAGTCCAGGAGAGGGATCAGGTCAGGATGGATCAGGACGGATCAGATGGATCAGGACGGATCAGGACGGATCAGGATGGATCAGGAGGGATCAGGAGGGATCAGGAGGGACACAGCAGGTACAGGGTCCAGATAACAGGTACAGGGTCCAGATAACAGGTACAGGGTCCAGGTAACAGGCACAGGGTCGGTTTGATAGACGGATACCAAGGCAAGTTCTGTTTGAACCTGCCGGGTATATATAGGGCGTGTTAATTGTGTTCAGGTCACACCTGAACGTAGCAAGGGCCAGGTGCTCCACACTGCCAAGGTCCATCCGCTGGTGGAGGTCAGTACTGCGTCCCAAAGGTGATATACCAGCAGGGGGAAGTTCCCCTGACAGCTCTGAACTGCCAGGAGACCCCTGCTGGTGGGACGCAGCACTGCAAGAAAGAATATAAATAGCACCAGCGGATGGAACCTTTCCTGACAGTACCCCCCCTCAAAGGAGCGGCCTCCGGACGCTCTAACTATCCGTTGCCGGGAAGAGTCCAGGGTGACTAACTGGGCAATGGGAGGCTCCGGGTCATCGAGCTGGGCAGCAGGCTCCGGGTCATCGAGCTGGGCGACAGGCTCCGGGTCATCGAGCTGGGCAGCAGGCTCCGGGTCATCGAGCTGGGCAGCAGGCTCCGGGTCATCGAGCTGGGAAGCAGGCTCCGGGTCATCGAGCTGGGAAGCAGGCTCCGGGTCATCGAGCTGGGAAGCAGGCTCCGGGTCATCGAGCTGGGAAGCAGGCTCCGGGTCATCGAGCTGGGCAGCAGGCTCCGGGTCATCGAGCTGGGCAGCAGGCTCCGGGTCATCGAGCTGGGCAGCAGGCTCCGGGTCATCGAGCTGGGCAGCAGGCTCCGGGTCATCGAGCTGGGCAGCAGGCTCCGGGTCATCGAGCTGGGCAGCAGGCTCCGGGTCATCGAGCTGGGCAGCAGGCTCATCGAGCTGGGCAGCAGGCTCCGGGTCATCGAGCTGGGCAGCAGACTGAAAGTCATCAACCTGGAAGTCATCAACCTGGGCGGCAGACTGGAAGTCATCAACCTGGGCGGCAGACTGGAAGTCATCAACCTGGGCAGCAGACGGGAAGTCATCAACCTGGGCAGCAGACTGGAAGTCATCAACCTGGGCGGCATCAACCTGGAAGTCATCAACCTGGGCGGCAGACTGGAAGTCATCAACCTGGGCGGCAGACTGGAAGTCATCAACCTGGGCAGCAGACTGGAAGCCATCAACCTGGGCAGCAGACGGGAAGTCATCAACCTGGGCAGCAGACTGGAAGTCATCAACATGGGCGGCAAACTGGAAGTCATCAAGCTGGGCAGCAGACTGGAAGTCATCAACCTGGGCAGCAGACGGGAAGTCATCAACCTGGGCAGCAGACGGGAAGTCATCAACCTGGGCAGCAGACGGGAAGTCATCAACCTGGGCGGCAGACTGGAAATCATCAACCTGGGCGGCAGACTGGAAATCATCAACCTGGGCGGCAGACTGAAAGTCATCAACCTGGGCGGCAGACTGGAAGTCATCAACCTGGGCGGCAGACTGGAAGTCATCAACATGGGCGGCAAACTGGAAGTCATCAACCTGGGCGGCAGACTGGAAGTCATCAACCTGGGCGGCAGACTGGAAGTCATCAACCTGGGCGGCAGACTGGAAGTCATCAACCTGGGCAGCAGACTGGAAGACATCAAGCTGGGCAGCGGACTGGAAGTCATCAGGCTGGGCAGCGGACTGGAAGTCATCAGGCTGGGCAGCGGACTGGAAGTCATCAGGATGGGCAGCGGACTGGAAGTCATCAAGCTGGGCAGCGGACTGGAAGTCATCAAGCTGGGCAGCGGACTGGAAGTCATCAAGCTGGGCAGCGGACTGGAAGTCATCAAGCTGGGCAGCGGACTGGAAGTCATCAGGCTGGGCAGCGGACTGGAAGTCATCAGGCTGGGCAGCAGACTGGAAGTCATCAGGCTGGGCAGCGGACTGGAAGTCATCAGGCTGGGCAGCGGACTGGTAGTCATCAGGCTGGGCGGCGGACTGGAAGTCATCAAGCTGGGCGGCGGACTGGAAGTCATCAAGCTGGGCAGCGGACTGGAAGTCATCAAGCTGGGCAGCGGACTGGAAGTCATCAAGCTGGGCAGCGGACTGGAAGTCATCAAGCTGGGCAGCGGACTGGAAGTCATCAAGCTGGGCAGCGGACTGGAAGTCATCAAGCTGGGCAGCGGACTGGAAGTCATCAGGCTGGGCAGCGGACTGGAAGTCATCAGGCTGGGCAGCAGACTGGAAGTCATCAGGCTGGGCAGCGGACTGGAAGTCATCAACCTGGGCAGCAGACTGGAAAGCTGGCACAGGAACACCAGGGTGGCAGGCTGGCACAGGAACACCAGGGTGGCAGGCTGGCACAGGAACACCAGGGTGGCAGGCTGGCACAGGAACACCAGGGTGGCAGGCTGGCACAGGAACACCAGGGTGGCAAGCTGGCACAGGAACATCAGGGTGGTAAGCTGGCACAGGAACACCAGGGTGGCAAGCTGGCACAGGAACACCAGGGTGGCAAGCTGGCACAGGAACACCAGGGTGGCAAGCTGGCACAGGAACAGATGGCACTGGAACGGGTTGCGCAGAGGGCACTGGGACAGGTTGAGCAGAGGGCACTGGGACAGGCTGGGTAACTGGCACGATGGTATGGGTTGGGAAGTACTTCCGTTTCTTTTTCGATTTAGACACTGCAGGTTTACTAACAGAAGTGATGTATGACGAGGATGGAATAAAGTAGGAGGAAGGATTGGAATATGGCAGAGACACAGGGATGGTGACTGGAGGAGGTTTTTGTGGAGGAGTTACAGGTGGATTAAAGGCAGGGTAGGTACAACAAGTAGAGACTGGGTAATAATACTTGGTAGGAAGCGGAATTAACTGGGCTATAGCTGAGGTTGTCATTGGCAATGGACGGCTAGATCCTTGGGAAGGTAAATGGTTAATGGCAGGGCTGGGATGCAGTGGCTTGGCTGGGATCAGGAGATCTGACCATGCCTGCAGCACAGGTTGAACAAAGGCTGGTTCACACACACCTTGTTTAATCAAGGACTGCACTGAACTAATGCATTCAGATAACTTCTGCTGGGAACAAGAGCAATAGTGTTCATCAAAGGAGGCTGGATCATCCTCCATCAACCATACCAGGGATTCAACTTGGTCAGGACTGAAGGGGGGAGAGAAGTCGTCACCACCATCAGGAATAACACACGGAGCCAATTCAACACATAACTGAATCAGTGAGTGAATATCGTCAAAAGACATATAGCCCCGATCCACCAAAGAATGAGCTGATCGGATGGTTTCCATCAGCTGATCCCTTGTCCACCCCTCAAAAACCTGGCGACAATACTCCCTATCCTCCTCAGCCAGTAGGGAAAAGTAACAGATTTCATTGAAATCCATGCTTCAGAAAAACGCACAACAACGGGGTGGTTCCTTAAATGCAAGCACGTCTGGTCTAGGATGGCCTTGGTATACTGTCAATGATTAGAAATAGACCAGTACTGTGTGATTGCAAAAAGAGGAATCCAAACAGATCTAGGTAAAAGGGTGATTTATTTAAGAAGAGGGGGTAACACCCCACCACCTTCAGCCAGCACAGTGCAACAAACAACAGATCCACAGTGACACAAATAACACAAAAGACAATATCTACAGAAAGGGAAATACCGGAATCGTAAACAGGCCAGGCCGAGGTCATACACGGGGAATCAGGAAGTAGCTGCGGACGGGGAATGAATAGGAAGGGAAAGTCCAGGAGAGGGATCAGGTCAGGATGGATCAGGACGGATCAGGATGGATCAGGACGGATCAGGACGGATCAGGATGGATCAGGAGGGATCAGGAGGGATCAGGAGGGATCAGGAGGGACACAGCAGGTACAGGGTCCAGATAACAGGTACAGGGTCCAGATAACAGGTACAGGGTCCAGGTAACAGGCACAGGGTCGGTTTGATAGACGGATACCAAGGCAAGTTCTGTTTGAACCTGCCGGGTATATATAGGGCGTGTTAATTGTGTTCAGGTCACACCTGAACGTAGCAAGGGCCAGGTGCTCCACACTGCCAAGGTCCATCCGCTGGTGGAGGTCAGTACTGCGTCCCAAAGGTGATATACCAGCAGGGGGAAGTTCCCCTGACAGCTCTGAACTGCCAGGAGACCCCTGCTGGTGGGACGCAGCACTGCAAGAAAGAATATAAATAGCACCAGCGGATGGAACCTTTCCTGACACCCCTTCTGGATAAAGGATACCACCTGTACATGGACAACTTTTATACGTCTCTTCCCATGTTCAAAAACCTTCATCGGAAGCAGACCCCAGCATGTGGCACCACCAGAAAGAACAGGAAAGGCTTTCCTCAAAGCCTTGTAAATAAAACGCTGAGCAAAGGGGAATCGGCAAGGAGGTTCTGGCAGTGAAGTGGAAGGACAGAAGAGACGTATACATGTTGTCCTCCATCCACAACAATTCCTTTGTGGAAACCCGCAGAAGGCGTGGCACCACCATCCAAAAGCCCACCTGCATCCGGGACTACAACTCGTTCATGGGGGGAGTCGACCTAAATGACCAAATGTTGGAACCATATCTTGCCACAAGGCGCACGTACCATTGGTACAAAAAAGTAGCAATTTATTTTTTTCATTTGGCCGTCTACAACTCCTATATTATCTACCGCAAGTCCACCCAAAACCCCTTAACCTTCCTTGGCTACCAGGAGGAAATTACCACTACCCTGATATTCCAGACTGACCTACCCCAAAATATCCAATCAGATGTTCTAAGTCGACTCTCCGAACGGCACTTCCCAGACAAAGTCCCTCCCACAGCATCAGGCCGACAAGGTCAAAGAAGATGCAAGGTGTGTACCAGTGAAGGAGTGAGACGAGACACAGTTTATTATTGTTCCCAGTGTCCTTCCCAACCAGGCCTCTGTGTAACGGACTGTTTTCGCCGTTACCATACTAAACTAAATTATTAGTTTAGTATGGTAAACGTAATCCTCCGTTCCTGCCTTCAAACACCTTCACACCCATTATGCCACTGGCTGCTTTGTAACTGACCCCGGCTTGTTATTGGACTACGCTTCTGCCTAATGATTTTGTAATACGTCTGCCTGATCTGGAATTGACCCTGGACTGTTTTTCGACCATTCTTCTGCCTAACGATTCTGTAATGCCTCTGCCTGATCTGGAATTTACCCTAGACTGTTTTTCGACCACTTTTCTGCCTAACGATTCTGTAATGCCTCTGCCTGATCTGGAACTGACCTTGGACTGTTTGACCATGCCTTTTGCCTGCCTCTTGGACTGATCTTGTAGCCTGCTACTGGACTAGTGGGATTCAACACAGGGGTCTCACATATGTGAGGGGCTCCAGAAAAGTTTTTCTAGATGAAGAAAACTATTTTTTTTGTTTTCTCATCCTAGATTAGGGTCTGGTTGCCCGGAGGCTTCAAAGAGATTTGGGTGGGAGAAGCCTCTACCCCTGTCCCCATTCTGTCCTGAACGAGGCCCTCCTTCTGCCTGCTGCCTGTAGGACCTATGCCATCATGCCTCTGCCTGTTGCATGAACTGACCACCTGCACTAACCCTGACGGGACAGTATCCCTGCCTGGACAATTGTGTATGCCGTTGCTGACCAAGTCCCTGCCTGCTGCCTGGACCAGTGCTATCCACAGGTAATCTTTTGTTTACACTTTGCTCAGCAGAATGTATTTTAGGGTGTAATTTTTGCCATCTAAATGCTATGTGTTGGAAATATCAACGGACAACTTTGTGTAAAAAAAATGCGTTTTCATTTTTTTTTCACATGTTCCAAAAACGTCTGGAAAAAAATGAACCGTTCAAAAGACTCATTATGCCTCATAGGTTATACGTTGGGCTGTTAGCTTTCCAAAATGGGGTCAGCTTGTGGGTAATTCCATTGTCCTGGTGTTCCAGGGCCTTCAAAAATGTAATAGGTAGTCAACTAGTTAAATGTGCAATTTATGCTCCTAAAACCCCTGATGGCGCTCCCTGCATGTTGGGCCTCTGTATGTGGCCAGGCAGTGAAAAAGTCTCACACATGGGGTATTGTTTTACTCAGGAGGAGTAGCAGAATGTATTTTGGGGTGTCATGTATGCTATGTACATGCTATGTGTTGGAAATATCTTATCAATGGACAACTTTGTGTAAAAAAAAATGCGTTTTCATTTTTTTTCCACATATTCCAAAAACTTCTGGAAAAAAATGAACCGTTCAAAAGACTCATTATGCCTCATAGATTATACGTTGGGGTGTTGGCTTTCCAAAATAGGGCCACTTTGTGGGTAATTCCATTGTCCTGGTGTTCCAGGGCCTTCAAAATGTAATAGGTTGTCAACTAGTTAGATGTGCAATTTATGCTCCTAAAACCCCTGATGCCGCTCCCTGCACGTTGGGCCTCTGTATGTGGCCATGCAGTGAAAAAGTCTCACACATGGGGTATCGTTTTACTCAGGAGGAGTAGCAGAATGTATTTTGGGGTGTCATTTGTGGTATGCACATGCCATGTGAGAGAAATAAGCTATTACAATGACAATTTTGAGAAATTTTTTAAATAAAAAATAAAAATCTTAATTTTGCAAAGTATTGTGGGAGAAAATTACAACTTCAAATAACTCACCATGCCTCTTACTGAATACCTTGGAATGTCTACTTTCCAAAAAGGGGTTATTTGGGGGGCATTTGTACTTTCCTGGCTTGTTAGGGTCTCAAGAAATGAGATGCCTTCAGTACATCAGGTGTGATCATATGAGATAATTTATTGTGATTTGCACTATAGCTTGTAGACTCTAAAACTTTCACACAGACCAAATAATTTCCCAAAATTTTGGGTTATTTTTATCAAATACATGTAGCAGTATTAATTGTGGCCGAAATTTATGAAGAAAAATTAATAATTTGAAAAATGTTATCACATAAACTAAGAAAAAAACATTTTTTTTTTTCAAAACTTTCGGTCTTTTTTCATTAATAGCGCAAAAAATAAAAAACCCAGAGGTGATCAAATACCACCAAAAGAAAGCTCTATTTGTATGAAAAAAAGGACAAAAAAATCATTTGGATACAGTGTTTCATGACTGAGTAATTGTCATTCAAATGTGAGAGCCCTGAAAGCTGAAAATTGGTCTGGTCAGGAGGGTGTTTAAGTGCCCAGTATGGAAGTGGTTAATGAACTTACTGCAACCTCCAAAGGAACCCTGGCTGATAAAGGTGAACTCTGCTATTGTGTGGTCCTGAATTTCAACCATTGAGTTTTCATTAATCGCTAGATGGATTAATTTGTGTTTCATGTTTATAAAAGCTTTTAATATCATTATATATTTTCCAGTCATGGAAAAACCATTAACAGTTAGTGCCTTTTGTTGGTTTTATTTTCCATCCCTACAGATTGACCTCTAAAGAGTAAAAGCAGCAATACCGAAACTTTGCATTGCTTTCCCCATAATCACTAAAGCAATTACTACCCTATGTGTTATGACTGGTAGTTTGTTTAGCTAATCTTTGACTGTCATTAAATATTTGGGGCCTTTTACTGTTGATGTGAAAATTAAACTAGTTGCACTACCCAAAGCCATGTGTACAAGGGCATTTGTTTGCATTTCCCATACAAATCTACATGAATACAAAAACCCAGAAGAAAATCTCTGGAGAGAGAAAATAGCTATCTGTGACCCATTGGGAAAATTTACTATCGCTTCTTGTCCTGGAGACACAATAAAGTGAAAATCTTGCAAATGTTACTAGAGCAAGTACTTTAATCACAAGTTTTTCCCCTTATGACTTGTCCCAAGCTTTATCGTTTTGGATATGCTGTTATTTTCTGTACCGGTAGAAATGGTCTCTAGGGTTTAGATCAGCTTAGAGATTGAGTTAAAGTCTTTTGGGGTTTGGGAAAATGGCAAACAAATGTGGCCATTCACGTCTATAGCAACCAACAATGCATTTCCTGTCCTCTGAATTGGGGTCAGGTGGCTCAAAAGGGCTAATCATGGGGGTTTTATTATATGGTCCCCCTCTTATGAAAAAAAACAGGGGGCCAGATTCATATACAATTGGATTCGCGTAGAGTATCAGAAATACTCTACGCCGCCGTATTTTACCTGGCTCTACGTGGAATCCCGGTAGATTTTGTCCAGTAAACTACGGCGGCGTAGTGTATTTCTCCCGGTGCAAGCCATCTACGCGAGTAGGGGGCGTGAAGCATTTAAAATAGGCGCGTTCCCGCGGCGATCGAACTGCACATGCTCCGTTCAGAAATTTCCCGCCGTGCATTGCGCGAAATCACGTCGTTACGTCATTCGTTGTTTGAGTAGCGTCGTTTACGGACATTCCTATTCCCGAACGAGTTACGTAAAATAAATAAATTAAATTAAATTTGACGCGGGAACGACGGCCATACTTAACATGGGCTACACACCGTTAGACCAGCAAATAGCTGGTCTAACAGTATGTAGCAAAAAAATGAAGTAAGCGATTGCGAAGACCACTCGTATCTTCGTGGATCGCCATAAAAAGTCATTTGCATATCCCGACGCTGAAAACGACGCGGACTCCTCCCAGCGGCCACAAAAATATCGCAGCGTAGATCCGAAGGCTTACGAAGACGTAAGCCTCTCAGGTCGAAGCCCGAAGCCGCCGTATCATGGTTTGAGGATTCAAACTAGTGATACGGCGTGCGAAATTACTCCTGTCTAACACCAGTTAGACAGGCATAATCACTCTGTGAATCTGGGCCAGGGTTTTCAGGAGGAGACCTAGATTAGTTAGGGAAAAATCAGAGGTTGCAGGGAGAGTTAGGTTCTCCTGCTGACTGCCGAAAATGTCTATATTTACAATGAGGCACAAACCTACCCACTGTGTGCTGGATGGTCCTGTAGCAGATAGGGCTAGCTCACATAGGGGTCAATTCACAAAGAGAAACGTTATTGGTTTTCTTCAGTTGTTAAATTAGCACTCCTTATTTAACGCTAGCAAACATGGTATTCACGAAAGCTATAATCGTTATTTAACATAGTCATTATGGTTTTCAACTGACTCTTTATCCAATCGTTATGCTAACTACTCAGACGTTATTATTAAGATTTGGGACGTTAAAATAACTCTTAAGATCGTTAAATAATGCTGGAGAGATGCATTCTGGGAGCAGAAGGGGAGGAGAACAGCTGCATGTGAAAAAGAGCAGATGCAGAGAGAGAGAGAGACACAAGCAATACACATGGAGATTGAGCATGTGATGTGCAAAACTTCTAGTGTGTGCTTTTCTAAAGCCATGTGTATTTCCTCATACAGAGAATAAATCATGGGACATGATAATCGGAATTTAGCTATCACCTGGGTTTCAGAAAAGTCATCCAAAATAGTATGTGAACGGAATACACGTTTATAAATCTGAACAACATTCTAACATGTTCTTCTTCGCCTCTGGATAATTTTAAGTTCAAATAGAGCACGGTTCTATCTTGCCCAACACTACTAAAAACTTCACTACACTACAAAAATCGCCAAAAGCTTCCTCTAACAACAAAATATCGCCTGGGAAATGTCATAACGCCACCCTGAGGGAGGTGTTAAATTAACGATTGCTTAACGATTGATAACTGTCAAAAAAATCTTTGTGAATTGCACTTCTGTACATATTTAACGATTTGACTCTTTAAAATAACGATTTGACTCTTTAAAATAACGATTTGACTCTTTAATAAGGATCCACACCTTAAAATAACGGTTCTGTGTAGTGAAACGTTATTTGATGATTTTTCAAAGCGTTAAATCGTTTAGTGAATTGAACTAGCTTCAATAACGTGCAAAATCGTTAAAATAACACCCGCAATCTGAAAATAAAGCTTTGTGAATTGACCCCATAGTCTGCGCAGGGACTGGTAGTATTTGCCCTCCTAAAGAGTGCCACTGAAACTTCCTATATTTTCCTATATTTATAGTGTGTGTTTGGGACACTTTGGGTAAAAAGCTGACACTGTGTTTACATCCTATACTGGTTAAAAAGTCCGATAGTTACAGTTTGAGTTTTGAAGACTCCTGTGGTCTATAAGTATGACAGGTTTGTTATTTTATTTTTTATTTTTTAACCACTTGCTTACTGGGCATATATACCCCCTTCCTGACCAGGTGAAATTTCAGCTTCCGGCACTGCGTCGATTTAACTGACAATTGCGCGGTCGTGCGACGTGGCTCCCAAACAAAATTGACGTCCTTTTTTTCCCCACGAGTAGAGCTTTCTTTTGGTGGTATTTGATCACCTCTGCGTTTTTTTTTTTTTGCGCTATAAACAAAAAAGAGCGCCAATTTTGAAAAAAAATACAATATTTTTTACTTGTTGCTATAATAAATAGCCCAATTTAAAAAAAAAATCCTCAGGTTAGGCCGATACGTATTCTACATATTTTTGGTAAAAAAACAAAAATCGCAATAAACGACTGGTTTGCGAAAAAGTTATAGTGCCTATAAAATAGGGGACAGAATTTTTTTTTATTATTATTATTTTTTTACTAGTAATGGCGGCGATCTGTGATTTTTATTGGGACGGCGACATTATGGCGGACACATCGGACACATTTTTGGCGCCATTCACATTTATACTGCGATCAGTGCTATAAATATGCACTAAATACTGTATAAAGGTGACTGGCATTGAAGGGGCTAACACTAGGGGGTGAAGAATGGGTTAAATATGTTCCCTGTATAGTGTTCTAACTGTAGGTGGAGAGGGGTGACTGGGGGAGGTGACCGATCTGTGTCCCTATGTACAAGGGACACAGATCGGTCTCCTCTCCAAAGACAGGACGCTGTTTCTGTGTGAGCCGGCAATGAGAGATGATCTCAAATGTTTACATTTGAGATCATCTCTCATTGGCCGCACAGATCACGCTGTAAATAGCCGCTGTAATTGGCTATTTACCGCGATCTGTGATTGGCTGTGTCCAAGGGACACGGCCAGCACAGAAGTTCCCCGCTGCGCGCTCGGGAGCGTGCGCGGGGAACGAGGAAAGGGGTGGACGTCAAAAGATGGCGTCCCAGAGATTCAAAGCCACCCTGCGGCTGTACATAGTCGTACAGCCATCGGGAAGTGGTTAAGCAAGACTTTATAATCACTTTAACTTGTACAGGTTAATGGTCAGAGGGAATATGGTTGCCCTCCTGCAGACTGGGTTGGATAAGCTTCTTCACTTGGGACAGAAATATTTATCAACAATCTCCTTCAAGAAATCTATGAAGATAAATAAATTCCACTCTATCAGACTGCTGGAACATGGTCTGTCTTCTGATGACTTGTCTAGTGGAGAGAATACACAAGTTTGTGTCTCTCTCATTGTGTGCCTCCTAGGTGTGAATCCCCATTGTTAATCGAGTCACTTTTTTTTTCTGTTTGTTGGCTAATTTAGGGAGGTTCTTATGATGGGATTAGCAATGTTTGCTTGTTATCTAACCCTTGTATGTTTTGGGTAAATATTTGATTCTATTGTTTATGTGGTGACTGATCTACTTTAAATTGTTCAAAAACCTGTAAACAGTTAGGGCCCTTTTCACACGGGGCAGATCGTGATGATCCGCCTCCGTGTGTCCGCTTTAGCTCAGCGGGGATCCTTCGTAAAATCCTAGCTGAGCCGTCCGCTGACAGGGCGGTCCCCGCACACTATGGGGGGATCGGATGAGCACGGACCGTATGTCCATATTCATCCGATCCGATCCGCCAGACGGAAGAAAAATAGGATTTCTTTCTCGTACATCACGGGACACAGAGCGGCATATTCATTACTATATGGGTTATATGGAGTACCTTCAGGTGTGGACACTGGCAATCTCAAACAAACAGGAAGTCCCTCCCTATATAACCCCCTCCCCTAGAGGGAGTCCCTCAGTTTTTTCGCCAGTGTCTTAGGTGTTGGTCACGGAATAGCTTTGCTCCACATCCTTGGGATTAAGGGCGGGCTAACCGGATCTGTCCAAGGAGCCTCAGTGCCAAAGTGGACAGTACCCGGGCCCCAAACCGTGGGGTTTTGCCTATAATGCTCCTCTTTGGAGGGCTGGACCCTGGGCCCAGGACTTGGAGTTTGTAAAAACCATAAGTTCCTGTTTGCCAGGGTGCTATATAGGTCCAGGACAGTGGGTACCTTCATAGGACCCCAGGGCCTGAAGGTCTACTACGCTACCCACGGAGATGGGAGAAGATTGGATCAGTTTGCTGGACAAACATCCTGCAGCATGGAGCAGGTAAGGGGGAGCCTGCGGGACTTGGTTCGACAGCAGGCTCTCCGAGGTTACCTAAAAGGGGGGACAGCCTAAGTATGCTCTGCATGGGCAACCTTGCTCACTATGTCTAAGAGAGACAGGATGACACCTTTTTTCCCCCATCACTAGGTTCCCCTGTCTAAGAATGTGTTGCTAGCTAACCTGCTGCTTTCTTCCTAGGACTAGTAAGTATCCCTAGGGGCCTTTTGGAGTCCTACCTGGCCGGGGGTTTGAATCTGCCGCCTGTTTCTGCAGTCCTGGGTCTCCAGCAGCGCGGCTCCTCCATGTTCCTCCTGTTCCGGCATACGCGTGCGCGCGCACGTCTTATAGACGTTTTTCGCGCCGTTCAGACAGGAGGGCGGGGGGGGGGGCGTGCCTGCGGCGTCATACAGGGGCGCGCCTTGTGCTGTTATAGATCAGCAGGCAATTTCAGTGCTCAGTCTGAGGCTGATTTCAGAAGGAGAGGACGCAGAGCGGCAGAACAGTGACTCCCGGTGGCGGAAGAGGGGTAGTACATGCTGGACTTTGTTCCAATGCCTTTTTTGTTAAGCCAAGAAATCCCCCTTTTTGCATACAGGTTGGAGGCTGGCAAACTAAGTTTGGGGTCACTGTATGTTTCTAAAAAAGAAAATATATATAATATATATTTAAAAAAAAAAAAAAAAAAGAGAAAAACATACGAGATCCCATCAGTTTTTGGGCATTAGTGATCTATTGTCCCCTAAACTCTGGTTTTGTACTCCTGGCCACTACAGTCTGTTGTGTGGGCGGAGTCCCTCGATTTTGTATTATGGCTTCCAAAGGCTCGGGGTCAAAGGGTACAAAAAAGACCAAAAAAACAAAGGGGTTCCCCTTCTGATTCTGATATGCCGATACTTTCCCCGCAACTTATTAACATAAAGGGTGCCTTGGATGAGCCATTAGGGGGATCTGGTGCGGAGGCTGGCCCAGATCAGCCCAGCCCTGTGTTTATCACAGAGGAGATGCTAGCCGTATCCCTAGGGGGGCTAGAAGAGAGAATAGCAGCATTGATCGCTAGAGCTATTCCTGGTAAGAAACGGGTTAGATCCCCATCACCAAGAGGTGTATCCTCAGATGCTGAGATTCTCTCTCCGGAGGAATTGGAATCACAGGAGGATCAACTAGACCTGAACCAAGAGGGTTCAGGGATTGAGGGATCTGCCTCTGAGGAACCATTTTCAGACTCCCAGACAGAAAGACTGTGGGTACAGTCTTTGACGGACATGGTCCGCTCGGCATTTAGTTTACCATTGCCAGAACCTCAGGTTCCTCCGGTATCCTCTCTGGGCTCTTTGAAAGCTCCGTTAAGCAACGCAGTGTTTCCGGTCCATCCTCTCTTGGAGGAATTGATCTTTCGGGATTGGGTACGGCCGGACAGGATTTTTCTGCCACCGAAAAGATTTGCGGTCAGTTACCCCATGGAGGAAAGATTCTCCAAGAGGTGGAGGCTCCCAATAGTGGATGCAGCCATCTCATGTGTGAATAAATCACTAACTTGCCCGGTGGAAAACATACATATGTTTAAACATCCGGTTGATAAAAGGTTAGAGACACTTTTAAAAGCATCCTTAGCTACGGCAGGAGCAGTGGTACAGCCAGCTGTGGCTGCAATTGGTGTTTGTCAGGCGTTAAAAGACCAGACAAAAGAAATGTTAAAGGACATGCCTACCCAACAAGCAGAAGAGTTTTCTGACATTCCCAGAGCTCTGTGTTTTGCTGTAGATGCTATAAAAGATTCCATCCAGCAAGCCTCTCGTTTATCACTATTTTTGGTGCACATGAGAAGGCTCTTATGGTTGAAGAACTGGGCGGCGGAGCCCCCATGCAAAAAGCTTCTGGCAGGGTTTCCCTTCCATGGAGGACGACTCTTCGGAGAGGATCTGGATAAATATATTCAGACTATTTCAAATGGCAAGAGTACCCTTTTACCGGTTAAAAAGACATTCCGGTGTCCTACATTTAAAAGGCAGCTCTTTCCTGTCTCGGGGCCCTCAAATTCCAGGCAGTATCGACGGCCGCCTGCACGATCCAACGTTAACAGTAGATCGCAGGGACAGGCCCCTGGGGGTAAGAGGCCATGGTATCGCAAGCCGACAAAGACAGCCCCTAAGTCTGCCTTATGAAGGGGCGCCCCCACTCTCGCGGGTGGGGGGAAGGCTTCGTTTCTTCTCAGAAGTTTGGGAAGCCAAGATCCCCGACAAATGGATCCGGGCATCTGTAACCACAGGCTACAGACTGGAGTTTCTAAGGTATCCTCCGCCTCATTTTCAAGAATCAAGGCTACCAAGGGATCCAGCAAGGAAGGCATCATTGCTGGCAGCTTTGGATCACCTGCTCTACCAGGACGTAATAATAGAGGTGCCAGCCCAAGAGCAAGGGCTAGGTTTCTATTCCAATCTCTTTGTCATACCAAAGCCCAACGGCGATGTCAGGCCAATCTTGGACCAAAAGAGGTTAAACGGTTACCTAAAGGTTCGTTCCTTCCGGATGGAATCCATCCGGTCAGCAGCCGCCGCGCTTCAGAAAGACGATTTTCTGGCCTCCATAGACATAAAGGATGCTTACCTTCATGTACCAATCTTTCAGTCGCATCAAAGATTTTTACGCTTCGCGGTGGGGCAGCGACACTTCCAATTCAGGGCGCTCCCCTTCGGGCTGGCCACGGCCCCCCGGGTATTCACGAAGATCCTAGCCCCAGTTCTGGCCAATTTAAGGATCCAAGGGGTCACAGTCCTAGCATACTTGGACGACCTTTTAATCATAGATCACTCACGACCGGGTCTGCAAAAGGCAGTAAACCTCACGGTTCGGTACCTCGAAGAGTTCAGCTGGGTCCTAAACCGGGGAAAGTCAGCGTTCCAGCCTACAAAGCAGTTGGAATACCTCGGCATGAGGTTAGACACAGAACAGCAAAGAGTGTTCCTGCCCCTGGTAAAGATCGAGGCTATCAAGGGGCTGGTTCAGTTGGTTCTAAACAAGAAAAAAACAACTATTCGCCTGTGTATGCGATTACTAGGCAGGCTAGTGGCCACGTTCGAGGCAGTACCATACGCTCAGATCCACACTCGCGTCCTACAGGCAGCCATTCTAGCAGCCTGGGGCAAGAGGGCACATGCCTTAGAGTCCCCTTTGACGCTATCATCAAGGGTCCGACAAAGCCTGGCCTGGTGGTTGAACCCCCAGAATCTTCTAAAGGGAAAATCCTTCAGCCCTGTTGTCTGGAAGGTAGTTACCACAGACGCCAGCCTGGCAGGCTGGGGGGGCGGTCTTCGAGGGGTCCTCTCGCCAGGGAACTGGGGTGAAAGCAGAGAGGCAGCTCCCCATCAATATCTGGGAGATCAGAGCTGCTCGCCTAGCCCTTCTGGCATGGACCTCCAGATTAAAGGGGTTCCCGGTGAGAATCCAGTCAGACAATGCCACGGCGGTGGCATACATAAACCACCAAGGGGGAACCAGGAGTCGGGCCGCTCAGAGGGAGGTGAGCTTGATTTTTCAGTGGGCAGAGGTTCATGTACCCTGCATTTCGGCGATATTCATTCCCGGAGTGGACAACCTGCAGGCAGACTTCTTAAGTCGCCAGAGTCTGTCGCCAGGGGAGTGGTCTCTGCATCCCCAGGTCTTTCAGACAATCTGCCAGAGGTGGGGAATGCCAGACGTAGATATAATGGCATCCAGGTTCAACAAGAAACTAGACAGGTTCGTGTCTCGAACGAGGGATCCTATGGCCTGCGGAACCGATGCGTTGGTTTGCCCTTGGCATCAATTCAAACTTCTATATGCATTCCCTCCGCTACAGTTACTCCCTCGCCTGTTGCGCAAGATCAGAGTGGAGCACAAGCCAGTCATTTTAGTAGCTCCGGCTTGGCCCCGGAGGACTTGGTACTCACTAGTCCTGAAGATGGCAGTGGGAGACCCTTGGACTCTTCCTCTACAACCAGACCTACTCTCACAAGGCCCGATCCTCCACCCTACATTACGGCGTCTAAACTTGACGGCCTGGAGGCTGAATCCCTGATTCTCAGGGGTAGAGGTCTGTCTAGGCAGGTAATCCCTACCCTGATTAGGGCTAGAAAGCCGGTCTCCAGGGTGATTTATTACAGGGTGTGGAGGAACTACGTAGGCTGGTGTGAATCCAAAAGATGGAATTCCCGCAAATATACTATTGATAGGGTGTTAAGTTTTCTCCAGCTAGGAGTGGATAAAGGCCTGGCACTAAGCACAATCAAGGGACAGATCTCAGCTCTGTCAGTGTGGTTTCAGAGGCCGCTGGCCACCCACTCGCTGGTAAAGACCTTCTTACAGGGGGTCTTGCGTATTAATCCTCCTGTCAAGTCACCACTTTGTCCATGGGACTTAAATCTTGTTCTGTCATCCCTACAGAAACAACCTCTTGAGCCGTTGGCTGAGGTACCTTGATTTTACTGACTAGAAAGTCGGTATTTCTGATCACCATAGTTTCGGCCAGGAGAGTATCGGAATTGGCAGCCTTATCTTGTAAGGAACCATATCTCATTTTGCATAAGGATAGGGCGGGGTTCCGTCCTCATCCTTCCTTTCTACCAAAGGTTATATCCAGTTTCCACCTGAACCAGGATGTGGTACTTCCATCCTTCTTCCAAAACCCACCTCTAGAAAAGAGGGGTTGCTGCATACGTTGGATATTGTCAGGGCCGTAAGGGCCTATCTTAAAGCTACGGAGAAGGTTCGGAAAACAGATGTGGTGTTCGTTTTACCGGAAGGGCCCAAGATGGGTCAGGCAGCCGCTTGATCCACCATCGCAAGATGGATTAAACAATTAATTGTTCGGGCCTGCGGTTTGAAGAGGTGCCTCCTCCTTTGTCGGTAAAGGCCCATTCTACCAGGGCCAGGGGCACCTCCTGGGCAGCACATCATCAGATCTCTATGGCTCGAATATGCAAGGCAGCAACGTAGTCATCAGTCCATACGTTTACAAAATTTTATCAAGTGGACGTAAGAAGGAATGCGGATACAGCCTTTGGGCAGTCAGTACTACAGGCCGCGATTCAAGCTCCTCAGGATCTGAGGGGGCTCCCTTGATTTGATTTGAGATTTACATTTCTCGTTTAAGTTGGATTTACTAGTATCTGAGTATACCTCTAAAATTAAATCCTTCTTTGGAAGATGTCTCCCTCCCCTCAATAAAGTATTGCTTTCGGACATCCCATATAGTAATGAATATGCCGCTCTGTGTCCCGTGATGTACGAGAAAGAAAAAGGGATTTTTAAATACAGCTTACCTGTAAAATCCTTTTCTTGGAGTACATCACGGGACACAGAGCTCCCACCCCTCTTTTGGGTGACCATTTTGGGAGGCATACTGCTTGCTACAAAACTGAGGGACTCCCTCTAGGGGAGGGGGTTATATAGGGAGGGACTTCCTGTTTGTTTGAGATTGCCAGTGTCCACACCTGAAGGTACTCCATATAACCCATATAGTAATGAATATGCCGCTCTGTGTCCCGTGATGTACTCCAAGAAAAGGATTTTACAGGTAAGCTGTATTTAAAAATCCCTTTTTTCTTCCGTCAAAAAAATCGGATCTTTGCGGAGGCGGACAATTACGGGTGTCGGCAAATGTTTATCCGACGACACCCGTAATCACATAGGGACCAATGTATGTCCCGTTTTCATCTGCAAACGGATGGATGAAAATGTGGACATATGGTCCATTCATGTGAAATGGGCCTTATTCCTTTTGATTTTTACCTCAATATATTGTCTGTGTAAAATGCTTGGGGTAAAGGGGCTGGTATTAGCTCTCAGTCTTCTGAAAATGTTTGGAGGGCAGGAAGAACCTAAGCTGGGTGGTGGACGTTCTGTCACAAAGGGCTTAAGCTTTATTTTTACAATTTCTCATAGCTTTTAGATCTGTTGTGGCTTCCACAGGTCAATTTATGTCTGTTTTCTCTAAATAAATTAAAATTAGATGTCACATCCCAATTTTCCCCAGTTATAATGATTGTTCTGCTGATGTATTTTCAGCGCTACCTGTACCCAAATTAAATCTTTATGTTTTTGTTTCCCCCACAAATAGAACTTTTGTTTTGGTGGTATAAACAATAGAAGAGCGACAATTTTGAAAAAAAACACAATATTTTTTAATTTTTGATTTAATAAATATCACATTTTTTTTCCCCTCAGTTTAGACCCCTATGTAGATTTCTACAAATTTTTGGTAAAAATCGCAATAAGCGTATATTGATTAATTTGCACAAAAGTTATACCATCTACAAAATAGTGGATAGATTTATGGCATTTTTACTTTATTTTTTATATTAGTAATGGCGGCGATCAGCGATTTTTATTGTGACTGTGACATTGTGGCGGACACATCTGACACTTTTGACACGTTTTTTGGGCCATTCACATTTATACAGCGATTAGTGCTATAAAATTGCACTCATTACTGTGTAAATGTGACTGGCAGGGAAGGGGTTAACACTAGGGGGCGCTGAAGTGGTTAATATGTTCACTATTGAGTGATTCTAACTGTAGGGGAGGGGGACTCACAAGGGGAGGAGACTGATGTGTGTCCCTCTGTACTGGGAACACACATCGGTCTCCTCAACTCTGACAGGAGGTGGATCTGTGTTACACACACAGATCCGCACTCCTGCTGTGATTGCAGACAATCGCGGGTGCCCAGCAAACACCGTGGCCGCCAACCACGCCCACCGGGTCACGAGCTGGCAGGAACGGAAAGGACGTCTATTGACTTTGATCCGGAGGGAGGGAGGGTTCCTGCCGGTGTCCATATTGCTTTGTGTTTTGGTGGTGTTCAGATACATTGTAGATGTTCTTTAAGTTCTACCTGCGCCTAAGTCAGGCAAGCATTTGCGCCATTGTCTGTAATATTACAGACACGTCTGACAAATTCAGGTAGTTCTTACTAAGGATCTTTCTATGGCAATGACAAATTCATAAAGAATTACCACAATTTTTCAGATTAGGAAACTGCTGGTAACCACTTAAGGTGTTTTTCAGATTTGGCGTTTACAAGACTAAAACATATATATATATGTCATACCCCCAGACATTATACATATATATTTTTTCTAAAACCCTAGAGAATAAAATGGTGGTCATTGCAATACTTTTTGTCACACCATATTTGCACAGCGGTCTTACAAGCGCACATTTTTTTTGGAAAAAAAAACACTTTTTTTAATTAAAAAATAAGACAAGTTAGCCCAATTTTTTTATATATTGTGAAAGATAATGTTACGCCAAGAAAATGAAACCTAACATGTCACGCTTAAAAATTGCGCCCGCTCGTGGAATGGCATCAAACTTTTACCCTTAAAAATCTCGATAGGCGACGTTTAAAAAATTCTATAGGTTGCGTCTTTTGAGCTAGAGAGGAGGACCAGGGCTAGAATTATTGCTCTTGTTCTAACAATCGCGGTGATACCTCACTTGTGTGGTTTGAACACCGTTTTCATATGCGGGCGATACTCACGTATGCATTCGCTTCTGCGCGCAAGCTCGCCAGGACGGGGAGCTTTACATTTTTTTTTTTATTATTATTTTAAAATGTTTACACTGAAAAAAAAATGGATCACTAATATTCCTATTACAAGGAATGTAAACATCCCTTGTAATAGAAAAAAGCATTACAGGTCCTCTTAAATATGAGATCTCGGGTCAAAAAGACCTCACATCTCATATTTAGATTTAAATGCAAAAAAAAAGGAAATGTTAAAAAAAGTACATTTATAAAATATTGCTTTAAGAAGCATGGGCGGAAGTGAGGTTTTGGCGTCACTTCTGCCCTTCTATGCTATGGGGATGGGTGGGGGCCATCTTGCCCTCACTCGCATCCCCACACAGCAGGAGACAGGCCCCTCTCCCGCCGCCGATAATGGTGATCTCGCGGCGAAACCGCCGCAGAGACCACCGTTATCGTTTACAGGACCGCTCACGCTAAAGATGGATATCTCGGTTGTGGCAGCAGCTGCTGCCGTTACCGAGATATCCATCTTTAAAAAAAAAGACGTACATCTGCGTGAGCAGGTCCTTAAGTGGTTAAGACCAACTCTAAACTGGCATACAGAGGTATGCCAGTATTTAGAGCAGGCCTTAACTGAGCAGAGGCTGATGAACTGAGAGACCAAGTCCCAATCATGTCCACCGTAGTGGGTGGGCTTGAAAGCCATCAATGGACTGAAAAGCAGCTATGGATGTCCACTGCCATGTGCTGTCAATCAAAAGTGAAGTGGACCTAATTTCTCCATCAGATTCAGCCCCCAGTACAGTACAAAACTCATAGCTCATGAGCCTATCAGTTTAACTTGTGCAGTGGCCAGAAAGGGAGGGTCGGAGGAAAGAGTGTCCAGTGTGATCACTTTTCCTTCAGCCCAAAAAGCAACAGCAAGCTGTTAATGGTATTTTTAAAATGTATTTTGCATTGGTAAATGTCCTCTGGGGTGATGTCCAGGTCCCCAAACCCTCTGCCACCCACCCCCACACATACTTCCCTGGTCACAAGGACTAATAGGGTGAATAACTATATATATATATATATATATATAAATGTTTTACACTTTAACAACATATAAAGTAGGAAGAATTCCTTTCAGTTAGAAGCAATGTTCTGACCATTTCACCATGCATGGAATAGTGGCCTTCCTTCAAGTGCTATTGTATATGACATACCAGTCTGCTCTAATATACAGTATATTGGTAATATGCAGTCCATAGTGGATAACAGGTTTCAGTGATGAGCTGTTACTTTGTCTTAAACAACTTTCCAACATTACCGATGATTTAGCAAATTAAAATGTAATATTGGACTGGACTACCTGTTCCTTGCACACGTTTAGGACATTGAAATAAAAATAGAAGCTGACTTTGGAGAATGACTTTTGGTTTTCTGTAAGATGGCGGATTGAGAATTACATGGTAAGAAAAGTGCATCAAGCTAATAATTGGCATTAATATTGCATTACAGAACATTATGGAAAATTAATATTCCATTTTTTCTCTGTCATGCTAATGTAATACCAAAATAATAAGACTACTTTGTTGAGAGATGCACAACATAGGTGAATGTTTTTTTCACATAAGATTGAAAAAGCTGAAAATATCTGCCCATAAATAGTGCAGAATAGAATACATAATACAAACGATCATTTTCATCAACCTATGATGATTTGATTTATTAAGATCCAGAATTACAGCTGCAAAAGCAGGAGGCCAGTAAACGAATTGAAGTAACCAAATGATTGCACTTGGTGGTTACATAATATTCCCAGGCCTGGATCAATCATTTCTACACAGGCAATTTTTTGTTTTATGGACAAAAGTCACAATGAATTTTTCGACATGAAGTATTTTATTTCAGATTACCTACATGGATATTTATTTATGAAAAAACGGTATGACATCAATGTACTGATTTTTCACAGAAATCATCACAGAATATGTGGCTACAGGCTGTTTTAATACAAGAACTGAATTAAAAATAGAACCAGTACACTGAATTCAACAATTGAAGGGTATATCCACCCAAAACTGGAGCTCTGGAAGTGAATGGAGCAAAAGAAGATACAAAAGATTCCATTACCTTGAATACCTCTCCCTTCTAAATTGGCTGAGACACAGCAGCAACGCTATTGGCTCCCACTGCTGTCAATCAAAGTCAGTTAGCCAATCAGGAGAGGGGCAGGCCGAACCACAGCTACGAGTCTGAATGGACACACAGAGCTGAAGCTCAACTTGGGTGCCTTGCTATGGAGGAACTCAACAGGAGGGAGGGGCCAGGAGCACAGAATAAGCACCCGAGAAGAGGAAGATCTGGACTGCTGTCTGCAAATCCACTGCAACAGAACAGGTAAGTATAACATGTTTGTTATTTTTATAGAAAAAAAGATCCTTTACAATTACTTTAAGTGATTAAATATAGATTTGCACCTTCAATTACAAATATATTCCGATCAGCTATAGTTGTATGACTACCTACCTAATACTGAGTAGGTCCTGCTTGAACCTGTCCTGTTAAACCGCTGTATGGTTTTTTCCACCATGCTGCAGCTCAGCTTCAGGGTCTTGGCAATATTCTTACATCCTAGGACATCTTTATGTAGAGCGACAATTCTTTTTTTTTCCTCAGAGAATTCTTTGCCCTGAGGTGCCTTGTTGAACTTCCAGTGACCAGTATGAGAGAGTCAGAGCAATAGCACCAAAGTTAACATTCCTGCTCCCCATTCAAACCTGAGACCTTGTAACACTAACTTGGTTTGATTATGCCTTGTTTCAGTAAGGTCGGCACCATGCCTTCCTTGAATAATTGGTTTATGAGATGCGTGATAGCTGGTGCCACAATATCGGCACATTCTTTCAACAGTTTGCTGTCTCGCAGAGTACTGATGATATTTTTGGTGGTGTCGATGGACATAGGCTTTAGAGTGAATTTAGTTGATAGAGGCATATTTGTGTGGATATTGACTTTTTGATTTAAAGGGGAGTCGGTGGACGTTCTATTTTGCTGAATAATTTCACAGATTTTTTTCAATTTTGTTAATGAAATAATCCGATAATTTGTTGCAATATTCTTGTGATTCACAACTTGGAGCCTCTAGACAGGCTGGATTCATGGACTGAGCGACTAAATTAAAGAGTTTGCGGGGCGGTTCAGGGCTTTTGCTATGATATTAGAAAAATTATCTTTTTTGGCTTTGAAAATTTCTTTGTGATATTTCTTAGTTATTACCTTGTAAATAATGTGGTTTTCCTCTGTTGAGCTTCTTCTCCAGGCTGCTTCCGCTCTTCTACGCTCTTGCTTCAACAACGTGAGCTTGTCGTTAAACCAGCTGGAGTTGTTTTTACGGATGTGCGTTCTGCGTTTCGGAGCTACTATGTCAGCTGTCTGTAATAGAGCCTTGTTGATGAAGTTGAGTGTTTCTGTCGCTGTTTGATGTTGTTCAATTATTTTGATTTTGTTTTATAATGTAGTTTTGAAGAGTTCCGAGTGGAGCTTCTTCTGAGATCTTGTCCAGTGTGTTGTCACTGGGTTTATTGTTTTTTTAAGGGGGCGTTTGTAGTGATTTTGAATTTTATTGCATGGTGATCTGTCCAGGGTAGGAGCTCATTTTCCAGTGTGTTAATTTTCAAATTTTGTCTGAAGATATGATGGAGCATGTGACCTAAAACATGTGTGGGCCCACATACCAGTTGCTGCAGACCTAAGCCTTCCAAGTGGTCAATGCAGGCGTCAGCGACGGGGTCCTGTGAGGAGTTGGCCCAGAGGTTGAAGTAGTCAGTATCTGAACCGTGTCTTGGGGATTTGTTTGCAGTTGCAGAGTGAGGGTTTCCATGAATGGAAGTGAGTTCTGTAGGTGTGGTTTAGTGACAGAGAGGTGAGTCTTGTATATCACCACTAGGCCACCTCCTCTTTGCCCCACTCTGATTTCTGTTAGAATGCGATTATTCTCTGGCACCAGTTCTCCTAGAATGGCGTTACAGTCCGATGTTAGCCAGCTTTCTGTGATGAAGAGGCAGACAATATCATGTTCAATGATAAAATTGTGGATCTTCTGTCGGTGCTTTACTGCGGATCTTGTGTTGATCAAGGCACATGATGTATGTTTTGCCAGAAGTGTTGGCGTGCAATTTTTGACTGTTGATCGTCGATCGGTTCTTAACAGTTGCTCTTTCCTTACTGCATTTTTAATGAGGACTGGTAAAGTTGAGACGGCTATCCTTAGACCCCTAATGGTTTTTGCATAATATTGCAAATTAACCATGTTGGCGGATGCGCCGAAGATGGCGTAATATGGTTTAAGGTGATCGCGCTGGTGATAAATGATGGTGACCAAGTCACGTGGCCCTGATGAGTGGCGAGGGAGTGGACCCCCAACTAATGCCCCCAGGTTGATCCAGAGGAAGGCGAAAAAACGCTACCGAGAAATGCTAATCAGCTACGGTGGGGGAAAAAATTCCTTCCTGATCCCTCGAGGGCGACCGGGTAAACCCTAGATCAACTTTCTGTGGCGATCGAAGTATTGGGTCCTTACCTGTTAGAGTTGATGATGGGGTGCCTGCTTGTCCCACGTTATGCGGCCGATCCTTTAACGGTGTAGTCACGGCCGGAGAGAGGTCCTGGGATGAGGATGGGGGAGAGAAGCTGAGTACCCGGGGGAGGGTAAGCTTTCTGAAATCTTTGGAGGCTCAGGGGAGAGGGTTTCCTAGTGAAACTTGCCTATGGTTTAGTATGGTGAGGGGGGGGGGGGGGGTGAGGAACAGGGTGATCCCTGTTCCTTGGGTGGAGCAAGATGGCCTCCGGACAGAGCTAGGTCCGATCCGTGGGCTTTCTTGCTGTCGAAGGGGGCCGTGCAGCGTTGGGGGCTGCAGGAATGGGGGAGGTGGACCAGTGAGGCTCCTGTGGTCATGTTGGGACTAGGAGACTGGGCTGTTTCAGTGGATGCGGGGACCAGCGGCGTGCCGCTAGGCCGCAGCCGTGGTCCTTCCTGAAGCGACCGCCGTGGGCAGGATAGTTGTGGTGATCGGGAGATGGCGGGCTTACCTCGATGAGCCTAAACCTTGGGTCTCTGTGCCTCCAGACTTGCGGTACCTGCGGGCGGAAGGAGGGGATGAAGGAGCAGAAAAAGAAAGGGGCTAGTTTGTTCACTGCCGGCCGCGGCCATGGCCTGTCCTACCAGCCAGGCTTGACAGATGGTGCATAGGAAACCCCGTGGCTGTGGTCGGCTGCTGTTTAGAGAAGGGGGAAACCCTTGGGGGCTGAGATGACTGGGGGAAGACAGGAGACTGCGGAATCCAAAGTGGTTTTACGGTCCTGGACACCGTGATGCTGGATGCTGGGTGCTGACTGGCAAGAAACCTGCCTGCCTGGAGCAAAAGCCACATGTCATACTCCTAGGTACATGCGCCGATTTGAGCTCCTGTTGCTAACCTTCCTCTGACAGCAGGTGCAACCACCTCACTGCACAGATCACAAAGGTATGATGTCAGAATGATTCACTTTGATTCACTTTGGCAAATCACTGGCCTGGTATGGATTTTGGGGAGACCATGCAGTTTTTTCATTGAATTTTCATCTATATTGCAGCAATATCATTGGCTCTTCATCCTGATTGGGGATGGACTGTGTACAAGGGACATGCCTCATCCCAGAATTCTGTGCTGCGTGCCCCCAGGGTGCACACGAGCAGCAATAACAAGGACCTGAAGGGTCTGGAATGGATATTTGGGGAGAACCCCACATAATTTTTTTTAATTTGATGCTTAATATTCCCCTTAATATCCATACCAGACTCGAAGGGCCTGGTAATTGAATTTAGGGGGGACCCCCACGCATTCTTTTTTTATGAATGACTTTTTTCTGTATTGCTGGTATCCGATAATTCATTATAGCCACGAGTGATTTTAAATGACTTTTTTCCTTCAGAAATTACATTTTGTGCAGGGACAGTTCTAAGCACAGGAAACAAGCGCTACTTTACAGGCATACTATACACCCCTTGAAAGGAATATTTAAATGTTATTGTTTCACTTTAAGCATTATTAAAATCACTGCTCCTGAAAAAACTTCAGTTTTTTAAAACTTTTTTTGCATTGATACATGTCGCCTGGATACATGACCCAGGTCCCCAAACACTCCCCTGTGGCAGGATCCGGGTCCCAAAACACTTTTTAGGACAATAACTTGCATATTAGCCTTTAAAATTAGTAATTTAGATTTCAAATGTTCGAGTCCCATAGACTTTAACAGGGTTCTAAAGTTCACACAAACTTTTGGTCTGTTCGCAGGTTCTAGTGCGAACCGAACCCAGGGGTGTTCGGCTCATCCCTACACTTGTGTTTCAGCTGAGATCAGTCACAATCTCTCTTTTCCTCCAGGAAATCCACTACCCCCACAGTTAGAAACACCTCCCAGGGAAACCATTTTACCCCTTGATCGCCACCTAGTGTTAACCCTTTCCCTGCCATTGTCATTTATACAGAGATCAGTGCATTTCTTTTGGCACTGATCACTGTATTGGTGTCACTGTTCCCCAAATATTGTCAGATTTCTCGGCCGCAATGACGCAGTAAACAATACAGAAAAAGTCCCTAAATTCATACCTCCCAACATTTGAAAAATCCACTGCGGGACAAGACAAGTAGTTATTTTTCAATGATATGAATGATGACCGAAGTTGAGCAGAGGGGGGGGTGGCGATCTATGTGTCCCATAGGCTTTAACAGTGTTTGAACACATTTTTTGCCTGTTTGCATGTTCTGCTGTGAACCGAACTGGGAGGAACTCATCCCTACTTATCATTAAATCCATAGTTCATTCACACTACTTACAGCTCTGAAAATTATCACACGATCAGAATCACTTTGGAGGCTCATGTTTTTAAAAAGAATTGATTGATTGATTGATTGATTTTTGAGCTTAGTTAGGCGCCAAATACCCACTGGTGAGATGTTACCTTGAATCAATCCACGGTATGGAAGGGAAAATAGAGAGAAGAGAGGGTGGAAGAGGGAAAAGAGGTATAGTTAAGCAAAAGGAAAGAGCCGTGGAGCATAAGAAAATATATAAGAAAAGAAAAAGAGACAAAGAATTCTAGAGAAAGGGTACATGGCATCATTGGTGTCTGAATAGTCAGAGCCATTCCGGGGTCATAATCACTACAGTGGCAGGACTGGTCCCTTCAATGAAGGGACGGAGTGTATGGAGAAAAATGAAACAAAATGTATCCGTAAGCCTGGACGAACAGCTCCGTCTTCAGTTGTCTTCTGAAGAAGAGCAGGTTGGGTGTCAACTTAAGTTCCATGGAGAGGGCATTCCACAGCATGGCACCCCTACTCTGAAGTTGTTTGTCTCCCATGGAAGAAAGTTTAGACAGAACAACTATGGCTAAGTGTTGGGTCTTAGATCTTAATGGGCGTGTAGGTACATAGTGCACCGCCAGACTGTGTAAATACTTGGGTCCCTGTCCCCAGTATACACGGAAGAAAATACAGAGCATTTTAAAGATCACTCTCTGCTCGATAGGGAGCCAATGGAGTGATCTCCTAGCCAGGCTCATGTGATCTTGTCTCGCTAGACCGAGTACAAAGCGAGCAGTGTGATTCTGCACCACCTGGAGCTTGTGGACCAATTTCTGCGGGGCACCCAGTAGGAATATGTTTGCCCCGTCGAATCTGGAATGGATAAAAGCTTGGGCAAGTAAGGATCTGTTATTTTGCGTGAATAGCTGTTTCACTTTTCTGAGGAGCCTTAGATTATAATTGGCATTCCGCAGGATGTTTCTAAAGTGGGGCACAAACGAGAGGGTGTCATCAATGATAATCCCTAGGTTTTTTTACCTGCTTAGCTGAAAAGAATAAATACACACTTTTTTACCTGCAAAAAAAGTATGTTAATTTATTATTTTTATGCAAAGGTAAACTTTTAAATACATTACACATACATAAAAAAATTGTTGACCTACCCAAAATATAGCATTCTCCTACCTTTCTCTTAGACATGACAACACAGTGGGGTTGACTTACCAAAACTGGAGAGTACAAAATCTGGTGCAGCTGTACATAGTAGTCAATCAGCTTCTAATTTCAGCTTGTTCAATTAAGCTTTGACAATAAAACCTGGAAGCTGATTGGCTTCTATGCAGACCAGATTTTGCACTCCTACTTCACCTTCACCCAGTGCGATCCAATTCCTGTTGGAATACACAGTTCACACTGTGATCTGTGGACAGTTCTGAGGGTGTCATTAACTATGTATTGACACCCCCAAATCGATGCAATGCGGGAACCGGTGCTTGAATTGCGCTGGTTCCCGCATCGCTACAGTGTGAACCCAGGCTTAATATTCAGCACAGTAGCACAATGACTTGAAGGGGATGATCCCTAGGAGAAGATTATCCAGTGCTAGAAGACATTCAGGCTCTGCAAAAAGTGCAAATATACTGTCGGGGAGCATCCTGAAAGAAGTAGAAAACAGTGTGAGCAAGTGATAGTGACTCATTAGTGTGTTGCTGCGGTTGCAGAATTTGTCTGGCAGGGTACATTGATTACAGAATTGGTTAAGTAGAATCTTAAATCCTGAAGCAGTCAAAATATATACCGTATAGCGCGCACCCTCAACCTAGAAAAAAAATTTCAGGAAAAAAAAATACTTACGGTTTCGCCGGTATCTTGCCTGGCGTCCGTCGGCGGCCTTGTTCAGTCCAGCGTCTGTCTGCAGCCTCGGTGGTGTCCTCCCGAGCTGTCTCTGAGCCGATGCCCACTTCTCGCACTGTGTTTGAACCACTCCGCTGACATATACCGAGCGCAGTACACTCGGGCACGCTCGGCTCCTCTTGCATAAAGCACGTACAGGACGCACAGGACATGACCGGCGAGGAGAGCCGAGCCTGGCCGTATGTACCCGAGTGTACTGCGCTTGGTATATGTCAGCGGCTCAGTTCAAACACAGCGCGGGAAGCGGGGATCAGCGTATATCGCGCACCCACGATTTTCCCATGATTTTAAGGGGAAAAAAGTGCGCAGTATACACCGATAAATACGGTATATGGGCCAGATTCACGTAGATGAGAGTATCTTTCCTCTGGAGTAACGCTTCTCATTTACGTTACTCTGAAGACCCTTTCAGCGCAAGTCCTGTAATTCACATAGCAGTTGCGCGTAAACTTGCGCCAGAGTAACGATAATGCGCTGGCGTATCCCGACGCAAGTGAAACTGGGTGTGATCATATGTAAATGATGGGCGGAGCCCAGCGCAGAGGCTTACGTTCAGCGCATCATCCACGGAGCATGCGCAGTGAGTGCGGCTCCACTCGCCCCCTTGTGCGCATGCTCACAACTTCCGTCGGCACCACTTCCTGGGAAACGTCAGCGCAATGCGTTCCGCTGGGCGCTTTTTGCTGGCGGAAACGCCATTCCGGCGCAAAAGTAGTTCCATTTCCCCCCACCCCAGGGAAGATACTTTTGCCCTGTAATGGCTGCTCCCGCTACCCCCAAAGAGAGGAGGAACCTAAATTATAATGCCCAGGAGGTCACAGTCATAATATCGGCTATGGAGGCATTTAATGATTTTCTCCATGGGAAAAAAAGCAGGAAGACCAGCCGGGAGAGAAAGCAGGCCATCCTGGACACCATAGCTGCCAGGGTCAATGTGCTGGGGTACTCCACCCGGAGTGCTTCAGACATTCAAAAAAAAATAAATGACCTGCGGCGCAAGGTGAGGGGCAAGGTGTCCACCATTAGGAGCCATGAGAGGGGCACAGGTGGTGGTCCCCCATGTCCTGTCACCCTGACCGCGGAGGAGGAGGTGGTCGCCCGCTGCCTGGACAGGGAGCAGTTGGAGGGGGTCCCAGGCTATGATTCCGTAGAGGAAGGCTCCAGGACAGGTAAGTGATTTTTACCCCCTTTTTGGTGTGTTGCATGTGGGGCGGGGGTGGGTACATGTGCCAAGTGTGTGGGACCACCAACATGTGTCTGCTTTGTGTCATCCACAGATGACGGTGCTGGGCCATCTCGTGCCGGCCAGTCCACCCCAACCCCCCAACGGGATGCTGCTGATGAGGCCCTGGGTGCTGGAGACACCGAGGTGGAGGAGGAGAGTGCCCACACCACTTCAGCAGAGGTGGTTGTGGAGGAGCCTGTCCCTGAACAGGAGTTCATTTTAATGTTGGAGGAGTCCTCCTCCTCTGCAGGGCCCTCTGTGATCCCCTCCCCCATCCTAGGTAGCCCCTCAAGGGCGACTCCATCCCCACGGGGACAACCTTCCTCTGCCCCCAGGAAGGCCACCCGGAAGACCAGGGGGGTGTGTGATTTGGTCGAAGACCAGGTGCTTTTGGACCACGCGAAACAGACCCAGCAAATGGGGGAGATGGCTGGCCACCTAGACAGGGTCGCAGACAGCCTGGGCTCTATGTCACAGCTGCCCAGTCGCGTGCAGGGCGTTGTGACCAGCCTGGGGGAGGTGCAGGCTGATATCCGGCACTTGACATCAGCTGTTCGAGACAACACTGCTGCCATTCGGGAAGAGGGGAGGCAGCGGCAACGTGACCAGCGGCATCAGATCACCCGCCAGCTAAGGATGCAGGCCCAAACAAATCTGTATCTGAGCCGTATCGCTGTGGCATTGGAGGGCATGCAGCCAACAGCTCCCAGGAGTGGCCCACCCGGGGATCAGCCTCCTCCTGATGCCCCCCCACCCCCACCACCACCCACTCCCTCCAGGCAGATGAGGAGCCCGAGAGTGCCCCCAAGGAGGAGCCCCCGTCATCCCAGATGAGGGTTTTTTTTTTGTTTTGGTTGTTATATCTTTTTGTTTATACTCAAGACATGAGTTTATTTTTATTTTTTATTATTATTGTTTATACTCAAGACATGAGTTTATTTGTATTTTTTATTATTATTGTTTATACTCAAGACATGAGTTTTTGTTTATTTTTTGGGTTCTCAGGTTATGAGATTTTTTTTTTTTTTGATACTGCACACGTTGCAGTGTGAATGGTGTGTGAATGTGAGAGGGTGGCACTCCTGAAAGTAAGGGGTGTCACCCTCGGCCGTGGTGGTGAAGTTAACCCCACGGCTGAATGAATGACGTGTGAAAGGTGTGTGAATGGACAGTGACATCATTGGGGCCTTGACGCTGGCGTTGCTGCTCCCAACTCCTACATGCTGGACTTGGGCTAATCCAATGCGATGTGCATGTGGTGTGTGTGATCTAGGGACATCAGTGGTGTACACGCGTGCATTGTCTGTGTTAGTAATGTTTTGGTTTAGTGTCCAAAGATGCCTACGGCGAGGACCCTCCTGACTGCTCTTCCATCAGCAGACTGGGTGTCCTCTGGCAGGTGGGGACTGTGTGGGTCGGGGGTCAGGTCATCACGTATGTCAATCTGCAGGCCTTTTCTCATAGCAAAGTTGTGCAGAATACAACATGCAGCGATGATCTGACACACGAAGGTAGGGGAATACAATAGGGTCCCCCCAGACTTATCCAGGCAGCGGAAACGGGACTTCAGGAGCCCAAATGTTTGCTCCACCACTGCACAGGTTTTGATGTGTGCTTCATTGTATTTTCTCTCTCCTCTGGTTTGGGGGTTCCGGAAAGGAGTCATTAGATGGGGTCCCAGTGCATATGCAGAGTCACCTGGAAGGGAAAAGACAGGAGGATGTTAGTCATGCATGTGCCACTTCTGTTGTGCATCACGGGAGGGGATAGTCATGCCTGCCACCCATGTCACTCACCAACCAGCCAGCTGTCCCCATACATGTTCTGCTCGAATTCTGCTGGGATGGGGCTCTGACGGTATATGAAGCTGTCATGGCTGGACCCGGGGTGTTTGGCACGCACGTGCCATATGAGGCGTTGGGCATCGGCTATCACCTGTACGTTGATGGAATGCCAATGCTTCCGATTGCGGTATATGTGCTCTGTGGCACTGGGGGGCTGTAGGGCCACATGTGTGCAATCAATGGCCCCCACAGTGCGTGGGAATCTGGCAATGCTGTAGAAATCTGTCATTGCCTTCAGCCGCAGCTCCTCAGTGGTGGGTCTGATGAACTGGTTGGACATGCGTCTGAGGATTGCAGGGACAACCTGGTGCACACATCTGCTTATGGAGGATTGTGACATCCCAGCCACCACTCCACTTGTACGCTGGAATGATCCACTTGCAAGGAAATGAAGTGTTGCCAGTACCTTCACCAGTGGCTGCACTGCTTGTGAGCGGTGTGTCTTGCTGGTGATGTCACCCTGCAGGGTTGTGGTTAGTTCAAGTATTACATCAGGGCTGAATCTGAAGAGGCGATACACCTCCTCATCCCCCATGCCAAAGAGGTTCATACGAGTGCGGTATATCCTCTCACGTGCCCGCCTCCTCCGTAGCGAGGGACCCAGTACTAGTCTTAGGACCACGAGTGCCCCTGGCATGTTGGCACACAGAGGTGTTGTCCTTGCTAGTGTTGTTGTTCAGCTTGCTAGTTTCGTCGGTAACGCTGCTGTAGCTGCTCTCCTGCTGACCTGTGACCGTCTGGAGTAAAGATAAAGCAGCCTTTTGTAGAAATAACTTTGCGCCGGACGGACCAGATACGCGCGGCGCATGTAGCCAGCGTATGGTGCTAATCCGTTCGCGAATTGGGAAATCTCCCTCATTTGCATATTTGCAGGGGAAATCAATGGGCGCGACTGATGCGCCCAGCGAAAATAAGCGCTGACGATACTCTGGCGTCGGAACGTTCCGCCGGTCGCAAATGTCCCGTTATTGGGCGCATCTAGTTTGGTGGGTACGGGCACATAGAAACGACGGCGCATCATCACAGTTACGCGGCGCATATCCAAATACTCCAGCGCAAATGTTCGTGAATCTGGCCCTATATATATATTTTCTGCCTACCCTCAGTTTAGCTTTTGGAGGTTTCATGCTGTCATAAACATGTGAACTCAGTAGTAGTAGAATTTAAGTGACTGGTACATAATAAAATGTCTAGAATAACATTGAGCTCCAGTTTGGTGATATACACTTAGATAAATGCAAGCACTCTGATTAGTTTAAGAATGACTCTGTACAGTCACACTGTCTATAGGTACAGTAATAAGAGTTTCTGTTCACTTGAAACTATTGTTATTTTCAGGTTTTTTTTTATCTCTTTTTGACAGACAGTTCATCATTCCCTTTTATATGGACAGAGTGAAAAAAAAAAACTTTCACCTCCTACATGCTGCATCTCTCTGTCAATTTTGTAGTAAGTCCCGGTGGCAAGTGAGTCATTCTTGACAAGCTTTCAGCTTATCTATGGCCATCCTTACATATGCTGCTGTTTATGGACAGACCATTTTTATTAATACCAAGATGCAGAACCCTTGCCAAAAAGGGAACAAAATCCTTAATCTGGAATCATATGTTAAAGGGGTTGTTTCATAATAAGCATCCTTTACCTGCAGACATTCCTCTTTTCACTTCCTCATTGTTCGTTTTTGCTCAGAAGTTGCTCCATTTCTTCTCTGTTCTGTTCACTTCCTGCTTGTGTGATTGTTACTCACCACCGTGAAGGGAGACTTTACTGCGGTGGTCAGTGATGTGCTCACCCCCTCCTGGGAACTACATCTGTGTGGCAAGACACTCTCTACGTGTTAGAGACTTCAAGGAGGTGTGAATTACTGGGCGTGCCGCAATTCATACTGGGAAATGTGGTTCTTACATGAACGAGCGCCGCAAACCAGGAAGTAAATGAGAGAACAGAAACTAGAACGCTGGAGGTGATATAGATGAAGGAATTTAATAGGTATTTACTCGTTTTTTAACAGAATCATTACACTATTCTGTCTGTCTACCTTGCAGACATTCATTTAATGCAAAAAAATGTTTTTCTTTACAACTCCTTTAATAACTGTGCACAGTTCCTATTTAGACTTCTTTTAGACATAGGTCAATAATTTCCAGACTTGTGGCTTATTCCTCAGTATTACGAGGCTATGTACAAGGTAAGGCCATGTATACATTGTTGTTTCATAGACTAAGAAAATCATACATTTACAAAATATACATGGAAGGGTGCCATATAGTGCTTCCAGTCACAGTGAACATACATTTGTATTGTTCAATTATTTGTATTTTACCATGGAAAAATGTACATAAAACTCAAGTAAGGCAAAACTTGTCGGACAATAGATCAATTTGTGTGATGTTAGTTTTTTTTTGTGCAATTTTTTTTTCTAAAAATTCAAATGGACTCAGAAGACCACTGCTTTATGTCATTGAGTAACCTTACACTGTCTCAATCCATTCATTTAATTTATGTGGCTTCTTCACAGCACCACCAGATAGTCACCATTCCATACCAATTTCACGCCTCTGATTCTTTATAGTATTATCAGCTGCCTGCCAACCCCTAGTGATTTCATGTCTACAATGAATACAATCATTAACATATCATGCCAGAAATTTCATTCATAGCTTCTTCTCTCAGAAAACAGGAGAATCCGGAATTCCAGAAGGGGTGAACTTACACATAGAATACTAAAAAAGGTAGCAGGAGCTAGTAGACAAAGAGAACGGCTGAGTAAAAAGAAAGCTCCTGTAAGTTGAAAACAAGAATGATCTACAGACATGTGTCACCCAAACTAGTATTGGAGCTTTCTGTACATAAAGACTTGTGACAAGAAGAAAAAGGTTCGAGTCACATGAAGGTTAAGAGGAATGGAAACTAAAAAAGGGGATCTGGATCAGCACCAATTCCAATGGCAATTTAAGGATTTGCTTCGGTAAGGAAGCCTATGTTGGCCCATTGTAAGTACTACTATCGACTGAAGAAAAACCTTCAGAAGATGAAATTATAACTAGATTCTGATATGCTTTTCTTGCCAATAACTTTAACATCTGTAAAGTCCAAGTAAATATGATTTTTACAATGATTTGATATTTGAGCTGAAGTTTGGCTTGAATCTTGGATTAAACAGTGATACAACATGTTAAAGTATACTTGTGCTGAAGATAAATGTAGACATACAACTTGCTTCTAAAAAAAGGTTGCTGTTTGCACACCATTCATGATTCCACAACCCAATACCAGGGGCGAACTGACAACTCATGGGGCCCCTGGGCAATAGAAGACTATGGGGCCCCTGGGCTTACTAATGGCCACCACCCCAAAAGGCAGTGCAGAGGCGGGGCAGCTAAAATCTCTGGATTTTCACATCAGAAGCATGTTGGTTTCAGACATATCAGGGACAGTTGTAAAAAACATAGATAGATACTGTTTTACTGAGCCTGGCAACCCTGATGGGGCCCCCTATTGACATGGGTCCCTCGGGCAGTGCCCAAGTGACTCAATGGTCAGTCCGCCCCTGCCCAATACTTTCTGAATCACCAGGAACTCTAGAATAAGCATACAGAAAGTCATGTTTGAGTAATTACAAGAAGTCCTTATGAACATATTTATCATTGACGTAAATGTACAATATGCAAAGAGCTGCGTAAATTGTCAGCTCTATAGAATACTTTGTACAAAGAATGAGATTGCGCTAAAAATATGAATGTGAACTGATAAGTGCTCGTTGAGCAATATCATAAAGAATAAGTGAAATAAAGTTCATGTGTAAATCACAAAATAAACAATTCATAAACAAAAGTGAAAAAGTTCATGACAGAAGGTAATCCCTCAAGTGCCAATGAATCAACTGGAAAAGGTGTTGGGACAGATTAGACCTCCACCGAAATCACAAGAAGCCTCTTACCAAAAATCAATGATCTCTTTGGCCTCGTACACACGATCAAATCTGTCTGCTGGAAACGGTCTGCTAGACCGTCCCAGCAGACAGATTCGATCATGTGTACGGGCGGGCCAACGGATTTGGCCACCAGACAGATTTCAAAGCATGCTTTGAAATCTATCGGGTGGGAACCCGTCCGCCCGACATGTCTGCTGGTTAGTACACTTACCAGCAGACATGTCGTCTCGCACCAGCGCCGAATGGATTCGGCGCATGCGCGGAAGTGTTTTACTTCCTGGTGCGGTGACGTGGCGGCGTCAACGTCACCGCCACGTCACCGACACGTCTGCTGGCGGGGATTTTGGTTTGCTCGTGTGTACACGCGAGCAAACCAAAATCCAAACAGACAGATTTGTTCAAATCGGTCGGACAGACCGTTTTGAACAAATCTATTGCCCCGTGTGTACGAGGCCTTAGTGATAGGAGATCATACTGTATAAAGCATGATACGGTCTGAAATAATCGGTGTCATTCAATGTGAAGGTCCAATGGAGACAGCCTGGATCTTAGATATGTATGTATCTCCCGATGGGTCATCCACAGGTACCTACAAAACAAATGCCTCACATAGCATAAAACCTTCATTTATTTGATAAAAAAATATAGACTTGCACTTACATCAAGTGAAGAAACATCGCCTGTATACACATCAGCCGGCCGGCTTACAACAAACAGCCCGTATTCCGGGTAGAGAGATTTTAGTGCGCGGTGACGTCAGAAAGTCGCCTCCCTATGTTTCGTCTGAAAGACTTGATCACGGGATTTCATTCTTTGTACAATGTTTTCTGTGTAGTATAACACTTTATGATCGCTGCTTTTTTTGTTACACTAACGAGCGCAGTATTGTTTTCTCTTCTATAGAATACTTGTAATAAATAAATAATTTGGCATAAGTCACTCTGGGTCAGTTGCTTACATTTAGATGGAGAGCTCAGCAGCATGTAAATGAAACACATTAATGCAGGTTTCGAATCATTAAGGCCCTGAAGCCGTTTAAAAAAAATGCACCTAAGCCTTTGTTCACATTGGACCGATTTGGCATGCAATTTGATATGTCAAATCGCATGCCAAATCGGTGGCAATTGGCAGCAATAGCACCATCTGAAACGGTGCGACAACGCACCTTTCTGAAAATTAGTTTATGTACTACTTTTGGCAACTTTGGGGTGCGATTTCCATAGATATCTGTGCAGCAACCCTCACAGATGTCTCTGAAATTGCTCCTGGAGACGGGACTGACATGCGGGAATGAAATCGTGCAAGTTCAGATGAACTTGTACAATTTAATTCCCACTGTCAGTGTGAACCTGGGCTAAAGCTGCATTTTGCACACACATTTAGGCATGTCCAGCCGTTGGGTATTCATTGATTCAGTTAGTCAGAAAATTAATTTATTCTGGCAGTGTAAATACCTTATTGTTACTTGCGGTTAAACTCTCAGGCTCCGTACACACGGCCAAGGTTCTCGCCAGAAACCAGCGAGAACCTCGCTGGGAGCTGCATTCCAGCGAGAACCTCGGCCGTGTGTACGCTCTCTGCTCGCCCCCCCCGTCGGGAAACCCGTTGAGCAAATAGAGAACAGGTTCTCTATTTGCTCGACGGCCCGTCGGGATGAATGGCTGGTTGACATTCCCGACGGGCGGGTCACAGATTCTGACGGCCGGCAGAGAACCTCGACGGGCGGAACGATGTGTTCCGCCCGTCGAGGTTCTCTGCTGTGGGGCTTTACTTTCAGTTTATGTGCTGACAAGAAGCATGCTGATAGCAGAAGAAAACAGTGTGTCCAAACAGAGCCTTATGCCTAATAATACACATGGGCCAAATGTTGGATGGCATTGACTAGTTCAATAGAAACCTGCCAACATTCGGACCCTGTGTACTGGAGTCAGTTGAAGTGGCATGACCGAAAAAGAACTGCCGATAGACTCCTAATGGCTGAGAGTGCTGACTGGAAGGTTCTGGTGGGGGGGGTCGTTCCCCTGTCAGAACACAATAGAACAGCAGGGGAGATCGCTGCACTAATGTTGGATACTTAGTACAGTGGCTCCTCCTGAGCTGTCAGTTTTTTCATTCAGCCCTGCTGGATTACAGTAAATGGAAAAAAATAAATAGTGTGTACTGGGATTTATGGGTGGACCAATGACAGCCAGAGCTTAGAGGAATGGAGTTGAATGATGCTGACTATCATCCAAACCAGAGGAACAAAGTAATAAGTACTGCATTCACAATTTTAGACTGACGTTGAGTAGTTGAGCGAACGGTTCAACCCAAGCATTAGTTCGGGCCAAACATTGGCTGTTTTCCCATTTGACAAACACCCAAATTATTGGGATGTTTAAAAGTTTGTTTGGCCCGCCGAATGACCACAATGCACTGTGCCATTGCTCAGTGCATTGAAAGCCCTAATTGGCTGGAGCAATGAAAGCTTTTCACCATCAGGGCACATAGCACTGTCAGAGCCATGACTGGACACTGTCATGATGAATCCAATCATTCAATCAATCCAATTATGGCTCACTTCTCTTAGTCCCACCCCACACACATAGAAATATTCTACCCATTGTGGCCATTTGCAGTGTGATATGGGTGTGGTGAGAGATAGCACAGGGCTCTGTTCAGTACAACTAGTAAGTTAGTGTGCTATAGTGTAGTAGTGTGATTCTACTGTGAGTGTGAAGTATTAGTTTAGTGTGAATCTAGTGATAGTGTAGTGTGAGTGTAGTGCGACCATTCATTTTTACTTTAGTATCATTTTATTTTGTCAGGGCAGGTTTCTTGCAGTATATTTTAGTGCGTTACTGCACTAAATATATTGCCATTGCAATATACTGCAGTATATTGCAGTGCATTATTGCAGGTTTACCACAGTTTATTTCAGTGGGTTATTGCATGTGTACCACAGTGTATTGCAGTGTTTTACTGCACGTTTAACGCATTATATTTTAGTGCATTATTGAAGGTTTACCGCTGTATATTGCAGTGCATTAGTGCACAGTTAACGCAGTATATTTTAGTGCGTTATTGCAGTGTAAGTGCACGTTTAAAGCAGTATACTTCAGTGCGTTTATGCACGTTTTACCTCAGCATATTTCTATGTGTTACTGCACGTTTAGCGCAGTATATTTTAGTGCATTATTGCAGGTTTACCACAGCATATTGCAGTGCATTAGTGTATGTTTAATGCAGTATATTCAGGTGCATTATTGCAGGTTTACTGCAGTATATTAAAGTGTGTTAGTGCATGTTTAACGTAGTATATTTCAGGGAGTTGGTGTACATTTACTGCAGTATATTGCAGCGCGTTAATGCTTGTTTAATGCAGCATATTTCAGTGTGTTAGTTGACTTTTAACGCAGTATATTTCAGTGCAGATTTACAGCAAGTATTACAGCATGCGTCTAACTCAGTATATTTCTATGTGTTATTGCACGTTTACCACAGTATTACTGCATGTTTACCACAGTATTTCAGTGCGTTTTTGGACATTTACCACAGTATATTGCAGTGCGTTAGTGCATGTTTAACGCAGTATATTTCAGTGCAATTGAAAAAAAAATTCCCTCAAGCAGATTAAGCGTGACAAAAACACCAGCTATTTGGGTACCACATGCTTGACAAGGCATTTAACTTCCTACCACTCAGCACATTGACAAGAGCACCTGAAAGCCACAAAAAGGGATGCCATTCTGCTCCTCCTCACTCCATATCTTTCCCGTCTACCTCCACTATACCTCATGACCTCTCAGCAGCCTCCATTGACAGGCATGATGGTATAGTGAAGGGTGTCACAGGTCCTTGCAGCACATCTGCCAATAGCACACCACCAGCTGTAGACTATATAGCAGACACATTTCTCTACCTCATCTGCTGCAGCCCAAAAAAAAAATACTGTCACTGCTGCCCACATGCCCACTTGTTAAAGCTGCTGGTTTTACAACTCCTGCCTTTCCGTCTGTTGGATTCTGTCCCTTCCGTGATTTTGCAGAATGTGCTGTCCCACAATGGCAGGTTCCCAGTCACTATTTATTTTCACGTAAGACCATTCCAGCTCTGTATCAACAAATGGAAGGCAATGTTTCTGCATCGTTGGGTAAGGCAGTCAGTTGCAAGGTCCACATTACTGCTGAACAGTGATCCAGCAATTATGGTCAGGGACTGCTTGCAAGTCAGGCCGCGTACACACGTCAGAGAACCTCGACGGGCGGAACACATCGCTGGTTTCTGCCGAGAACCTCGGCTGTGTGTACGGGGCTTCAGAAGGATGCAGGACAGGGCTCAGTGCTGCAGCTTGTTGTGCCATCAAATCTCTATTAGGAATGGGCCGAACACCCCTCTGTTCGGTTTGCAGCAGAAAAAAATGTATTATTGTATTTTTAGGAGCAGTGATTTAAATTATTCTAAAAGTGCAACAATAAAAATGAAAAATTCCTTTAACCACTTCAACCCCAGAAAGATTTCCCTTTTTAATGACCAGGCCATTTTTTTACGATACAACACTGCAACGATTTAACTGACAATTGGTTATCATGCAATGTTTTACCCAAACACAATTTATATCCTTTTTTCCCACAAATAGAGCTTAATTTTGGTGGTATTTTATTCAATTCTGCGGTTTAAATTTTTTGCGCTATTAACAAAACAATGATAATTTTTTAACATTCTGCTATAATATTTATCCAAAAAAAAGAAAAATTAGGTCAATGTGTATTCTTCTACATATTTTTAGTAAAGAAAATTGCAATAGGTGTATATTGATTGGTTTGCGCAAAACTTATCGCGTCTACAAACTATGGGATAGATTTACGGACTTTTATCAAAAAATTGTTTACTGGTAATTACAACGGTGATCTGCGATTTTTTAGCGGGACTGCGACATTGTGGCAGACAAATCTGACCCTAAATTACACTTTTTTGGGGGACTAGTGGCATTATTACATTGATCAGTGTTATAAAAATGCATGGTTCAATGTATAAATGACACTGGCAGGGAAGGGGTTAACACTAGGGGCAATCAAGGGGTTAAATGTGTTCCCTCGGAAGCGTGGCCTGGACGGAGACCTCGATGGCAGCTTAAACTGTGAGCTCCTGCAACCCAGGGACTGTTTTAAGCCTTTTTGGGGAACCTACACCCGACTTCAGACCATGAGCAGAACCACCCGGAGCTCGTCAACGTCCCGAGTGACAGATGACTCAGGATCACACTCCAGCAGGAGTATCCCGGACTTATTTAGGGCCCAGCGCATGGCGACCCACGCGGCCACGCAGGCCCAGGCCTCGAACTTGCCTGATATGGAGCCTGAACTCCCGCCACTGGACTCTGCCACGGGGCGTTCTCTCCCCCCTAGCCTCTTTGACCTGGAAGCTATGGCTGCCGACATCAAGAATGCCGTCTCGGCGGCGGTGGCTGATCTCAAGACGGAGATCCGCGCGGTCTCCCATCGGATTGACGCGGTGGAGCAAACCACCCAGACGCACGCGGCGGCCATCCGCCAGGTACAGACCGCCTATGACTCCCAACTCGCTCATCTCTTAGAGCTCCACAGACACGTCGAGGAACTTGACAATCGTGGAAGAAGGCACAATATTCGGGTACGGGGAGTCCCTGAAACTGAAGACCCGGACACCCTACAGCCCACCCTCTGCTCGATCTTTAATGATCTGATGGGGCGCCCTGCCGACTCCCCGGTGGACATGGAGAGGGCCCATCGAGCCCTACGCCCGCAAGCCCAAGGATAATGAACCTCCCAGGGACGTGATTTGCTGTGTGGTCAACTTCCAACTTAAGGAAGAAATCCTGCGCAAGGCAAGAGAAAGAGGCCGCATTCTACATAATGGCGCGGAGGTTAAACTTTTTCAGGACTTATCACAAATAACACTCCAGAATAGGCGCGCCTTACGCCCCCTGCTGGTCAATCTACAAACCAGAAACATTCGTTACCGTTGGAAGTTTCCATTTGGGCTGTCCGCTTCCAACAGGGGGCGCTCCGCCCTCCTACGCACGCCGGAGGACCTCTGTTCCTTTTGCGAACAACTGGACGTCCCGCTCGTTGACCTCCCGGAGTGGTATGCCTTCTATTTCCCCTCCGAACCGTGGCTTCCGGTTTCCCTGAACCCGTCGCCGAAGGCCCAACGCCACAGGTCACGCAGACAACGATCGGGCCTGTCCTCACCGGGCGGTCACGCTTCCCGTCGGGATGGGCACCACAACGACCCAGGCCCCCCCTCGACACCACCCAGGGGTAGAGATCGGATGGATGCCTGACTCCATGTGATCCCTTCAGTCAAGTGTCGCTCCTCTAATTTTACCATCTAAGCCACCTGCGGCTCCGACTTGCCTACCGATCTTGCGGACTCTACGTGCTCCATGTGACTTGCCGACGCAGACCCCGTGGACATGGATCTACTTACCCCGCCTGACTGATCGCCCTGCTGCGTGTGCCCCCAGCCCCCATGGCATCTGGACCGGCAGAAGAACGAGACTGCCTAGCTCTACCTATCTCCTTCTGCTAAGGACTGCCACCCACTCCTACACTACGCGGTCCCAGCGCCTTTCAACGAACCATTGGACTCTCGATTACCTGCCCAGGTGGATGCGGTAAGATGCCACCCAACCTGGGATGGCACATCGTTCCCCCCCCGCCACACACCCGAAGACTTCCTCTGCTTCTCCCTCCCAGAGTGAACTTGTGACACTGCCTAACCCTGCTACACTTGAGCCGAGGCTGTGTATGTTCCTTTAGCTGGTTGAACAGATCCTCTGTGACTCTCCTCGACCCCCCCCCCTCTCTCATGCTCGGAAATATCGCCGGTATCCCTATGGGAAGCCCATAAGTGCGTGATCCGCGGGGAACTGATAGCTCTGGCGGCAAAAGCCAAAAGACTAAATCAAGACTATATCAACTCTCTAATTGAGAAAATCAAACTCCTCGAGACTTCTCACAAAAAGTCCCGAGCACAGGCCACCCTTCAGGACTTGTTGCGCACTCGGGCGTCTCTTATGGAGGAATTGGAGACGCTACATCCTTGGACAGAGGATCTTCTATGAGCAGGGTAACAAATGCGGGCGTTTGTTGGCGCGCACGGTGCAAAACTCTAAACCCACGTCCACAATTCACCATTTACAGGGCTCGGGTAGCGTCCGCCTGGTGAGGAATGGGGACATCGCCAAGGAATTTGAGAATTTCTACTCCAAACTGTATAATCTCCATCCCCTTGATCCTTCCCAGTCCAAAACTGCTTTACGGTCTGGCCAAATCAAGGCATTTCTTGCCCAGTACAGCCCCAAGCCAATTTCCCCTCAACAATCTTTGGATTTTGATGGCCCCATAGTAGCGTCGGAAGTAGATCTGGCAATCAAACAGATGAAGGCGGGGAAGGCCCCGGGTCCGGACGGCTTTTCCCTCCAATATTACAAGTCATTCAAGGATACACTCGCCGCGAGACTCCTGGCCATATTTAATGCCCTCGCTGATCCCAAAAATAAACCCGACGCTATGCTGGCGGCTCACATTGCGGTGATCCCTAAGGAGGGCAAAGACCCCTCCTCGGTGGCTAACTACCGCCTGATATCACTCTTAAATGTGGATATCAAAATATACGCTAAAGTTCTTGCTAATAGGTTGGCCCCTTTGGTTCCCGGTCTTGTCTCGGGGGACCAGGTAGGCTTTGTCCCTGGTCGTGAGGCCAGGGACAACACCATTCGCACCCTGAATCTACATCATTGGCTCACGACCTCCAAAACGCAAGGCTTCCTCCTCTCACTAGATGCTGAGAAGGCGTTCAACAGAGTGGCCTGGGACTACATTCAGGAGGTACTCAGGGCCCTGGGCTTAGGTGCCCGTATGCTGTCACATGTCTTAGCCCTGTATGCTGGTCCCACGGCCGCGGTCAGAGTCAATGGCCACCTGTCGGACGCCTTCCCCATCAGCAACGGCACTCGCCAGGGATGCCCCCTGTCACCCCTGATATACATCCTCTCTCTGGAGCCCCTCCTCAACAGGTTAAGAGATAACCCGGATATCCCAGGAATTAGTGTAGGGGGTAGGGAATATAAAGTCGCCGCCTTTGCGGATGATGTTCTCCTCTCCTTGCGGCTCCCCAGGATCTCCTTACCCAACCTCCTCAAAGACCTTGACCATTTTGGCACCCTTTCGAACCTCAAAATAAACCACTCGAAATCTCAGGCGTTGAACGTCTCCCTCCCCCCCAGGAAGTGACACACTGCCAGGCTTCTTTCCCTTTTAAGTGGGCGCAAGACTCACTAACCTATCTGGGCATTCGAATCCCTTCCAACCTAGCACACCTATACTCCAAAAATTTCCATCCTGCCCTCCAGCAGGCGCAGAAAAGCTTTAAAGATTGGATGGGCTTGAATGTATCCTGGTTCGGCAGGTCGGCCCTGGTTAAAATGATAATCCTACCCCGCTTACTCTATCTAATGCAATCGGTACCCATTTCCTTACCTCCGGGTTTCTTTACATCATTTAGGAGAGCCTGCTCCACTTTCCTTTGGAGAGGTTCTCAGCCCCGCATAAAGTTCTCCCGTCTTACCTTACCTAAATCTGGTGGTGGCATTGGCCTTCCAGATCTTCAAAAGTACTATAACGCTTGCCATCTCACGAGGATTGCGGATTGGAACATACACTCTTCTAAGAAACTATGGGTCCTCCTCGAGATGAGTTTCTCGCAAAGCCCCCTTCACTTGCTTCCATGGTGGCCTTCTAAGAATTGGCCTCACTCTCTGTTAGCCCACCCACTCATTTACCCCTCACTCCTTGCATTTAAAAAGGCCTCGGCGCTGGGCCACCCGTCTCCCCACCCGAACCCCCTTACGTCCTTGCGGGGAAACCCGGACTTTCAACCAGGCTTATCGGCGGATTTTTTAAGCCAGAAGTGGCCCTTCGGGACGTGCTGGCCTTTCAGTTCTACTCCTCTGGTCGGCTTTTGTCCTTTGAAGCGGTACAATCTCTCTCTAAGACAGCCTCCTTACGATTCTGGACTTACAGTCAGATCTGGCACTTCCTCACGTCCACTCCCGATCAATCACTTTGGTCGCGGCAACTTACGCCCTTTGAATCCCTGTGCCATCGTAAAAAAACACAAAGACATTTGATTTCACTTCTGTACACCCTTTTAGCGGGCGGTCCTCCACGCATCCCCATCCCGACACAAACTTCATGGAATAGGGATCTTCAAACAGACTTGTCAGGGGAGGACTGGCACACCATTTGTGAATACGCCCACAAGGGTTCCTTGAACGTGGCCATCCAAGAGAATGGCTACAAAGTAATCACTAAATGGTACAGGACCCCGTCGCGCCTACACAAATTCTCCCCTAATATTCCCGACACCTGCTGGAGATGCGGCAGGGGCGTGGGAACTATGCTTCATGTGTGGTGGGAGTGTGGGGCTCTCCAGCCTTTCTGGAGGGAGGTTCATGACCTCATTTCACATGTTATGACCTATGTATTAGACTACACCCCATCTCAGTACCTACTCCACCACACGTCACTCCCTAAAAAATACTATTTTAAGTCCCTGGCCATGCACATGGTCAACGCTGCTAGACTTTGCATTCCCAGACACTGGCGCCACTGCTCCTACTGTTAGAGAGTGGCTTGCACAAATTTCCTCAATAAAAGAAATGGAAGAACTGATTTACATTTCACAAGACAGAATCCATAAATTTTCCTTTACTTGGGCCTGTTGGAACCACTTTGTAACCACTGACCGCTACCGTCAGTGGATCCCTTGAGTCACCAGGGGCGGCGGCTTCTCATCCGTACATTATGGGGGGGCCTTGGGGGGGGGGGAGTTGGGAGAGGATCCACTCTTGTCCCCCCTCTATCCTCCCTTCTCAGTATGCCTGCTCGTTCTTCCCCTCCTTCCCCCTCCCCTCTCTCTCCCCTATCCCCCCCATCCCTCCCTCTCCTTCCTTTTACCCCATATCTCTCTCCCCCTGTTTTACTCTCCCTCCCATTCTTTCTTAATCTCTCTCCCTCCCATTCTTTCCTCTCTCTCTCTTTTCTCCCCTTCTCTCTCTCTTCTCTCCTTCCTCTTTTGTTGAGTGACCATAGGCTTGCCATGATACAGTATTTCTTGCTTATATGACCTTGATCGGTACCCTGCTCCTTTCTCCCCCTCGCACCAGAGTGGGGAGGGGGATTTGGGGGGAGGGGAAAACTGCAATCACGATCCTCTGCAATCTGTCGCTTCATCGCACTACGTGTACCTTAGTTCGGGTCTGGAAATTTCATTGAATGTTATGTTACACTGTATCATGTAGCGTACCTTTTTTGTAACCTTGTGTCACTCCTTGTTATGTGATAATTCCTATGTCGCTTTTCTTCTTTGTATACTGCATCTTGACTCAATAAAACTTTTATGAAAAAAAAAAAAAAATGTGTTCCCTCAGCATGTTCTAACTGTAGGGGGATGGTCTGCCTGGGAAAGGATAGAGATTGAGATAGAGAGGGAACAGCAGATCTCTTTAGCCTCGTACACACGACCGGTTTTCCTGGCCTGAGATGTTCCTGTCAGAATAGGGTGGGCTGCGGACATCGATTCTGCTAACCCGCAGGTGTGCACCCAATCTCACTTGCACAGACCTATGTACAGGTACATCAGTTCACGCAGGAGAGCCAACCTGCCACAGTATAAGTGCAGCGGCTGGTCGGCAAGTGGTTAAATATAATGCCCGGAGGCTCCTTTAATGTGGCTGTAAAGTGGAGCAATTTTAGCATGCATAAAACATGCTACAGCAACAATGACATTTCTAAAGAAAAAACAGGTCAAATCCTATTTAAACTGACTGGCAGGTACAATAATAAAGAAAAAAATGATGTGGGGTCTCCCCCTAAATCCATACCAGGCCCTTATGCATGCATGCAGCCCCAAAGGTCAAGAAAGGGGAGGGGACAAGTGAGCACCTCCCCTCCTGAACCATATCAGGCCACGTGCCCTTAACATCGGGTGGTGGGTGCTTTGGGCAGGGGGGCTCTGCCCCCCTGCCCAAAGCTCCTTGTCCTTGATTTAAAGGGAACAAGTGCTTCTTCCCAACAACCCTGGATTGTGGTTGTCTGGGTCTGCGGGCAGAATCTGGGAGACCCCACCTATGTGAATGGGTATCTACTACATAGTACCCCTACCCAGTCACCAAAAAAGTGTACAAAAGTAATAACCACATGAGCCAGTCTTGCAATGCCATACAATACACAAGAGGAGAGGGAGGAGGTGGAGGAGGATTCTTGCGGTTTTGGAGGCTTTGGGGCAGGGGAAGACATACATCAACCCTTAACAGAAACCTCGGTTCCAGCTTAGTACGTGGCAGATACTGTAATTCTCAGTGACCCCAAGGAGTCTGCTTCTTATGGCTCCGCAAACTTGCGATGCATGGGCTCCTTCATTCTTCAAAGACTGCAAAAGAACCCAAGAATACATGGCATCAAGAAGAATTACTATTGGTTGGCAACCCTCCTTGATCTCTTGGGGACACTTTAAAGAGGAGTTTATGTAATGCCTTTCCAGACTATGGTAGTTTTGAGGCTTATGTTGGTCAAGAGAGGAGCAGTAGAGAAGGGGACCACCTCAGTGATGCTTTTCAAAATATTTTCAGTCCTCAGCGCCCAGGGTTGTCAGCTTCCACATCGCATCGGCAGCATCTGCATCATATGGTGAGTGATTATCTAGAGGCAAAAACATACATGGAGAGCTTTCCAGTTGACAATCCACTGGGTAACTGGGTCATGAGAATAGATCACTGTCCAGAACTTGCCCAGTATGCAATTGAGCTGATGGGCTGCCCTACATCCAGCCTGCTTTCCAAACAGGCATTCAGTGCTGCAGGAGGTTTTGTGACAGATAAGAACACATGTCTGTCTGCAGACTCCATGGACTGGCTGACATTTATCAAAATGAATCAGTCCTGGATTAGCAGCAGCTATCAAGCCCCTGGTGCCGATGTTGTTGATTAAGTGCTTTCTGGATCTGGAATGTCTGAAAGACTGTCTAGGCTGCCTAGCTTTGTGGGTGTAGGTTTCATGGGCACAAGAACACCCAAAGACCAATTTTTCTGCACCTGTTTTTGACTGCAAGGCCAATTCTTGCTTTCATCAAGAGTACCTCTATAGGGCTATGGTGTAAAGGCACCACAACACCCAAAGACCAATTATTCCACTCCTGTTTGACTGGTGCATATCATTTTTTTTTTTTGACAGCAAGGCAAATTCTTGTTTTCATTAAGAGTACCTCAAAAGGGTGATGGTGTGAAGGCACCACCAACACCCAAACCCAATTTGTCTGTACCTGTTACTTGTATCCAACGTTTGTGAAAGAGGCACCAGAATGTATAAAAAAAAAAATGAATCTCTAAATTGTGGCCTTGTCACACAGACTTGATCCCTAAGCCGTTGTTTACAAAATAAAGAAAGCTTGCAGGGAAAATGTAATTTATTTGGCTTTATAAATGTCATTATTGCTGCAGCAGGTTCTATACATGGTACAGATGTGCCACTTTACAGGCAAAATATGAAGACTCCCCAGGCACTATATTTAAAGCGGAGGTTCACCCTAAATATACACTTTTCCAGGTGATCCAGCATACTGGCGTCAGCGCCAGTATGCTGTTTTTTTTTTTTTAAATGCCCCACTTACTGTATTATTTTCAATTTTGATTTAGCTCCCCCGCGGTGGATGGCGCCTGTATAGCCTGTCACTGGTTCCGAAAATACCCGATTTAGGACTCGGGTATTTCCAGCGCAATATGGTGCCTGCGCACAGACCTAGGAGCTGACTGCGCAGGCGCCATATTTCTCCGAGTCCTATGGCTATGGCGCGTCACACCCTCCGAAAAAAGCCGAAATAGGACTCGGAGAAATACTGGCTGACGCCAGTATGCTGGATCACCTGGAAAAGTGTATATTTAGGGTTAACCCCCTCTTTAACCACTTGCCACCCGCCCACCATCAAATTATGTTTTTTTCAAAAAAAAAATACTGATACATATACCCCAGGGCAATACCCAGACCCCAAAACCATTATAACTCCAAATACTTGCATACAAGCCTTCAAAATTGGCACTTTAGAATCTTACAGTTTGGGTCCCATCGATTTTAATGGGGTTTATTATTCGGTTCCGAACTTCTGCGATGTCTAAAAATTCTGTGGCAAACCAGACCTAGGGTTGTTGGGCTGATGTCTAATGGTGAGTATTTCAATTGCTGTTTTATTTATTTTTTATTTCATTAACAATATTTTGTTTTTAATTTTGGCTGGAGTTTTTATTTATGTTAATTTGGTGTTGTATATTTAAAATCTTACTTTGGAGTGGTTCCTCCCTTTATCAGAAGGATGTTATCTAAATTTGTTCAGGATCCATTTCCAATGCATTGCTTGGTGAAGCAGTTTTGCCACAATCTAATGAATGTTAAAAATACTTTAAGCTTAACATATAAAAAGCTTGTTCAATATTGAGGTTGGCTTATTCCCTAAAATCAAAATATAATAGTTTAACGTGTACATTTTTTGGTTTTGCTTCATAACTATTTTATTGAAAGAAAAAATAATGGCATTGTTACAATGGCATTGTACACAAATCAAAGGGAATTGTTACAAGCCAAATGAACATAGAGAACAAAGAACCAATATGAACAATTCAGGATGCAAGGTTATGATCACAAACACAATAAGTAGCATATGTATGCATAGAATAATTCTTAACCAATCCAATGACTTGTCAAAAACTCTCAAAAAGGATCTTTTGGAAAGGCAATTAGTTGATTCTGCTAGAAAACGAAAAAAGGAAGGGAGAAAAGGGAACACAAGAAAGAAGGGGAGGAAAGGAAAGAATTTAAAAAAAATGTGGTGGGTGGGGTCAACTGGAAGGGAAAGTAAGGAGAGTAATATAGGGGTAAAGAAAGAGGGTAGTGGATGTACACGTGACCTGTCTCCTACCCCAACTTATTGATTTATGTTACTTTACTACCAAGTGGCATATTACATTTCTTTATTACAGACGTGATAATTGACCCCATAATTGGAAAGGAAATGATTTGCCTTTACATTTTGTACTTCTTGGTATATATTTATCAGATAAGTAGAATTTTTTATGGATAGTGTTTTGGGGTTTCACTCAGAAAATGCAGAAAGCAATATTTACAGGAATTAATCTAATTTGGCATCAAATAATATACAGTGAACATACAGAATATCCTAATTCTAGTTGCTGTTAACAGTGCTGCCCATTGCAAAATGAGGATCTGTTCAGGATGATTTTGTAAAATTAAAGATGACTAGTCAAGAGAAAACTTAAATGGTTCACTTGAAGTTCTGACAATCTGTAGGCAGTTTCCTATTTTTATCTTCTATAATAGAACAATCAGTACTGTCATCATGAACTTCACCTTTATTAGCTTCAATCTTCCAATTTTACATTTAAAAAAACTTTTCTAAGAAGGTTACCTATACTTTAAACATAAAGAAAACATCATTATTACTTATTCTTCGTATTATTACTACCACATCTACAAACTCAAAGAATTTTCACAGAACATGTTGATAAATACAAAAAAAATATAGGCAGAAGCATCGGGAGCATTTGCGCGAGTACAAGTACTCCAGCAAATACTCGGTATCGGTCCCGATACCGATACTAGTATCGATATCGGGACAACCCTAAACTATACATACAGTACATCAAAGCAGATCCAAACCCAATCACCTAAATCTAATAGAAACCTTAACATATTAATATTTCTGAAATTTTTATCAATTTTATTAAAATCTTCAGCTTTCATTGAAAGGATTCATGATGAACATGGCAGGTCCTTGTTGAGGCACTTCTTGTTATGTGGTGACAAATGTCTCCTAACTGTGTCCTTGTGGACAACCTGTTACATGTGCCCTTGGTGGAGTCTACAAGTGGCCATGACAATACACATTATTTAGGTACAGTGCTGTCTTGATGAGAGGGCACACCTGGGCACTGCCCAGGGGCCCCAGCTGCATGGGGGCCCCTGCCCTTTCCCCAAAGCAGCTGGTCCTTGAGCCCACGCTGTCCCAAAATTGGGGGCCCCATGATGGCACTGAGAATGATAGATGCAAAGGGGAGGCAGTCTGCCTCCTACCTACTTAATGTCTGTTTACCTGCAATGTCATCATTGTAGGGGCCCCAGAGCATTATTTTGCCCAGGGGCCCATGATGCTATTAAGACGGCCATGCTCAGGTATGGTTCACTGTAGTCACTATCTGAAAGTTGGTTCTGAACAATGATATATAGCTGATGCTGGGGCGAGTACATACAGAAAGGAAGTGGCTGAAAGAGGGTCCGGCAAACCAGAAGCACTGAGATACAAGAAATAATGAATAAAGGTGATAATGAGTACTGTATGGAAAAAAAAGCATGGCAATTGTTTATAACAGATTAAATGTAATCCAATGGGTGTTTAGATTAGGCATATTAAAGTTTTCTTTTTCTATTTTAAAGCTTCTGGTAAATCTAGAATAATATTAGTGTATGTTAGATTATTGTAAATCATTACACTGGTGATGCCCACTCCCTAAGATATTTATTTTAGTAAAACATTTGTTGGACATTGAGGACTTACATATGTGCATATGTGAATCTAGAATAACCAAGTATACATCAAAGTTAAAGTGGATGTAAACCCACCACTCACCCAGTATAAACTAATGACACAGTATTAATGTATATATACATGCAAGCCTATTGCATGTATCCCTAACTTGCAAATCTCACCACCTTCAGCAGCAGGAGCCCCACAAAACTCTGGAATCGGTGGGTGTTTTTTTTTGTCCGAGCTCGGTATGCGGAGTCACAGTTTTATAAGACTCTCCGCCCACCTCTACACTCTCTTACTGTCTTATTCCTGAGATTTAAGTAACATCCAGTCAAAACTCAGGAAAGGCACCACATGACTTCAACATGCCCAATCATGCTAAAGGGGGGGAGCAGCCAATCCTGGAAAAGCTGGAGAAGAAATGAGGGGGATGTGAAGCTTGAATCGAAACACAATCTCTCTGCTTTCTGCTCATCCATGAGATAAAGAAATCAGATGTCAGTCACAGCAGTGGGGGATGTGGCGTCACAAACTTATCTGTGTGTCGTTTTGTATCTTACTACTAAAAGACAAGAGGTATGCTCAGAGCTTGATTAACTCTCAGTGGCAACACTGGGCTCAGATGACTTGACATATTATACTGTACCAGGCAGAGGACTCTTCACTAAAAACATATATTTTTTTTTTTAGGTTTACATCCACTTTAAAACATCTTCTGCAGTAAGGTGAAAAAGCCACACTAACTTTCCTAATACCCCCCCCCCCATCCCTAAATATCTACCTGGTTCAATGTCTCCCCTCCAGCACTGCTTTTCTTCACTTCCTACTTTCACAGGAGAAACGGAGGGCAGTGCAGACACAGACTTTTGCTGCTGTCAGTAAAAATCCTGTGAGCAGGGGAAGGGAGCTTGGCATGGTTTGGGAGTACCTTCTTATCACCTGGCTTGCTACAGGAAGCACCTGGAGGCATTGGATGCTGACAGTGCCGGTGGGGGATTGCCAGTTGAGAAGGTAGGTGGCCTTGTTTGTGCAATATCATTGCACAGAGCAGGTAAGCATTACTTCTATTTCTATTTAAATAAATATAGCCTTTGGTATCACTTATCCATTTTAACTTCTCTTAATTCCACACAAATATGTATACTTTCATATACTTCTTTACAGTAGATATTAATATACTGTATTTTTTCATAAAACAACAGTTTTTTACATTTAAATTCAACCAAATTATTTCCAAGTTTGTCTTCTGTGTACAGTTAAATGTTACATGAATAAGATGACCCATTTATGTCCAACAGCCGTGTCAGTATCATTACTATGAAAGTTACACCAAAACAGCCGGATGTTAAATGCTATAATATTCTATCACATTGTTAGGTAGGCAGCCAGACAGCCAGCTGTTGACACTGACCTCTAAAGTGACTCAGGGCGCATTGCTCAGGCACTGATGAAGATTAAAACGCTGTTTATTTTGTTCATCATCTGTAACAACTTTCTTTTTCATTTTGCATCAGCACTGGGGAACAGATGGGCTTAAAAATCATTGTTCTACTAACCAAAATGGATAAATTATTTCCGAACATAAATGAAACATCAGAGACTCAGCACCTCTGTGACTTCACCTTTAAAAATAAAAAGTAGTAAAATGTTTTGCCCCTGGGAACGACAGATCGGCATGCCATTCTAACAGGTATTGGATCAACCATCTTGGCAATGATTTCAATAGATGACATGAAAGATAGAAAGCCTGTATCTGTTTAAAATGTTGTTGACATTAGAAACACGCATCTCTTAGTCTCTTGGGGACTTTTTATGCAAGTGTCTCTTTTTCTGAGAGTGAAATCTTGGCTGATTGATATATACACTTTTCAATCTTTGCAAAATGAAATCAATATATTGTTATTCTGTAAAAAAATGACTTAATTCAATTCTAGATAAGGGAAACCATATAATATGCTTCATTTGTTTCTTCAATAGTTCATAAACAAGGTCAATTGACGATTTATGAAACCCAGAGACAAGAAAATGGTACTGTTTATAAAGACAACTGCAATTTTAACCTGTCATTTTATTTATGCGTATTGGAAACACGTCAAAATGATTTCACTGGTTGCTCAGGGCAGCAAAAATATGTTACTTTTTTCTTTTATATTTAAAAGTGTAAGTAAACCCTAACAAAGGGGCAGATTCACAAAGACGTAATATTCCGCTGCGTAATCGAAATACGGTACGCTGCCGTTTTCACCAGACTTCCCAATTGGTATTTTTTTGCGCGTACGTTTGTGTCGTATTTTTTTTAATCGAATGTGATTGAAAGCATTTTATTATATCTGTTTAAAAAGACTAAAAACACCTGTTGATCTGTCAATAACGTGAGCTAACAACTTCCTGTGCTTTCTACATGTGCTGCCCCCTTATGAGTTAGTGTTATTGTTTCTAGCTATCTCTGTGGGATACAGAAGGTGTTCTGCAAGTCCAGGGGAAAAAAGTGTGGGAACTCCCACCCAAGATCCACTCCCCCACCAAAAAAAAAAAAATTATACGCTCATATGCATAATTACTAAACCACATGTTTGTTTTTTTTTCTATCCACTGTACCTTAGTAATCCTTTATGTTACTGGCTGCTTCCTGCTTCCTTCCATAAAGGATTACTAAGGTTCGCCTGCCCCTGACAGTAACTCGAGCTGGGCATTGCCGCTTAGTGAAGGATTGGCTCAGGCGGCTCGGCTGCTCTAGTCCTGCAAAGGGAACTGCGTTCCTGCTGTGAATAAAGTGCAGGAACTCTGTTCCCATGCGTTCCCACAGGACTTGAGCCCTGGTGTTCTGTACTTACATACTTCCTGCCCTGGAGTGACAACTCTGCTCCTACATGGATACAGTACAGTGAGTGAGGTTGTTACCCCAGGGCAGACAGTGGTTAACTTGAAGGTTCACCAGGTGAAACCAAAGAAAAATAATGCAGCCCCCACATTTAAGGACTGGTTTGCTGGGCAATATTATATTTTTGTTCTGGGGTTTAAAAATGTTTTACAATCAGCATTCGTGTGGTCTATTATTCAAAGCTGTTCTTACAGGTAACACACAACAGAATAACAGCAGGCCCAAAAAAAGTAGCAAATGTTACTGGGTCAATGGTCAATGGTCAATGGTCCCTATATGTCCACCTTGGTCCCTGATTAAATCCCTGACTGGTTGGCTGTTTCCCACTCACTAGAAAGAGTATCTATCAGCTAGAAGAAGCTTTCATGCTGATATATTTGTTACTAAGTGCAAAATACCTGTGTGTATCAAAGTTGTAAGCAAAGGTAACTCAATTTAAAACAAATAATCACCTGTACACTTATAAATATTGATTGCTATATTTTGCTGTTTAATTGTGAGTATTAAAGAGGAAGTAAACCCTGATGAGTTTTACTTCCTCTTTTGTTTCCTGCAAACCCTGCAAATTAAAAGCGTAATGAGTTAGTATGCAATGCATACTAGCCTTTTATGTGACACACACCTGAAAACGAAGCCAATGCGTGTGGGAGCTGTCAGTAACAGCACACTCTGGGGAAGAAACGGCACAGGGGTATGTTTCTTCACTGCGTATGCGCCAATAACAACATCAGGTGCACTACAACTGAAATATATCCTAAACGGCACACAATTAGGATATATTTCCACTACCTATGGGAAAGCCTTATTCTAGGCTTACCTATAGGTAAATGTCCAAAATGTTAAAAATGTGTGCAAGATTAATTAAAGCACCAATTTCCACCATCTGTCTAGACCAGTGGTCTCCAAACTGTGGCCAGGGGCCAGGTGTGGCCTTTTGTTGGCTTTTATTTGTTTACTTGGAGCAATATTTCATCCTTTGACACCAATGATGGGGCACAGTTCCTCCCAATGACACTAACGATGGCCCACAATTCCTCTCACTGACACCAAAAATCATTTACTCCCACTAATGCTGGGATATTTTCTACTTCCAATGGCCACAGTTTGGCCCCCGTAAAGTCTGAACGGCAGTAAATTGGCCATTTGTTAATACATTTTTAAACCCCTGCTCTAGATCACTCTCATAAAATGTGCAGTGTTGATTTTAACTCATATTGCAGTCTGAAATGGCTAGTTATCCTAGTCTTCAGTAGTCCTGCATCTAAAGTGGATTATTACTTTACTTATTGAATGGTGTACCAAGCAGCCATGTACTCCTTCTTTAATAATCTGGGTTGTGCATATTCTTTAAAGAAAATGATACTGAAAATATAGCCCCATCAACACTCTGGGAAACACACAAGGTATACATCAGAGGGAGGTTGATAGCAGAAAAAGTAAAAAGGAAGAAGATTAGGCAGATACAGAAACAAACATTATTAGAAGAAATTCAGGCTCTCGAACAGAAACATAAAGAACTACAAGAAGAGCAGGACCTGAGGGTACTAACTAGAAAGAGAGAAGACCTGCGGGAGGTATTGGACCAAGAAACTAAATGGGTATTTAACAATATGAATAATACATTTTATGCCCTGGGTAATAAATCTGGGAGATTCCTAGCTAGGACCATAAAACCAAGAAACACTCAGAATTCTATCTTGAACATAAAGGATAAAAACGGAGATATGAGACACTCTACTAGAGAGATAATTAAAATATTTCAAGAATATTATCAAAATTTATACAATATCAATGAGGAGCAGGAGAGTATAGAAGCACAGAATAAAAGAGAAAAAATCAAACAATATCTAGAAAGGGTTAAGACTCCCGACTTGACAGAAGAAATAATAAGCAATCTAGAGAAGGAGATAACAAAAGAAGAAATAAGTCAAACGATTAGGAAAATTAAAATGGGGAAAAGCCCTGGCCCAGATAGGTATACCTCAATATACTATAAGAGATTTGAAGAGATTTTAGTGCCATTTTTTCAGAAATACATGAATTCCATCGGAGGGGGCATGGAAATACGTAAAGAGGCCCTAGGTGCCCATATAACCTTGATAGGGAAAGAGGATAAGGATCCATCTCTATGCGCCAGCTATAGGCCCATCTCTTTGATTAATGTTGATATAAAGATATATTCTAAAAACCTTGCCGAGAGAATTAGACCGCTCCTAGCAGGGGTGATAAAGAAAGATCAGGTGGGGTTTATACCCGGCAGGGAAACAAGAGAAAATGTCCTAAGAGTGCTATTTTTGTTACAAAAGGCTAAAAAAAACGGTACTCTGTCAGATAGCTTCCCACTTTTTAACGGGACCCGTCAAGGATGCCCGTTATCACCCCTTCTGTTTGTACTTTCACTAGAGCCATTACAAGAAACAATACGGATGAACCAGAAATAGAAATAGAAGGGATAAAGGTGGGTAGTGGGAACACAGGGTGTCTGCCTTTGCGGACGATATGATGCTATTCGTATCTAACCCCAGGGTGTCATTACCCAAGATAATGGCAGAATATGAGAAATATGGTGAGATTTCGAATTTAAAAATCAATAGAGAAAAAACGGAGATACTGAGCGTATCGCTGAGTTCGCAAGAACGCAGGCATCTTGAGGCCCTCTATCCATTTAGGTGGAAACAGAGGAGGATGAAATATCCGGGCATAGCCTTATCAAATATAGAAAGATATATCTATGAGGATAATTATATATTATTACTAAATGAAATAAAATCAGAACTAAAAGGATATAATATAGATAGAGTATCATGGTGGGGAAGGATAAATACCATAAAGATGATGATACTACCTAAAGTTTTATATATCTTTCAAACACTCCCGATAAAAATCCCAGAAATCTATTTCAAAATCCTAGAAAGGATAATAAGGATAATAAGGATAATAAGGATAATAAGGAGTTTTATATGGAAGGGGAAAAAACCTCGTACATCAGCAGAGACTCTGACTAGATATAAGGGGGATGGTGGAGTTCCGCTACCAGATTTCAAAAGGTATTACGAGGCAGCGGTATTAAGAAGGATTACAAACTGGTTCGAGGAAGAGGAAGGGAGGAAAAAAAAATGGGTGGAAGTAATAGAAAGTCTAAGTAAAAAGGACCTGGGAAATAAAATATGGGTACCGAAGCAATATAGAGGTCTGCCACATGAAATCCCATCAGTAACAAAAGAAACATTTAGAATCTGGGATAGAGTATGCAAGACAAAAAAATGGCCCTACAACAGCCCGCTGCTGCCGCTCACGGACACTGACTTCTTCCCACCAGGTAAGGGAGGAGGTGTGTACCTGAGGTGGACAGTAGCAGATACACTAAAATTGAAGGATTTAATGAGGGGTAATGCCTTATGTACGATGTCAGAGCTTCAAGAAAAATATGGAGTGTTCCCTGGAGATATGTGGAGACACAGACAAGTGCAACATTTTGTAAACACCTTGCCGAAACCCCTGCGAGCTATAGATGAACTAACTGAATGGGAAAAGTACATAACTCGAGGAGGAACAGGAAGACAGGGAATATCAAATATATATAAAATATTGACAACTACGAGAGAATCAGCAGGACAGAAAATAGTAGAGAGTTGGGAAATGGAACTGAATCAAACCATATCTAACGAAAAGAAGAGACAGGTACTAGACTATGTTCACTCAACATCGATGGATTCAAAAGTAAAATAAACTAACTATAAACTACTTGTTAAATGGTACTATGTTCCAACGAAACTACAAGAATGAACAGTGAGGTATCACCCTTATGTTGGAGAGAGTGTGGAATGGAGGGAACCCATGCCCACATATGGTGGCACTGCCCCCAGATAAAAATATACTGGAGGGAGATACTGAGTTTGATAAAAAAAATCAGCGGGCAGGAGATAAAACTCGATCCATGGGATTGCCTGTTCCACACTACAAGGGAATCTAGAAAAAAGTATAGAGGCTCCCTGGTTTCATTTTTATTAAATGGAGCCAAGGCCCTGATACCAAGGAATTGGAAGAGAAAGGAAGCGCCTTTGATTGGAGAATGGATACAGGAGATAGAGAGAACTAGAATGATGGAGGAACTGTGGTCCCTCCATATGGTCTCAAAGCCAAGATATGATGAGATCTGGAGGGGATGGAGGGAATTAAGGGGTGCAGGAGATTAAGGGAGAGGAGCGATGAAAGGGGGGACAGAGGAGGATCTGTAGATTGTTCGGCGTGATACGCTCTTTCCCCTCTCCCTTTTTTATTTTTTCCCTGAGCACTTTAAAAGTATATACACAATAATGGAAAATTACTTCCCCTAAAATAGAATTTTTTTTTTTTGTCTGCACCTTAGGTATAAACACAACAATGGAAAATGATTTCCCTTAAAATTGTTTTTATTTTCCTTTTCTCACATTATAGGGGGACTTGACCCCTTTCTTATCATATTTGTGTTTTTTTTTTTTTTTCTTGAGCACATTAAGTATATACACAATAATGGAAAACTATTTCCCCTAAAACTGTTTTTTTTTTTCTCCCCCTCTCTCCTCCTCCTCTCCAGATCTCGCTGCCCTTTTCCTGTACCCCCCCCCCTCCGGAAAACATGTAGGAAGTATAGGCCTGGGCTTGAAATGGGATATTAGCAATCGTTTTTTTTTTTTCTCTCTTTTCTTTGTTTAAAAAAGGGTGTACTTACTGAGACCATATATATATATATATATATATATATATATATATATATATATATATATATATATATATATATATATATATATATATATATATATATATATATATATATATATGTATATATATATATATATATATATATATATATATATATATATATATATATATATATATATGTGTGTTGTATGTTTGTATGAGTAATGTTTTTTTTTTATTTTTTATTTTTTTTGTTGTTGTTGTAATACTGTTTTGTGGAAAAATTAATAAAAGGTTTATATATAAAATAATCTGGGTTGGTCATAATACCTTGGTTATGTTTTGTGTCATTAAACCCAGATCCTTATTAGCTGTCAATGCTTGCTATATTACATTGTGTGTATGCTCACTTTGCCACTAAAACATTTGTTTTCTAAAGATTGTAAAAACCTGATTAATGCTGTGGTTCACTGTCCCTCCCCTTGTCTGTGTACACACTGCAGCCTGAGATAATGTAGACCAGCCACTGCCACATCTACTGAGTATGCTCCAGTTTCAGGTCCTTCTAAGCTATGTATTTCCTATTTACTTATCTGTGGAGCCCATGTGAGCCCATGTGACTATAGAGTCACAATGTGGGCATATACAAAGTGGTAAATGACAGACCCCTTCCCTCTCTCCTCCTCCATATCCTCATATTACTACACACAATGAAGGATATAAGATGATGAGCAATGGAGGTGTCACCTTTCTGTTAGTCCCAGCACATACAGTACATAACATAGACACAGGCTGTAGGGGAGTGACACAGCCAATGACAAAGTTAAAGCTATTGTCAGTCAACTTAAATTCCACTTATACCATGTCATTGCAAAAATAATAACAAAAATAAACATTTGCTTTGACATATGGTTTTGTGATAAGCTTTAATACATTTTGGGGTAGATTCACATACATCGGCGCATCTTTATGCAGGCGTAGCGTATCTTCTTTACGCTACGCCGGCGCAACGTTGAGAGGCAAGCATGGAATTCACAAAGCAAGTAGTAGCAGTAGGTGGAAGTGGGCTGGAAGTGGGCGTGTTACATTTAAATGAAGCGTGACCCCATGCAAATGATGGGCTGAGCTTCAAACAAGTACTAAAAACGAACGGCGCATGTGTCGTATCTTGGACACATCTCAATGCGCATGCTTACAGTCACGTCGAAATTACTGCCTACGACATGAACATAACCTACTCCCAGCCCTATTCACGTACTACGTAAACGGCGTACATGACAAAAAATGTGATGGCGTCCGTTCCCTGGTCCCAACCTTTGCATGTGTTGCATATTTAAAATGGGAACGCCAGATGCGTCCAGCGTAACTATGTGCCCACAATACACCAGCGTAGGCAAGTTAAGTCGGGCGGTTGAAGCCTTATTTTTTGACGTATCTAGCTTAGGAAAACGGCGCATAGATACGACGGCACACATTTGTACTTACAACGGCGTATCTCGAGATACGTCGGCGTAAGTGCTGCGTGAATCCGGGCCTTTGTCGCTATCATTTTTTTTTTTTTTGTGACTAGCACAGCACCAATCAGTGCAGTGCAGACACAGATTCATAGACCATACATGCTCTACTGCTATAGAACATACATCAGCAGCATACTAGAGACTCCTCTCTCAGAACTTTAACTCAGGATGGGAAAGACCTGGGAAACATTATGTGAACACTGAACAACAATGATTAAGTAATGTATATGGTCAGATGTCTTTTTATATTCAATCAAATACAGTGGAAAGATCGTGATACATAAATAGAAGGGATATTGGCAATTAAACATTGTGGGCCAGATTCACAGAGCCCTTACTCCTGTCTAATTCGCGTTAGACTGGAGTACTTTCAAATTACGCAAGTTTTTTCACTACTCTGAAACCTCAAACCATGAAAATACGGCTGCGGGCTTCAATCCGACTGGCTTACGTGTTCGTAGGCCTTTGGATCTACGCTGCAATAAATTTGCGGCCGCTGGGTGGAGTTCCCGTCGTTTTCCGCGTCGGGGTATGCAAATGAGCTTTTGCCGACGATCCACGAAATTACGAACATGAATCGCAATCTCTTACGGCATCTTTAGTCATCTTTTTGCTGCGTAAAACTATACCAGCTTTTTGCTGGTCTAATATTAGACAGCCCATGTTAAGTATGGCCGTCGTTCCCGCGTCGAATGTCAACGTCTTTTTTTATTTTTTACGGAACTCGTCCGGGAATAGGAATGTCCGTAAACTACGCTACTCAAACAACGAATGATGTAACGACGTTATTTCGCACAATGCACAGCGGGAAATTTCTGAACTGAGCATGCGCAGTTCGATCGCCGCGGGGATGTGCGTAATTTAAATGCTTCACGCCCCCTAATCGCGTATTTCGATTACGCGGCAAGAAATACACTACGCTGCCGTACCGTAAGGGACTAAGGGCCAGATTCTCAGCGGCGATACGTCGGAGTATCTCAGATACCCCGTCGTATCGCCGTTTTTTTTGCCTCGTATCTATGCGCGTGATGCTTAGCATCACTTTTGCATAGATACGCTGCAACATCCGACAAGTGTAAAACCATTACACTTGCGGATCGTAGGTGTAATGACAACTCCGGCCACTAGGTGGCCTTTACGTTGTTTTCTCATTTGCATATGCAAATGAGGCTAGTACGCCAATTCCCGATCGCTTTTACGCCGCCCCGTTCGTCCGCGCAAGGTTACCCCAGCTTCTATGTAGAGTAACCTTACGAACTTCCGTCGGATGCCGTCGGGTGCCGTCGGATGCCATGTTAAGTATTGCGTCGGGTCAGCATCGGCTTTTTCCGTTGCTTACGTCGTTTTACTATCTCGTTCGCGAATAAGGAGTTGCGTAAATGACGCTCACGTCGTTTTGACGTCGGTTTCAAACGACGCTTTCCGACGTGAGCTGGAGCATGCGCACTGGGCTTCTTCCCCGGCCGGCGCATGCGCAGTTCGTTCGACGCGGGGGCACGCTTAATTTAAATACAAGCCTCCCCATTTGAATTGCGCGGGTTTACGCTGGGCGATTTACGCGACGCCGGCGAAAACTACGGAACAAGTGCTTAGAGATGCGGCGGCGTAGTGTAAATGGCTTACGCTACGCCGCCGGAATTCTATGAGAATCTGGCCCAAAATCTACCAGAATTTGGCGTATAACCTGGTAAAATACGCTTAGTGAAGGATCGGCCTGGGCGGCTCGAGTCCTGCAAAGGGAGAAGCGTTCCTGCTGTGAAAAAAGTGCAGGGACGCCGTTCCCACACGTTCCCGCAGGACTCGAGGCCTGATAGTACTGAATAGTAAATGTGTGCCATACATATTTATACGCCGCTATCTAACAACATGTTATTATCATAATTATTATTACATAGTATTATTCTATTATTTTATAGTATACTATATTTTATTTATTATTTTAAATAGTTGTGTTTGATGTCTTTATAAATTAAATCTCACGTGATCATTATACGGTTTCTTAGTTTATGATTATAGCTACATGTTTATTTATTCATCTTTTTCATGCATTTATACATTTGCCTCTGTTTAGAGGTGCCATTACTAAGAACAGAAAAGTTAACAAAAAAAATCCACCAATATTCCATTTGTTCACTTTTTAATAGAAAGAATTTAATCATCATATGTAGTGAGAAATAAATAATGTTGACATATAGATTTGAGTCATTTGTGATTCTCATTATTGTTTAAATTGCATTACTTTTGAACTCATGCAAACATGAAAGTTAAAGGGTCACTAAAGGAAAAAAAATGTTTTGCTGAAATTACTGTTTACAGGGTATAGAGACATAAAAGTTAACTGATTCCTTTTAAAAATGATTAAAAATAAATACATATAATGATTTGCCTACAGTTTTAGTTTCACTTTTAAACTGGTTTCATGTTTCTGTGAAGTAAAGAGACACACAGAACAAAAACAAACAAATACAGGGCAATGTTTGTTTTTAAAATTAATCTGATACATAGTAATCACACCTCTTTGATCATGGACCACAGTGAAAAGCTAGCATGAGTTTTTTTCATAAGGAGCCAGACAAGCAGGAAGTGTGGAGATCAGAGTATTAGAGCTACTTCAAAGCAAAAACGAACAATGAGGACATGAAACCAGGACTGCAGTAAGGTAAAGGAAGCTATTTAGCTAAAAAAAAAGTTTCCTTTAGTTGTCCTTTAAGTGGAATTATGCCATAAAGACCAATCAAGTTCCAGCATTTCCTATTGTTGTTCAGGCTGCAAATTACAGTAATATCTAAATATTGTTTATGGGCCACAAAAAATGTTGTAAATGTTACTCTGTAGGTTAAATTTTGGGTGTAATCTAAATAATAAAAATCCTGATGCCACGTACACACGACTGTTTTTCGGGTTCTAAATGTCATTAAAAACGATTGTGTGTGGGCTTTAGAGCATTTTTTGGGTTCTAAAAAATGGCCCAAAATGTTTTCGAACATGCTCTATTTTTTCACAACGTTTTTAACTTTGTTGTTTTTAAGGTTGTAAAAAATGCTTGTGTGTGGGCTTTAACAACGTGAAAAATCCGCGCATGTTCAGAAGCAAGGTATGAGACGGGATCGCTCATTCTCGTAAAACTACCATTCATAATGGAGTAAGCAAATTCATCACGCTATAACAGACAGAAAAGCGCAAATCGTCTTTTAGTAACGCAAAATCAGCAAAAGCAGCACAAAGGGTGGCATTATCCGAACGGAACTTCCCCTTTATAGTCCCGTCCTACGTGTTGTACCTCACCGCGCTTTGCTAGAGCATTTTTTTTTCATGATCATGTGTAGGCAAGGCCGTTTTAATGATCGGGTTGAAAAAAACATATTTTTTTCTAGACCCTTAAAAATTTCGGCCCAGATTCATAGAGCGATTACGCCTGTCTAACTGGTGTTAGACAGGAGTAATTTCAAATTTTGCGCACCGTATCACTAGTTTGAATCCTCAAACCATGATACGGCGGCTTCGGGCTTCGATCCGAGAGGCTTACGTCCTCGTAAGCCTTCGGATCTACGTTGCGATATTTTTGTGGCCGCTGGGTGGAGTCCGCGTCGTTTTCACCGTCGGGGTATGCAAATTAGTTTTTACAGCGATCCACAAAGGTACGAGTGTCCCTCGCAATCGCCTACGTCATTTTTTGGCTACGTAATGTTAGAGCAGCTTTTTGCTGGTCTAACAGTGCGTAACCCATGTAAAGTATGGCCGTCGTTCCCGCGTCGATTTGAAATTATTATTATTTTTTTAACGTAACTCGTTCGGGAATAGAAATGTACGTAAATGACGCTACTACGACGTAACGACGTGATTTCGCGCAATGCACGGCGGGAAATTTGCGAACGGAGCATGCGCAGTTCGATCGCCGCGGGAACACGCCTATTTTAAATGCTTCACGCCCCCTACTCGCGTAGATGGATTGCGACGGGAGAAATACACTACGCCGCCGTCGTTTACTGGACAAAATCTACCTGGATTCCACGTAGAGCCAGGTAAAAAACGGCAGCGTAGTGTATTTCTGATACTCTACGATAATCTAATTCTATCTGAATCTGGGCCTTCATTTTTTAGAACCCGAAAAACGGTTGTGTGTACACGGCATTAGAATCATCAAGATTATTGACAACTAATTTCTTATGCATGCTGCAGTTACATCCACCTTGTTTCAAATCAATAATCATAATAGGGGAAGGATGAAGTAATTCTTTTTTTTCTGGATTTGTGATGGAATTGTTGAGATGCAGATGCTTTAAGAAAGCTTTATTGTTCACAGTAAATAAGCGGATGGCTTTTTGGTTAATTTTATTACCATAACCTGTCTAGTTATATATTTTAAAAAAACACTGCATAGTAAAATAATTGGTCAATTGATATTCAACCCATAAACCATGAAAACATTTTAAACATCTTTGGTTTCCAAATACAAATCATGCACAAAAGGGTCTAATTATAAAACATTTTCAAATACGATCCATGTAATTATATAAACCCTGTTTATAATATGTGTTTAATATTTTTCTTGTTGACTTTCGCTGGGGGAATGTAACAGTAAGAGCCGGTTCACACTGGGGCGACTTGTCAGGCGGCTAAGCCGCCTGACGAGTCGCGTCTTATTCTATGCAATAGAACCGTTCTAATAGGAGCGAAGCAAGTCACTCCGACTTAGAAAAAGGTTCTTGTATGACTTTGGGGGCGGCTCGAGGCGATTTGCATTGACTTCTATACATAAGTCATTTTGCTAATCGCCTCTAAAGTCGTCTTCAGGACGACTTGCAGAGTCGCCCCTGAAGTCGTGCTGCCGCATTGTGAACCCGCTTTCAAACATAAGAGAAAAATTGTTACAAGAACAATTGATCATGAGAGTTATTTACCAAGAGAACACAATACCCCAACACTAAAGGCTAAAAACGTTTGACCAGCAGGGGAGATGATAGAAGGTAAACTACTGCACTGTGCACAGTCTATGGAAAATCTTGTGCGAACGGCTGACTGGACCTCGAGCTGCAGTGTGAAGTGAAACATTTAGCATTTGAATGTGGTTAACCACTTTAGCCCCGGGCCTGTTTTTCAGATTCGGTGTTTACGAGACTAAAACATTTTTTTTTGCTATAAAATTACTTAAAACCCCCAAACATTATATATTTTTTTTTTCTAACACTCTAGAGAATAAAATGGCAGTCATTGCAATAATTTTTGTTACACCGTATTTGCGCAGCGGTCTTACAAGCGCACTTTTTTTGGAAAAAAATCACTTTTTTAAATAAAAAAATAAGACAACAATAAATTTGGCCCAATTTTTTTACATATTGTGAAAGATAATGTTACGCCGAATAAAATGATACCCAACATGTCACGCTTAAAAATTGCGCCCGCTCGTGGCATGGCGTCAAACTTTTACCCTTAAAAATCTCGATAGGCGATGTTTAAAAAATTCTACAGGTTGCATTTTTTGAGATACAGAGGAGGTCTAGGGCTAGAATTATTGCTCTCGCTCTAACGATCGCGGCGATACCTCACTTGTGTGGTTTGAACACCGTTTTCATATGCGGGCGCTACTCGCGTATGCGTTCGCTTCTGCGCGCGAGCTCGTCGGGACGGGGCGATTTAAAAAAAATGTTTTTTTGTTTTCGTATTTATTTCTATTAATTTTACCAATTTTTAACACTAAAATAATAAAAAAAAAAAAATGATCACTTTTATTCCTATTACAAGAAATGTAAACATCCCTTGTAATAGAAAAAAGCATGACAGGTCCTCTTAAATATGAGATCTGGGGTCAAAAAGACCTCAGATCTCATATTTAGGCTAAAATGCAAAAAAAAATAAAAAAAATTTAAATGTCATTTTTCAAATGACATTTAAAAAAAAATGTCTCTTTAAGACGCTGTTTGGAACTGACGTTTGACGTCACTTCCGCCCAGCAGAGCTACGGGGATGGACGAGGGAAATTTTTTCCCTCACTCGCATCCCCGCTGACCAGACGAGCGCACCCGATCGCCTCCGCCGCTACCGACGGCTCCGGTAAGCGGCGGAGAGTGCGGGAGCGCAGCGGGAGGGGGGGGGGACGCTCGTCCGCTACCGATAACGGCGATCTCGCGGCGATTCCGCCGCGGAGACCGCCATTATCGTTTACCCGACCGCCCACAGAAGAGATGGATATCTCGGTTGTGGCAGCAGCTGCTGCCGTTACCGAGATATCCATCCTCAAAGTGCCGACGTATACTTGCGGTGGGCGATCGGGAAGTGGTTAAAATAATTGATATCAACTGATATTTCATCTGAATTAATACTGAATTCATACAGATCAGTTTATGCATTTCTCTTCAAATAGCTCATGAATGTATTTTTATTATATGATTGAAATTATAGCCATAACAACAGCGTCTAACTTGTGTTGATTTTGTTTTTATTTATATACTGTATGTTTGGAAGAAAATGTTCTCTAGGACCTTTACAAATGTCTTACCCTTTCCAAATACTTTCCTCCCTCCTGTCAACACAAGACTGCATTATGTTCAATATCTTTACATCTAACACAACCTCATATTACAGCAACTTACAGCACAACTTTTCAAGTGGTGTCTTCAAAGATCCCAGCACGTCGATCTTTCCAGTTTTCTTCATTCAGCATATCCCTAGGTAAAATAAGTAATAGATGTTATTTTTCTTTACTGTTACCAATACACTGCAGGAAATATGTTACTCAAATGTTATACAAAAGCTCAAATAGTGTATAGCATATGTAGGTCATAGATGGGCAGCATAAATGGTGTAAGGCAGGGCTCAAAATTTCAAGTCCTGAGCTACTAGCCAGGCCTCAAGAGTTACTCACCACCAGTTGCCCCACCTAATTCATACACTGCTCTGCGCCTAATTGCACCCATAAACACGCCCTCGTAGATTATCTCATGGAATGACAATGTTTTATGCAGAATCAAGTTACAAAATTGAATATTACCAGAAACTTTAAGAAAATGGGACAGGGCACTGGGGGCAGACCCGAGGGACAGGAACAGGGCACTGGGGGTAGACCAGAGGGACAGGGCACTAGAACTGGGTCTCTTCCCCATTCTCTTGCTGTCTCCTCTGCAACTCCCATCCATCCTCTCTCTCTCTTTCTCTCTCTCCTATTCATCTCATCATCAGGAGCCTGTGTGTGCAGCTCCACGCTTGCATGTCCCCACTTCCCCCTTTTATTCAGGCTGGCAGTGAGGAGAGGAGCTGCAGCACAGCGGGAGGGAGTACAATCCAGCGCTGAGATCCACACAACTGCACAGCCATTGATACCATAGCACAGCGCACACTGACACCGCACAGCACACATTGAGACCAGTTTGTTCACAGTGCTCAGGCTGAACTGTTGGACACTTACATAGAGCACAAGGAGAAGAAAACTGCACAAACTGGAAGGATGCCGCTCTCATGTCAGGGCAACTTTCAGTGAGCGCTGCACCGGAGTGATAATTTTCGCAATCCTCCACCCCACTCATTACTTTCTGCTCTGCAGCTACATTGGTCGGGGGGAGGGGGGCAGGCTCAGAGAGGTCATACTGTTAGGTCCCATGGCTTAATGAGAATTGTAAGGAGAGCACCTATGTACTGCTCTGCCTTTGCACCGTTTACCAGACTACTTTTCCCGAGCATGCACCTTTCCTCTTCGGCCGCCAATCTCATCGAGACTCTAAGTGTAGGCACAGATTGGAGGGAGATTGGTCATGCAGCCCTGTCATCACTCGCCCCCAGCTTAAATCCACTCGCCAAATGCTAGTAGGCGAGTGGAAATTTTGAGGGCTGGTGTAAGGTATTTAGACCCATTAGATACCCAACTCATAAATGCTGACAAAAAGGCATGGGTTTGTTAGCTAGACTTAAAATCTGACATTTTATTTTGGCTACCTAGGTCAGAAAGTTCAAACGTCGAGGCTATAACTGTTGTTGTGAAGTGAAAGCTTAATTAGACTTGCATTACTGTGTGCAGGTTGGTTATAGAATAGCATACAAGACATACACATTGGTAAATCTTAGAATAGAGTAGATTAACTCCAAACTAGGTCAATGATAAAAGGAGGAAAAGTATGTAAAATGGAAATTCTAGACAGAAAAAGCTACAAGGCTCAAAGAAGAAATGCAGTAAGATACCTGCTAGCCGAGCTTCTTTAGCTATATTTTAAAAGGGAATAAAATAATTGAACATGGACATGGAAATAGTATCCCAGCACACCATGAATACAATCTGTAAGTGTGACAAGCATTCAAACATAAGAGGTACAAAAACAACTCTGCTCCCCATCTTAAAGCATAACTCCACCCAAAAGGGAAAATTCCGCTTTTTGGCCTCCTAACCCCTTCCTCTATCACATTTGGACACTTTGGTTTTGACACGTATCTATTCCCACATCTGCTCAGATTGCCTAGGTGATTCAAGCAGGCGCTCCACCCCCCCCTTTGCACGCAGCCTTCTGTGACATATCACAAGTCCAGTACCATTCACAAGTGCAGGACAGTTTGCACACGCTCAGTGAGAAACCAAACATGTGATATTTACCTACTCTATAAGTTTTGCACAGAGTGACCCTGATCCTCCTTTTCTGGGGTGTCCCAGCAGCACTCCTGGCTCCTTCTATTAATTGTGTGCCCCTGCGAAAAGCGCTTTCTATTGACACAGACAGTAGAAACCCAATCGGGACCCAAGTCAGCAGCTGGAGTTGCTGGGCTTGGGCTCGTCACTGGAACCATTTTTTTTATCTGAACCCAAAGGGGGCTCTGGTGGGGCAGCTGCAGCACAGAAGGTTTTTCACCTTAATGCATAAATAGGTGAAAGACCTTGATATTTTACAACTCCTTTAATATGATATTGCATGGGATCATCATGCATGTGTGTGCACTTTCTTGAAGAGATTGTAAATAGTTGTTCTATTTTATTTAGTTAGTTAAAATAAAAAGAGGTTTATACTTTGATTTGATTTGATTTTAAGCTTGGTTAGGCGCCAAATACCCACTGGGGGGTGAGCGTCTAAGCGCCGCTGGTTAGGTGTTACCTAGAATCAATCCACAGTAATAGAAAAGAAAAAGAAAAAGGATGACAGAGACTAAAAAGGAAAATATCCAGTTCTTAGGTAAACAAAAGAAAAAGGCCTAGGAGCTTCAAAGAATATGATAAGGAAAAAGAAACAAGGAAATCTATAGAAAGAGTACATAAAATCATTGGTATCTTAGTAGTCAGGGCCATTGCAGGGGCATAATCACTAAAATGGCATGCCTGACCCCATCAATGTGTATGGGAAAAAATAAATAAAAAATAACGCTCAATCTATCCATAAGCCTGGACAAATAGCTCTGTCTTAATTTTTTTCCTGAAGAGGAGCAAGTTTGGTGTCATCTTAAGTTCCACGGAAAGCGCATTCCACAGCATAGCACCCCGACTCTGAAGTTGTTTGCCTCCCATGGAAGAAAGTTTAGATGGAACAACTATGGCTAGGTGTTGGGTCGTGGACCTTAATGGCCGCGTAGGTACATAATGCATCGCTAGATTGTGTAAATATTTGGGGCCTAGTCCCCAATATGCTCGGAAAAAGATACAGAGCGTTTTAAAGATCACTCTCTGCTCAATAGGGAGCCAATGGAGTGATCTCCTAGCCAGGCTAATATGATCTTGTCTCGCTAGACCCAGAACAAAGCGAGCAGCGTGGTTCTGCACCACCTGGAGCTTGTGGACCCATACTTACCTGCGCTGTGCAATAGCTCCTTACTTTCTCTCTTGGAATGCCCTGCTGACACTCTCTACTCCTCCTCTCCTGCGTGTGCCGCCATAGCAAGCAGACCTCTCCTAAACTGGGCTGTGTGTGTCCAAAGACACACAGAGTGGCTTGGCCACAACACCCACTTCCTCCTTACATGATTTCACAGACCGCAGCAGGAGATATTGGTTCGGGTCTCCTGAGTAGGGATGAGCTTCGCGTTCGATACGAGAGTATGTTCGACTCGAACATTGTCTGTTTATACGTTCGACGAAATTCAAACAAAAGCGGTCGTTCGCGCCAAATTCGAGTGACGCAAAATGGCCCATAATTCACTGCGGCATTGCGCGCTGATGATTGGCCAAGCATGCTGTATGTCCCGCATGCTTGGCCAATCACAGCGAGCAAAAAACAAAGAGCCATAATTGGCCAAAGCCTGGGTGGCTTTGGCCAATTATGGCTCAGGGCTTTAGCACACGCCCCACACTATATAAGACAAAACACAAAAAGATATTTGGTGGGCACACCCTAAAAATGCTATACATCTAAGATGGTGCTGCTATAAGACCAAATACAGTACAAAACAGATTATAGCGCACACATGCAAAAATAACATTTATCCTGCAAGGCTAGTTAAAAACACCTGAACACCTGAACATATTAAAAAATACGGGGGTTTGGTCACACTATATGGTCATATAGTGCTAAGCCCACTTACTGCGACAAAGTACCCCGAATTAGTGGGTCCTACCCTAGTAATAGAATGAAAGAACCTGGGTCTCAACCATGGGAGATAAACTCCTCTATGTGGGAGAACTGAAGGGATTCTTCCTATACACTGGTGGCCACTAATGTGAGGTAATGAAGAGGGGGACTTGTGTAGTGTGTTCCGGCTTGTTAATGAAAGCAGTCAGAGAGACAGAGAGATAGTCTTTTTATATAGCTAGATAGAGCAGGCAGGCAGGCTAGTCAGTTTAGCTTAATTTACAGTGTGTAGAGAATATATATACATCCCTAGGAGTTGTACATATATTTATACACTGTATAGCTTAGATAGATCAGTTCTTCCTAATTTACTGGCAGGCAGGTGACTGTGCTATTTAAAGACATTATCACAGATATAGACACCCAGCAGATACAATATTTAAAGGAATTTTTATTTTTATTTTTTATTTAAGCATCATTAAAATCACTGCTCCTGGAGCAGTGATTTTAATGATGCTTAAATTAAAAAAAAGAAAAAGAAAAATTCCTTTAAATATTGTACCTGCTGGGTGTCTATAGTTTGCCTGTGAAAACGTCTTTGAGAACCCGGGTCTTGCCCAAAGGGAACATGTATCAATGGAAAAAAAAGGAGTCCTGCTCCTGAAAAAAACAACCGTTTTTTTAAACTTTTTTCCATTGATACATGTTCCCTGGGGCAAGACCCGGGTTCTCAAAGATGTTTTCCAACAATAACTTGAATATTGGTCTTTAAAATGATCGTTTTTGAATTTGATTGTTCGAGTCCCATAGACTTATATGGGGTTCTAAATGTTCGCGCGAACGGTCGGTCTGTTCGAAGGTTCTGGTGTGAACCAAACGCAGGGGTGTTCGGCTCATCCCTACTCCTGAGGAATAGGAAGGGGTAAAATATAAACTACAGCATGGCACAGTGCTGGATCAGGAGAGGACGAACATAGGTGTTTAGAAAAAGAAGTACAATAAGTGGTAAAACATTTATTACCTTAATCCAGGGAATGCATTAAGGTAAAAGTGTTTTAACTTTATAACCATTAAAAAAAAACACCCCTAATATAGTTGTAAAGGCTAAAGGTTTTACCTTCATGTATTCTATGCATGAAGGTAAAAAATCATCATTATGGAGTTCTCCCCACAGCCCTCTCCCAATAGTTACCCAAGCCAGCTCTAGATCCAGCAATGTGCACAGGAGCATTTGCTTTCCCAGCACTCTGCTTCCTCATTGGCTCCTGCTGCTGTTAAACACAGCCAGTGAGGAGATATCTGGGGCAGGGTGTGTCTTATGGACACACAGAGTGGGGCTCAGAAGCGGGCATACACAAGTGCCCTCATAGCAAGAGTCCGGGGGGAGGAGCCAGGAGAGCCAGCAGGGGACCAGAGAAGAGGGGAATAGGGCTGTCCTGTGCAAAACCCTTGCATAGAAAAGGTGTAACATGTTTTTTTTTTTTTTATTATTAAGCCTTTAGTATAACTTTTAATAAGATCAATACTTTCTTACTGGAATAGTGATGAAGGTAGTGAACTGGTTATCTCCTATTGTTGACAAGCATTCTGTCTGCCTCAAGTGAACCTATCGGCATTTATTTTATTTTATTTTTTTTAAATCCTGTCTAAGAGCAGACATCGTAATACACAAACGCTATTACCTTATTGCCAAAAATACTGTTTTGTGTAGTTTTCTGAAACAAGCTTTACTTTGTTACTAGAGCTGATTTCAGAGCCAGCCATGCCAACTGCCAACTACCATTACCCTGTTCAGTAAATAAGCTGCAATGGCCAAAACTTGACAAAATAGAAATGGCACTTGGCGTTATAGTATTTATAAATAATAATTATTGTATTTATTGGCGTATATCACTCACTTTTTTACCCTGAAAATAGAGGATAAACTGTGCCTGCGTGTTTTACCCAGGGGGATGTGGAAAGTTTTTTCCTGAAACTTCTCTCTAAAAGTTAGGGTGCGTGTTATACGCCGATAAATACGGTAATAATTTAAACAGGGAAAATAAATAAGAAAATCAAGTTTAAATTAAAGAAAAAAGGTAAACTAGTTAAAAATAGAAAAACAAAAGAAAAAACAGAAGCAAGCTTGTAGTTTGCCCAACTTTTTTATCTCATTGGATCATTGTCTCCTTTTAATGGACATAATGTGGTATTTTCCCGATTGAGGCATTTTAGGAAAATGCCTCATTATGACCACTAGATGGCGCTGAAAAACATAGGATAGAAATAAATTAGGCAATATATGGAGATTATTCATGCTTGAGACATTAAATCAGTGTTTTTTTTTAGTTTTTTTAACAACAGACCCCTTTAAGTAAATCTAAAACCAAACTCAAATTAGATATGTTGTTTTGGATGCTCCTATGATTTTTAAAGGCTAAGTCCACCTTTTTTTCCTGAATTCCAGCTCCCCAAAGTACCAATATAGCATTATTGTACTTCTTTTTCAGAAATAAAAAAAAATGCTCTATTTTTCTTACAGAGCCTTTACATCAGTGTCAGCGCTTGTATAAAAAAAAAAGTCTTCATTACTCCCTGGACGGACCTTAGGACATGAAAACTGTTAGGACACAGGAAGGGCCCTTTCACACGTCCGTTCAGTTCGTCTGTTTTTTTTGGACGTCCGTTAACGGACCTCAATGCTTCCCTATGGGTTAGCGTCCGCTAAACGTCCGTTAACATCCGTCTGCTGTAAGCTCCGTTTTTTTGGACAGAAGAAAACCCTATTTTTCTTCCATCAAAAAAAATGGAACGGACGAAAAACGGATGAAAAACTGATCAACTGAAGGGGAAAAAACTGAAGGGGAAAACTGAACGGACGTGTGAAAGAGCCCGAAGGAGTTTATCAGCTAACCTGATTAACACATACCCTGCACCTGCCCTCCCCCTTCCAGAAAATCGATCCCACTCACGTCTTCAGGTGCACATTTTTCTAAAGATCTTGGGCCAGATTCTCTAAGAATTCCGGCGGCGTAGCGTAAGCCAGTTACACTACGCCGCCGCATCGTACTGGAGCAAGTGCTTTATTCTCTAAGCACTTGCTCCGTAGGTTTCGCTTACGTCGCGTAAATCGCGCAGCGTAAACCCGCGCAATTCAAATGGGGCGGCTTGTATTTAAATTAAGCGCGCCCCCGTGTCGAACGAACTGCGCATGCGCCGGCCGGGGAAAAAGCCCAGTGCGCATGCTCCAAAGGACGTCACATTTTCTCAATGTAAACGACGTAATCGCAGCGTACGCCAGCCCCATTGAGAATCGACGTACGCAAACGACGTAAACGACGCACAACACGACGCGGTCCCGAGGCCATACTTAACATGGCATCCGACGGGACACGACGGCATCCGACGGGACCTCGTAAGGTTACTCCACATAGAAGCTGGGGTAACCTTACGCGAACGAAAACGACGTACGCGACGACGGGGCGGCGTAAAAGCGATAGAGAATCGGCGTACTACTTCATTTGCATATGCAAATGAAAAAACAACGTAAAGGCCACCTAGTGGCCGGAGTTGTCATTACACCTACGATCCGAAAGTGTAATTGGATTACACTTGTCGGATGTAGAAGCGTATCTATGCAAAAGTGATGCACAGCATCACACGCATAGATACGACTAAAAAAAAAAGGCGATACGACGGGGTATCTGAGATACTCCGTCGTAACGCCTCTGAGAATCTGGCCCCTTGTGATCATTGTTCTCACTAAATACACATTCATAGACTGCACATTTGGCAGAGCGTGCAGGAGCTGAGCGATCACATAACTGAGCTGTAGTACTGAAACAGGAGAAGAATGTCCAGGGTTCTGTAAAGCTCACCAAACACTATACAATCGGATTGTACAATCACCTTTAGCTATACCATCAACTATGTCATAGTGCAAGGTCTTGTCTGATTGAATAAAGGGAAATTGGACAGATGGTGTGTCCTCCTATTATATAGATAAATCTAAGTGAGATCCTACAGAAATTCTACAATCAGATTGTATAGTGTATGGCCAACTTTATACAGATAAAATTAACGATGCAGATAGAGAAACATTACATAGTTACTCTTGTTGAACCAATTAACCAACATTAAAAACCTAAAGGGCAAAATTTAATTTTAAAATACAAATAAATCAATCCTGTTTAACGTACAGTAACCAACAAAGTGCATGTATTCCTATGTGAAAGTGTGAGTTTAGTTCTACTTTAATTTGTTTAAACTGGTTATGATATACAATAAGACCTTAGATTTTTCTCTGGCACGTGGTGAATGATTTCCCTTGTCAAATATTCTGAAATAAAAATGAACAAGTTAACTCTAGGTTGTGCTCTTTAAATATTAAGAGGGCAGTTTGGGAGCTGAAGAGTCACACATCATACAGTACTGTATATCAGAATTAACATCAAGAATAATGCAGTAATTTAAAAAAATATTTTTGAAAGAATATGAATTGTAAGTGGGAGACTAACCTTCCTACAGTACATGTTAAACTGCCATTAAAGACACAAATGCCATTAAACACGACTCAGGGCCAGATTCAGGTAGATGGGAGCATCTTTGCTCCAGAGTAACGCTTCTCATTTACGTTACTCTGCCGAAATTTTAGCAGCAAGTGCTGTCATTCACGAAGCACTTGCTCCTAAAGTTGCGGCAGCGTAACGAAAATGAGCCGGCGGAATTCAAATTGGGCGGGTATGGGGCGTGTAGTATTTAAACTAAGTGCGATCCCGCCGCGAACGTACTGCGCATGCGTCGAGTGTCAAAGCATCCCCGTGCGCATGCTCCAAATTCTGTGAATGAACGTCAATGACGTCACATTCCCATTCATGATCTTTTTACGCAAGCGACGTTTTTTTTTTTTTTCCCGACGCGATGACGACGCCTATACCTAACATAGGATACTCCAACCCCATGTAGGTATATCTTCGCGACGCGTATCGCTTCCGGAAACGTCGTACCGTCATTGCGTCGCGCCGGAATTCGCTCGTGAATTGCCGATTTCCGCTCATTAACATATTTTTTGAGCGGAAATCGGCGGGAACGCCCCCGGCGCCATTTTTAAGTTGAAGTAACGATGCGATGGCGAAACTCAGTTACGCTGATCGCATCGGAGCTTCAACCCGGCGTTTCTTGTTTTCTGGTTACAGAAAACAAAAACGCCGGCTCAAAGTGACAGTTAGGCTGGCGGATCACTGGATCCGCCAGCCTAACTGTTCCTGAATCTGGCCCTCAGTGTTTATTCTAAAGTAGTATTACTTTTTTTACATTACTGAGGCTCCATTCACGCCTTAGCATTCTGGATCACAGGTGGAAGAGCCACGATTCTGCCTAAGATTCCAGAGTCGCGGAAAAACGCAGAACACGTTTGCAATGCCCCCAAACGCAGTGCGATTTTCCATGATTTTTGAGTGACAAAATGTGTTACAATCGCAGTGAAAATCGCAACCGCAAACACTCCTGGCTCTGTGTAAAGATTTGGTACATGAGCTTCTTTTGGAGCATTTTTTGAATGGAGGGAGACCCATTTAAATGAATGGCGCTGCTTCAAAAACAAATGTAGCAGGTGCTGCTTAGCCCGCTCACAGCCCTGTACCTCTCACCAGCTGCCACCGGGATTGACACAGACACCTACAGGCTCTCTGCAAGGAGAGTGTGCCTGTCAGTAGCTGAGGGAGAATTTCCCCCTCCCTCTTCTCCTTTCACTGTGCAGCGAGTAAGAGACACTCAGTCTCAGCCACCCCCTCTGCTCCCTCCCCTGCTTCCCCAATGGCAGGGGGGAGGGGACCTATGAAGAGACAGGACTGCAAAAGCAGCAGGAAACTCTGAGACATGTAATCTCTAGGGGGGAAATGACATACCCCAACAGCACACATAGACAATAGGAAGAATCTTACACCTAGGGGCCACCTGGGAGCAGGCAGAGACCAGGAGGCAAGCAAAAAGACTGAACCCAAGGAAGAGACGCTGCCTCCCTGGGTCTGTATGCTATTCCTCCCACAAATCCACAGCTGGTCGGGGACATCCTGTCTGACAGGGGGATCCCAAGTGCATTCTCCAGCCACACCTGTACAGACGGCGTGAAGCATTCTGGTTGTGATGTAGCTAGTCTGGCTACCTGAAGAGCCTGCCTGCCAGGAAATCTCCTTTGGGCCTTGGCCGCAGGATTGGTGAGCGGGCACTTGCATGCGGACAATGTTGCCTATTTTTGCCTACACTAGTATCACACTGTGCTGCACTCATCCTCTGTCAGGCAGTAAAAGTGTTATTTCTGCTTCATGAGTTCCACAGTACACATTGCATCACTCCTGCTTAAACAGGACACTTAAGTGCACCAACTAAAAAGCTAGCTGAAGATTCAAGGCCTTCTTTCTTCCACTACAGAAGAGGGACTGCAACCCATTTCCCCTCAAGGGACTGAAGTAGCTGGTGCCATACGGGAACATGCATACACACAGGGCTTGAAATATATACTGAATAATTTGAGAATGACTTGGGAGTTACTCTATTGAACACTGAACTAGGTACAGTGTTTACAGTTCGATTGGACTGTGGCGTCAGGGGACAGAAGGGAGAGGTTTGACATAATACGGGGTCGTTCATCTGCCCTCCTCCTGCCTGGACCCATAGAGCTTAATTCAAGTAGAGTTGGTGGTTAGCCTGTTAAAGTGTTTGCTACAGTAATTTGTGATCTGGCATTGTTAGAGTGTTTGCCGCTGCTTTTGGGATTATTTGCCTTGAAAGCAGCCAGACAGTATCATTGAGTTATATTGCTCTTAATCTTCGGTCATTATTACACAGCTTATTTACCTAAGTTATATTCATCTACTATTCGGGTACACTGTTACGGTTTGTTCCATTCTTAAGAAATGTCACAGTAAAGATCATTTCTGTGTTTACTAAAATTGATGTCCTTTTACTGGGTGTTTGCACAAAAGTTGTTGCCAGGTGTGCCGGTAGGGCTAAAACTGTTCTTGGGGTTGAGAGGCAGAGTACGGAACGAAATATACCCATGCAGATCCTTTGAGGGTAGCGCTACACAAATAAAAAAAAAAAAAAAGCAAAAAAAAACCTCACTGCAGATCGCTCAGGTGAAAATGTAGACTGAAAACCCATACACACTGCCGGCTTTTATCGAATGTGTGTGCTGAAAAAACAGCAGCCGACTGACTCCTGACCAGAATGAATGTTCTGGCGGGGGGGGGGGGGGTCCCCCTGTCAGAACATAACAGCTCAGCGGGAGATCGATAAACTAACTACGCATGGTTACAGTACAGCGGCTCCAAATTAACTTATTCTCTCTGGAACAAATGAGCACCGAACGCATTCCCTCTGGAGAAGAGACGCTTGAGAGGGGATATGATTTAAATTTACAAATACCGTACTGGTGACCCCACAATAGGGATAAAACTTTTTCAAGGAAGGGAGTTTAACAAAACACGTGGCCACTCACTAAAATTTTAAGAAAAGAGGTTTAACCTTAAACTGCATAGAGGGTTCTTTACTGTAAGAGCAGCAAGGATGTGGAATTCCTTTCCGAAGGTGGTGGTTTGAGTGAGGAGCATCAATAGTTTCAAAAAAAAGATGTGCCTGATTTTTCCCCAGGTAAAATGTTGATGTTAATGTCTATCTATATACCGTATGTACCGTATCTATGTACCGTATCTATCTATCTATCTATCTATCTATCTATCTATCTATCTATCTATCTATCTATCTATCTATCTATCTATCTATCTATCTATCTATCTATCTATCTATCTATCTACCTACCTACCTATCTATCTACCTACCTATCTATCTATCTATCTATATATATACCTATCTATCCAGTATGTATTGCTGTCTGTGACCCCAATATAGAGGTTAACTACACTATTTCTCATGGTGACCATTGTCAATGAGACAAAATAATAGTTGAAATTAAAAAAACTTTGATTTGGCAGAAGAGCAATACGTTCCTCCAAGGGGGACCCCTGTTGCTGTGACAACTTCTAAGATCTAAGGGTTTCTCCTATATTCTATTGCATTTCTAGAATAGCAAGTGAAGAGAAATCTGACCCCAGAGAGCAAAACATGACTTAAGCTGGCCATAGATGGGGCAAATTTCTTAACTGCTACTGCAAGTTGCAGGAAAGAAATTTGATTGAATCCCCCATCAACACAGAGTGGGTTAGATTTACTAATTTTGCACTCTACAGCTTTAGTAAATAAACCCCACAGTGTTGACAGGGAAACCCCTCCTGCCGAGTCATTGTATTCTCCTCGCAGGGGGGTGGGGGAAGCTATCCCCGCTGGCAGAAGACAGTGATTATTGCTAAATAAATAGATAAAATGTGTTGCTATCTCAAAAATAAATAGATAAAATAAAATAAAAATTGTGCAAATCAAAATACACTCAAACAATCAAAATACGCAACTAAAACATAACAGATCATGGAAATGTGTAAATCAGCCCTATACTGGGCATTAATAGCAAAATGCAAATGGTAAAAAAATATAAATAAATATATATATATATATATACATATATATATATATATATATATATATATATATATATATATATATATATATATATATATATATATATACTGTATAACTCTACTGGGTAGCGATACCTCGATAACTTGTGCTGCAAATGACAAAAAAAGTGCAAAAATATTCCACATAGAGGGTTTCCAGGAAAATGACTGACCTTCCGTTTTCGGCCGCAAACAGACACGGCGGGAATTCACATCACCCGACTCCTCCCTTTGCTTTCCCTTGAAACTTTTTATGTGGAATACTGTTTGTTTGAATGTAAGTTACTACTTTTTAATAAAACATTTTGTGGAAGTACTTCACTATGGTGATTCTTCTCATTATACATGGTTACTGTTGACTAAAGGAGTGGAGACTGTATATAAAGTGACTTCTTGTGGAGTAATAATCTGCAACCAAGTGCTGTCAGACCTGTATTTTTGAGGCGAGCTCCTAGAGTGCACAGTGGTGGATTTTAGATGGCACAGGGGAGTGTAATCACACTACACAAGAAGCTACAATATTGCACCTTTACTATCACTAGACTTTTTCTGTTTCACTATTTAATCATTCAAGGACACGTTTCTGATTTCAAGCACTGAAATATATATTAAATTATTACAATGATTTTCTATATAATGAAATGTATATATTGGTTGTCACTACTTTGTTTATGCACATTTTTTTTTGTCATTTGCAGCACTGGTTTAAGAGTTTTAACACTTTATCTAAAACAAAAAAAAAAGGCTTTACACTTTTCATTCATATTTTTTTGGCGGCATACAGTACACCTTTGACAAATAAGTGTACGAAAAACAAAAACTGCATCACATGTTTATTTTTCTCTCCTTTAGCCCTGGTTCACACTGGGCTGCGGGAGTGAAATCGCGCAATTTTACTCCCTCTGGCAGTCTTGATTTAGGAGACATCTGTGCAGGGTTCTGCACAGATGTCAATGTAAATCGCGTCCTGAAATCGCAAAAAGTAGTACAGAACTACTTTTTGAAATCGGTGCAGCGCCGCAGATTCGGCGTTGCACCGATTAGGTCGGTGTCATTTCCGGCAATTGCCGCCGATTTGAGATGCGATTTCACATGTGAAATCGCATCTCAAATCGAACTAAATCGTACCCAGTGTAAACCTGGGCTTAAAGCAACAAGCACATAATTAAATACATTGAAAAATAATTAAATGTTTTATCCAAAATATCACTTTTTAGCCTAAGTGTCCTCACTCTATGTGAACTTCTTTATGTTTTGGTGCACTGAATTAACCTCTTTACCGGTTGTCTATGTGAAAACTAATACTGTGTTTATCTTGTATCTATATTTTTTTGCTAGTTGTTTGATCAGAAAGAGCTGAATTTGTTTTAACAGACTGGCTTGCTGTTGGTGAAAAGTTTGCTCCTCCTTCTTCATCTGTCACTTATCAGTCTCTAAATGAAAAATTGAAAAATCACTCTCCATTCTATATTCCTATAAATTTAGAGCAGCCTTTTGGCATACTGCCTCTTGATGCTTGGGGACTTTGGAATTCTAAGAATGAATGTGTATATATATATATACACATTCATTCATATACATTCATATACACTAAAGATCTACAACTTTTTCTATGTACACATAAGGCCTATTTCTCTCAAACATTGTTCAAAAATCGTTCTAAATCTGTGTTAGTGAGCACTTCTACTTTGCCGAGATAATCCATCCACCTCACAGGTGTGGCATATCAAGATGCTGATTGGTGCTGGGGGTGCTATGCTCTGTGGTGTCTGGTTGTGGTTCTTATTACTCTGCCATCTGATCTCTTAGAACAATCTTGCCTTGTCTCTTGTTTTTGGTGAACCTTAACCACTTCCTTACTGGGCATGTATACCCCCTTCCTGACCAGGTGAAATTTCAGCTTGCGGCACTGCGTCGCTTTAACTGACAATTGCGCGGTCCTGCGATATGCTTCCAAACAAAATTGGCGTCCTTTTTTTCCCCACAAATAGAGCTTTCTTTTGGTGGTATTTGGTCACCTCTGCGTTTTTTATTTTTTGCGCTATAAACAAAAAAGTACAAAAATTTTGAAAAAAAATACAATATTTTTTACTTGTTGCTATAAAAAATAGCCCAATTAAAAAAAAAAAAAATTCAGTCTAGGCCGATACGTATTCTACTACATATTTTTGGTAGAAAAAAAATCGCAATAAGCGACTGGTTTGCGCAAAAGTTATAGCACCTACAAAATAAGGGACAGAATTATTATTTTTTATTATTTTTTTTTTACTAGTAATGGCGGCGATCTGCGATTTTTATTGCAACTGCGACATCATGGCGTACACATCGGACACTTTTGACACATTTTTGGCACCATTCACATTTATACTGCAATCAGTGCTATAAATATGCACTAATTACTGCATAAATGTGACTGGCAGGGAAAGGGTTAACACTAGGGGGTGAGGAAGGGGTTAAATGTGTATCCTGTATAGTGTTCTAACTGCGGGGGGAGGGGGGTGACTGGGGGGTGACCGATCTGTGTCCCTATGTACAAGAGACACAGATCGGTCTCCTCTCTCTCTGACAGGACGCTGTTTACATATGAGATCATCTCTCATTCTCCGCACAGATCGCATCGCAAACGGCCACTCTGATTGGCCGTTCGCGGCGATCTGTGATTGGCTGTGTCCAAGGGACACGGCCAGCACAGAAGTTCCCCGCTGCGCGCTCTTGAGCGCGCGCTGGGAACGACGAAAGGGGCCGCCGTGAAAACACGGCGCCCCAGAGAATTAGAACCACCCTGCGGCCGTATATAGTCGTACGGCCGTAGGGAAGTGGTTAAACTCTTTGTCCCTCGCATGTCTTGCTGATTTGCATACCTGCATCTGCCCTTATCTCCACTACTATTCATTATTGACCTCTGGCTTGTTCCTTGATTTGGCTTCCACTTGACCCCAAATTGCAACAATTTGTTTCCAACCTTTGGCTTATTTTTCTCACATGCAGCAAAACCCATCTCCACCATTGAGAGCTATGCTGAATACCAGATAGGGCTTATACCCCACACCTTGGGTAAGCCCCGAGTCATCCGCTAAGATGACCTGCTTGTGTATTTATCCTGCTGGTCAGTGAAAGCATCTCTTTTGCTATAGTTACTGGTCCCTGAGCCTGACCATGACACATTGGCCAAATCTTGCTTCCAAAATGTGCCCCTTACTAACCAATGACTCCAACAAGTTAATAATTTACTACTTTATTATCTACCACCTTGATTACTGCAACTACTTCCTCATTTGCTTACCTCTACAAATGCTATTTCCCCTTCAGTTATCATGGTTCTGCCAGACTCACTCACCTTACCAACTGCTCAACGTCTGTGACTACTCCTTGACAATCCCTCCACTTGTTTCCAACAAACAAAACGTAACCACTTCACACCCGGCCTATAGCATATTGACAGACGGGAAGTAGTTCTGTTATCCTGACTGAGCGTCTTATGACATCAAGCAGGATAACATGCAGGCGCGTGCCTGCGTGGCGTGTAGTGCAGCACCTATCAGTGCCCATCCCAGCCGCTCTGTCTTAGGCTTCTTACCACATGATCAGCGGTGACCAATCACAGCTGATCATTGCGTGAATCAGGTAGTGCCGGTAAACGGCATTCCTTGGTTTGCGCTGACAGGGAGAGCCGATCCTGAAGGGGGTCTGTGCTGATAATCAGCACATTGATTATCAACACAGCCCCCTCAGATGTGCAAATCTTCTACCAATCAGTGCCCAGCAGTGCCACAATATTAAAGTCATCAAGTGCCCACCACAGTGCCAATCAGTGCCCACCACAGTGCCAATCAGAGCCCACCAGATTGCCAATCAGTGCCCATTACAGTGCCAATCACCTGTCAAGAACACCTCAGTATCTCATCATCAGTGCTGCCCATCAGTGCCACCTGTCAATGCCAATCAGTACCACCTATCAGCACCCATCCCAGCCGCTTGTCAGTGCCCATCACAGCCACTTGTCAGTGCCCATCCGTGCTGACTGTCAGTGCCCATCAGTGCCATCTATCAGTGCCCATCGGGGCTGCCTATTAGTGCCCATCAGTTATGCATGTCCGTGTAGCCTATTGGTGCCCATCAATTCTACATATCAGTGCCTCATCAGTGCCCTTCAGTGCCACCTTATCATTGCCAACTCATCAGTGCACATCAGTGCCAACTCATCAGTGTCCATCAGTGCCACCTCCTTAGTGCCCGTCAGTGAAAAGGGAAAAAAATGTTATGGCAGAAATTAAGAATAACTTTACTTTTTTAGTTTGTTTAGCAAAAAATAAAAACCCCAGAGGAGATCAAATACCACCAAAAGAAAGATATTCTTGTGGGAAGAAAATGATACAAATTTAGTTTGGATACAGTGTAGCATTTGTCATTCAAAGTGTGACCGTGCTAAAAGCTGAAAATTGTCCTGGGCAAAACCATCCATAGCTCTGTCCCTAGCTACTGTACATCACCAACCTCATCTCAAGATAACAGGCAAACCATCTACTTTACCTCTCCTAAGACCTCATACTCTCTTGCTTCCTAGTCACCTCTTGTCATGCTTGCCTTCATAGCCTCTCCCAACTCCCGTAGGTCCCTAATCAAACCTATGTGGCTATCCTCTACTCTGCCTATAGGAGATCCCCTAAAATGTATTGGTTCAAGAAAGCCTGTCTTGTCTGTAGCTAGCAATTGAATTTGCTTTCTCAATTAACTCATCCCCACACAGCTACACAGCTACACAACTATTACCTTGTTTGTATGATTTTCTTTTCTATCAAGATTGTAAGCTCTCATGAGCAGGGCCCTCTAACCCCCTGGCCTTGAATTGTACAGAAACTGTACTGTCTCCTTTTACTATTGCATAACATTGTGCAAACTGTTAGCGCTATATAAATCCTGTATAGTATTATAATAATAGAACAGAGAACAAGATACTACAATTTAGTTCACCCATGTACAAGGTCTGATAAATATAAAAAATTCAGTCTACTAAAGGTTTAACCACTTCCTGACGGCTGTACGACTTTGTACGGCTGCAGTGTGGATCTAAATCTCTTGGAGGCCATCTATATATGGCCTCCGGCCTCCAGCCACTGGGGGGCGTGTGAGCGCCGCCGATGGCGGCGCGCATGCCCGCCGCATCACTGAGATGCCGATGCACGTGCCTGGCGGTCGCGTGATCGGAGGTTACAGAGACAAGGACGTGGATCTGTGTGTGTAAACACACAGATCCACATCCTGTCAGGGAGAGGAGACCGATCTGTGTCCCTTGTACATAGGGACACAGATCGGTCACCTCCCCCAGTAAGTCCCCTTCCCCCACAGTTAGAACACTATGCAGGGTACACATTTAACCCCTTCCTCACCCCCTAGTGTTAACCCCTTCAATAAGGTGAAAATAGTGCAGCGCAGAGGTGAAAAAACCAAAACTAAATTAAATATATAATCATATAATCGAAAAAGAAAAAATACTGCGCTATCTTAAAATACAAAAAGCCGCTAACACAGCAAGAGAGATCAAAAAATTGCTAATAGAAAATGTGTGGAAAAGTGTAGCGCTAATAATGACACAAATAATGATAATACAATAAAGATTAAATCATGCAACACCACATGTGAATGAATGGTATTCAAAAGTCCATAAATGTTTTGAATGAATCGGTGAATCGGTTTCTTTGAGTAAAACAGATACACAAAATCCAGTGCATAAAGAAGTGAAAAATCCACCACCGCTTATGACAAGGGGCTTACCGGACCGATTGGACCTAGACAGGCATATACCCACTAGGCCAATCAAGCTTTGTTAAAGTTGATATACTGAAGCGGGTACACCATACACGTCATGCGATTCGGTATCAATGAAGGCAAACCTCAGACAGATGATTCAAAAATACTTCCCAGCAAGCAGCAACTCTCAACAGATCACTCAGAGGGCATATCAGTACTCCAACCGATAAGCATGAAAAAGAGAAGGCAAGGCGTACATAGCGTAATTCCGTAATAAAAATCGATATTTATTATAAAGAGAAAAACTCACATTTTGCAATGGTCAATAGAGCTTATAGAAAAAGGGTAGCAGGAACAACAGTAGTCCATCCCGACATGTTTCGTTACAAAAAGAACATCATCTGGGGTGCTGTCATCATGCTACACTTACCCTTATGTATTTACATAAGGGTAAGTGTAGCATGATGACAGCACCCCAGATGATGTTCTTTTTGTAACGAAACATGTCGGGATGGACTACTGTTGTTCCTGCTACCCTTTTTCTATAAGCTCTATTGACCATTGCAAAATGTGAGTTTTTCTCTTTATAATAAATATCGATTTTTATTACGGAATTACGCTATGTACGCCTTGCCTTCTCTTTTTCATGCTTATCGGTTGGAGTACTGATATGCCCTCTGAGTGATCTGTTGAGAGTTGCTGCTTGCTGGGAAGTATTTTTGAATCATCTGTCTGAGGTTTGCCTTCATTGATACCGAATCGCATGACGTGTATGGTGTACCCGCTTCAGTATATCAACTTTAACAAAGCTTGATTGGCCTAGTGGGTATATGCCTGTCTAGGTCCAATCGGTCCGGTAAGCTCCTTGTCATAAGCGGTGGTGGATTTTTCACTTCTTTATGCACTGGATTTTGTGTATCTGTTTTACTCAAAAAAAACGATTCACCGATTCATTCAAAACATTTATGGACTTTTGAATACCATTCATTCACATGTGGTGTTGCATGATTTAATCTTTATTGTATTATCATTATTTGTGTCATTATTAGCGCTACACTTTTCCACACATATAATCATATAATAAATTCATAGAAGATAAATCATATGAATAAAAAAGAAAAGTGTCCATGTGAATGAAAGTCCATATAATAATAAAATAAAGGGCCCTATATAGGAGTGATTGGGCACCATTATAGTGCTATCATAGCACCGAGTTACCATCTGGAAATCAGGATATCTTGGAGATCACCTCCACTGAGGATCATCACCCTGACGATTACCATTTTAGACAATCAGTCTATACAAGCTCCAAAGACTCCCCACCGTAGAGTGAGTTGAGGGTCCACCTTATCCGGTAAGGGTACCCATCTGTCCTTGTATATTTGAAGATTGCTTCTTGAAACATAAATCTTATTCAAACCAACTAGAAAGAAGATATGTTCGTCGCATCTTCACGGTGTATGGACTGATTGTTTCTCGTGATTGGTTGTCCTTATCAATTCACAGTGGACATTGTGATATTGTACACTCTCATTGTGCATGGTTTATTAATATTTTTTATGTTTATATATATTTTTTTATTGATACCGTTTTCTTGATGGGTTTGAATACCCATCTAGTTTTTGATTGATGGTATGATCACTGAGGTAGGAGTATTTTGATTAATCTCCCTGCCCTTCTTGAATGGTTGCATTCATTTTTTCACTACTATTTGTTGATCACAAATTACGAATGCCCTACGTTGGGAATACACAGCAGGGTTTGTGACACCTATCACTGACTCCACTGGGGAGCCCCTATATAGGGCCCTCATATTGGCACTACACTGTATTGAAGTTCACAAATATCCATTTTGTTGTGTCGGCTGCCTGACCTTTTTTTTCACTTATTTATTTAGTTAGCGCAATATATTATTACACATATAATAATAAATCCCGAGATCCAACTCAAAACAATCCAGATAAAGTGTAGATGAAAAAGTGACACCAAAACATATCCACCACCATGTGCATGTGAATTTCGGTCACGTGGGAGATGCGATAGTGAGGTCCTGGTTGCCGTGGAGCCGCTGTCCTTGTATGTTGAGGTCAGTGAACTAAAGATGCCAAGAAGGAAAAAGGCTACTTCCTGAAACATTGCAGTGTACATGTCCCACAAGAGGCTTATTCAAATGCATGCATGACAATACATTCCCCAAGTTGACCTCAAGGTTTTACTGCTGGAAAGTGATCAGGCTAGGATCTGTGGTGCCATCTACAGCCATTCGTTTCCTATGGACGTTTCAATCTGACCCTTGGTTTATATTGATATGCTCTATGACCCGGTAGGGTCAAAGTCGTAAGGTGATTGGCCATCTTGCACATGGTGGTGGATATCTTTTGGTGTCACTTTTTCATCTACACTTTATCTGGATTGTTTTGAGTTGGATCTCGGGATTTATCATTATATGGACTTTCATTCACATGGACACTTTTCTTCTTTATTTATATGATGTATCTTCTATGAATTTATTATATGATTATATATTTAATTTAGTTTTGTTTTTTTCACCTTTGCGTTGCACTTTTTTCACCTTATAGTCCTTTTGGGAATTTTTTATGAATTTGTCTTTAGTGCTGGCTTGCATATGTAGTTTGTTTTTTAATTAATACAATTTTAAAGCACTGAATACTTTTTATTATTTGTTAACCCCTTCAACGCCAGTCACATATATACAGTAATTAGTGCATATTTATAGCACTGATTGCAGTATAAATGTGAATGGTGCCAAAAATGTGCCAAAGTGTCCAATGTGTCCACCATAATGTCGTAGTCCCAATAAAAATCGCAGATCGCCGCCATTACTAGTAAAAAAATAATAATAAAAAAAAATTATTCTGTCCCCTATTTTGTAGGTGATGTAACTTTTGCGCAAACCAGTCGCTTATTGCGTTTTTTTTTTTTTTATCAAAAGTATGTAGAAGAATACGTATTGGCCTAGAGTGAGAATTTTTTTTTTTTTTTTTTTAATTGGGCTATTTATTATAGCAACAAGTAAAAAATATTGTTTTTTTTTTCGAAATTGACACACTTTTTTGTTTATAGCGCAAAAAATAAAAACCACAGTGGTGATCAAATACCACCAAAAGAAAGCTCTACTTGTGGGGAAAAGAAATACGCCAATTTTGTTTGGGAGCCACGCCGCGCGACTGCGCAATTGTCAGTTAAAGCGACGCAGTGCCGGAAGCTGAAATTTCACCTGGGCAGGAGGGGGGTATATGTGCCCAGTAAGCTAGTGGTTAAAATAAAGGATAGACATTCCCCATAGAATTTTTTTTTTTTATGAATTACCGTGGCATTTTCATGTTCAATATAACATAAACATTTATTTTCTTTTTCTAGATTGAGATGTTTATTAGTGATATTTGAGTCCATTAGTGTTTTCTTTTTTTTTTAATAAAAATACTGTTGCATACTTGACTCTGTAAAGCCCTGTAGACACGCTCGGTTTTCTCGGTGGTAAAAAGTCCACAGAGAAAACTGAGGGGAAAGCCGAGAACCAGGCAGGTAAACTGCCATGGAGCTATGGACGTGAATCCCGGCAGTGTGTATGCTCCATCATCACTGCCTTGCAGTGTTTACCATAGGAAAGTAGTAGATCTGGCAAAAAAAAAATGCTGGGAATCCCGACGGGAAAATAGAGAACAGGTTCTCTATTTTCCTGTCGGGATTCCCGGCTGTTTTCCTGACGAGAAAACTGCGAGGAAGCATACACACGTCTGGTTTTCCCAGACAATTACGCTCCTGGCAGTTTTCCTGCTGGGAAAACCGGTCGTGTGTACGAGGCTTGAGGCACCGTACACACGGCCGAGGTTCTCGCTGAAAATCAGCGAGAACCTCGCTGGAATGCACATTCCAGCGAGGACCTCGGCCGTGTGTACGGTCTCGGCGAGCTTCCCGTCGGGAAGCCCGTCGAGCCGAAATAGAGAGCACGCTCTCTATTTCCTCGACGGCCCGCCTGGAAGAATGGCTGGTTGTCATTCCCGACGGGCGGGTCGCCGAATTCGACGGCCGGGAGAGAACCTCGACGGGCGGAACGATGTGTTTTGCCCGTCGAGGTTCTCTGCCGTGTGTACGGCGCCTCACACTTTAAACATGACCTTGCACTGAGCGGTGTCCTTGAAAATAATCCAACAAGATCTAACAACCCCTATTGGGGTTGAAGAGGGAACAGGTACCTTTCTATTCACAGTTTAAATATCAATATATTTATTAGGAAAAATGCACTTTTTCAGTAATAATGTTATTAATATACTGCATAATAATATAGTCATACGAGTGCAATATACACCCTTGGTGTAACAATATATTGATTTTTTATTTATTTTTTGCTTTCCAATTTCATGCTTCTTAAGGATGAAAATACTGACAATGCCACTTTGTAGAAATCACTTTTAAGCAACCGAGATATAGAAAAGGTGGAGCAGTAAAGTTAATGTATATTCAAGTAATTGCATATTAAGCAAGCAGAAATGGCATGATTTATTTCATGGCATAGGTGATCATTTACAACCATTTATAGAAGTATCATTTACAACCAGAGTCCTCTATTGCTAATCTCGCAATTACTTAGTCCACTTTTTAACAGGTCACATGGCAAGGACAATGTAATTTGCCAATGCTGATTGCTATGCCTCTGGATGACTCAATTTCTTATATGTTTACATACATTAGGGACCAGTCAACACAGACTGAAGAAAACCACTACAGCCCACCCTCCATCCATACCAAAATCAATGCTGAGAATACTATGAAGAAAGTATACATAGAACTTACTAGTTATTGAACTCAGCACAATAGCACTTGTGATTTCTTTATTGACCTAGGCTATATACATATATCAAACCTAACAAGTTCACGAAATTGAAATATAATCATGTTTTATTTTTTTATAAATGCTTCGTGTTTATGAATCTTGAATTTCAAAGTCCACAGTATACAAACAGATGAAGGAAAAGTGAATCTTACATAAGAAAAATAACAATTTTATGTGACTGGAAGTCAGTACTGAAAAACAGGTACACACATTTCCAGAGACAGCTCTTACAATCCTAGGGCTGTCCTTAGGTACTAAGAATGGATGAGAACAATGTTTTTGGATAAGATTGCCAGAACACGTTTGCTAGCATGAACCGAATGAGTAGTAAGAACACGCTTACAGACATTACTTTACAATTAAGGTCTTTTACTTGTAAAGCAAGCACCTGTCAAAGAGCAACAGTTATCATGTTACCTGCCTCTAGCCATACAGCATTCACATACAAGTATTTATCTGTAAGGTGATGTTACGGTACTTAAAAAAGGGGGGTTTTGAGGGGACAAGGGAGCCCCCAGAAAGCAAAAAAAGGCACGTCAACAACGGCTTAAGGTACAAAAAAATGAAAAAAGACTTTATTAGGGGTGGGGGTATCATATACATTACATTTTTTATATAGCTTTTTTGCTTGTTGGCAGGTATCCCGTCTAGTCCTGGCGAATCGGCCGGTACACTAATTAATTATTTAAGTTATCGCTAAAGGGAGTATGGATTCTAGGATTCTTTTATTATCTATTGATGTTGGGGTACTGCTTAAAGTGGAGGTTCACCCTAAAAATATGTATATACCATTAGATTCAGAATACTTCGGACATGTACAGTATGCTGTTTGTTTGTACATACCGTATTATTGTTCTTTTCCACCTGGTTTCCGGGTACTCGCTCCCGTGGGAGTAGGCGTTCCTATGCAGCGGCGCAATGTCATCTGGGACTTAGCCAAGATGATTGACGTGCTTGATAAAAACTTCCCCCCGGCGCATAAGGCGCGCCACGAGTTCCCGAAAATAGCCGAACTGGGAGTTGGCTCTATACGGCGCCTGCGCAGTTAGCTCTACACGGCTCCTAGTCTGTGCGCAGACGCCGTATAGTGCCGTATAGAGTCGACTCCCAGTTTGGAAACTCGTGACACGCCTTATCCAAAGGGGGGAAGTTTTTATCAAGCATGTCAATCATCTGGGCTAAGTCCCAGATGACATTGCGCCGCTGCATAGGAATGCCTACTCCCGCGGGAGTGAGAACCCGGAAGCCGGGTGGAAAAGAACAATAATACGTTATGTACAGCAAAAAAACAAAAAACAAACAGCATACCATACATGTCGGAAGTATGCTAAATGTAATGGTATATACAGGTTTTTAGGGTGAACCTCCGCTTTAAGAAAATAAATTGGAAGGATAGTATCACAGACCCTCTGCCACGTAGGAGAAGCACTAGTCTCTGATGACAGGCAGAAGGCAAGTGATACAGTTTTTTCAGGCAGATTGTTGATAGCTTTTGCATGTACCCTAACTGGGATCAGTTTATTGCCAAGGACATGTTCTGCAATACACCATTTATGTAAGGGGTCCCCAAACCAAGGTATGTGGCTAAATACTACCCGCTGCTTGCCTTTAACAAGCTTCTGCAATGAAAGGGCACTTCTCGACCCTTAGGCCTAGTACACAAAGGCCACATGGTTCTTTCCCAGTCTGCTCTCACTCGTGGGATCACCAGGAGGAGTCAATTGTCATTTGCCTTCTGTCCTGCTTGCAGTGGGCTTTGAAGCACCTACTGCCAAAGGAAGGTTAGGTAGTCCAGTCAGCAGTATTCCAGCCACCAACATCCAGCCGGACATCCAGCAGGATGCACCCCCAGCGCTGACTCCTAACTCTTACTCCCAGGGCCAGATAGGCAGGGGTCTCCTCAGCCAGGATCCATGACATCTACTCTTCCTCCACCTTTGGCCTCCCTCTTTCCTCCCTCTAACATCATCAAGGTAAGGCCTTTTTTTTCATTCAGGCCTATCCACCTCCCCTTGGGCTAATTCGCGGTCGTCCTTTTCAGGATAAGCCACGGCTGCGGCCCAACAAAGTGGAAATGGGCAGATCTTTTATCCCCCACACTCCCAGCCGCGATCGGGCATCCCCGTTTGCTCCATCCTCAATCCCACCTCAACCTGAACAATTCCGCAGCAAGCTCGCAGCGACCGCATTTAGGCCTAGCGGTGCGCCGCGCTTGCTCCTCACAAACCCCCTCAAACTTCACTAAGCCACCCCTGCCCCTGGAGGATCTCTACCATCGCCATTAGAAATGAACATTCTGAAAAATAAGCCGTTACCATGGACTGACCACCATGCAATTAAATTCATAATTACCAAAAACGCCCCCTTAAAAAAAAAAAAAATGATAAAACCGGTTACAACGCACTGGACTAGATCTCAGAGGAAGCTCCACGCAGAGCTCTTCAAAACTACACTAGGGAACAAAATAAAAATAATCCAACATCATCAAACGGCCACAAAAACCCTGGATGCCATCAACACGGCTCTACGGCCTCGTACACACAACCGGTTTCCTTGGCAGAATCCATCAAGAAACTCGGTGGGAGAGCTTTTTTGCCAAGGAAACCGGTCGTGTGTACGTTTTTCATTGAGGAAACTGTCAAGGAACTCGACGAGCAAAAAAGAGAGCGAGTTCTATTTTTCCTCGACGGGAGTCTAAATTGGCTTGTCGTGTTCCTCGTCGGGCTGCTTTTTGACAAGTAACTCGAGAGTGTGTGAGCTAAGAAACCTGTGCATCCTTTGGTAAAAGTAGCGTTTGTAATGGAAATAGCACATTTGTCACGCTGTAACAGACTGAAAAGTGCAAATGTCTCTTACCAAACTTTTTCCTAACACGCAGTAACATGAGATTAGCAAAAGCAGCCCCAAGGGTTGTGCCAGTGGAATCGAGCTTCCCCTGCCGTAATAGCTGTTGAAGTCACCGCGTTTGAGAACGAGGAGATTTGGTCTTGACAGTGTGTACACAAAGCAAGCTTGTCAAGTTCCTCGACAAGCCTAACAAGGAGCTCGACGAGGAAAACAATGTGGCCAAATGGCCGACTACAGTCAGCCGGCTTAGTAGAGCCCAAGCGTAAAACCTGCATCCGGAAAAAAAAACTCCAGCTGGTCTAACGACCAGCCCTCTTTGCTAAAGCAAGAGTGCTGAAGAGCTGAAGCAGCTTGGAAAAGAAGCTCTTCAGAGGAAAACCACACCATCTATAAGGTAATAACAAAAAAAATACCACAAAGAAATCTTTAAAGCCAAAAAAAAATGTTTTACAATATCATCACTAATGCCCTAAACCGCCCCCGCAAACTCTTCAATTTAGTCACCCAGACCATGAATCCAGTCTGTCTTGAAGCCCCTAATTCTGATACTCAAGAATTTTGCAACAAATTATTGGATTATTTCATTAACAAAATTGAAAAAATCTGTGAAAGTATTCAGCAAAACAAAACCCCCTTCAACCTCCCCCTCAATCATATGCCCAATACCCAGATAAATTCGCCGCAAACGAAGTTCACTCTAAAACCCATCTCCATCGATGCCACTAAAAATATCATCGGTACCCTGCGAAATACCACAGCGCCAATGATATCATCCCCACCAAACTGCTGAAGGAAAGTGGCGATATTTTGGCACCGGCTATCACGCGGGTTATAAACCAATCATTCAAGGAAGGCATGGTTCCTACCCTGTTGAAACAAGACATAATCAAGACATAATCAAACCTATTCTAAAGAAACCCACCCTCGACCCCAAAGACCCAAACCACCGTCGTCCCATAACAGGCCTAAATGTCTTCTCCAAGGTAATGGAGAAAGAAGTTGTACAACAGCTGCAACAGCAAAAACAGAAAACAGAACTTCTCCTGTTTCATGCCAATCGAAAGATTCACACCACAATAACATGGACACCCCTGCCCATTCTGGGCAAAATCATCACCCCTAGCACCAAAGTCAAAAGTCTCGGAGTCATCTTTCACACCAACATGACAATGGATGCACAAATAGGGTCAGTAGTCAGCGGATCGCACCATCTGCTGCGCCTACTACGCAGACTTATTTCTTTTATCCCAAAAGAAGACATAGCAGTCGTGGTGGGAACAATTATCAACTCCAGGCTTGACTATGCAAATGCCCTCTATCTTGGACTCCCAAAGTACCAAATCACTTGCTTGAAAGTCGTTCAAAACACGGCCGCTAGACTGGTGACTGGGGAAAAACCATGGGAATCAATCTCACCTTCACTGAGATCCCTTCATTGGTTGCCAGTAAAAGACAGAATCACTTTTAAAGCACTCTGTCTGACGCATAAGTGTATTCGGAGAAATGCCCCCCAATATCAATGCGAAAAACTAAAAGCTCACAACACCAATCGCATTCTGCGATCCCCCAACCAAAATCTACTCCAGATACCCAAAACCAGATTATTTATTTTTTTTGAAAAGCCTATGGCGTGTGAACCCACCCAAAAAACTCCACCCGGTGCAGAAAAAATGTGCACACACATAAAGAGTGTTCACAAAAACGTGCAGACAGGTGCAACGTCAAGTGGTCCTCCTGTGCAGAAGGGACCCAAACCCTGATCCCCCGGCTCCAGACGGGGACTGAGGTACTGTGGTCCGAGCAACCAAAGCCGACACGGACCCAATTTCCTTGGAGGGACTGCCGAAACAGAACCCTGCAAGTACTAGGTGGGACTCCCCCAAAGGGAGACCCCATGAGAGCGGGCGAACTAAGCCAGAAGGCCATGTCCACCCACTCCCTACTAATCACACAGTGAACAAAACATGCACAAACGAAAAAAGACAAAAACATGACAAACATAGGCAATAATTAAATAAAGTGGGGGAAAGGGATAGTGGAGAGTGAAAGAGTGAGTGAAAGAAGTGGTCATTGTGTTCAACAATGACCAGGCCCTCCGGCCAGGAATAAAAAATTCCTCCGGTCCTGGCCAAAAGGCCAGGCCCAGGAGGCAGGTGCTAAAAAAACGTGTTGCTGGTGCAGTGACCGTGGTGTCTTGAAATCAAAGTGACCCTCACTCACAGTGATTCTCAGATACCCCTGGACTGCCACTCCAGGGGCACATGCACCATAGGCTTTTCCGTTCTGAATCCAACCCCCCGACCGGCCAGTGCAGCCCTCCACCCCTGCCAGATAGAGAGCCCTTCAAGGTTTTTTCTTGGGGAAAGCTGCCCCCATCTAGCAGCATCCGCCAATACCAACTCTTCCAATACCCAAAACCAGATACAAGTCCAAAGGAGAAAGAAGATTTGCGGTCCAAGTCCCCAGACTATGGAACGCTTTACCAACCAGCATTCGGTTGGAGGAGAACCACTTGAGAACCACATCTCTTCTGAGGACAAAAGAGAAATGGACACCAAGCGCCCAAAGGCGATTTAGTTCACATGTGCTGCGCTATATAAGTTTCTCACTCACTCACATGTCGGGCGACATTAAACATTCAGCCCTTGTGTATGGCATCCGGTCCGACAGAAGCCGGACATTGCATGAGAGCAATGACAAGAGTCTTCTGGCAAGGGGGCTGGGGGTGGGAGTCCCCCTGTCAGAACAGGGGAGATTGCTGTACTATAATCAGATTGTTAGTACAGCAGATGTACTGATCTGTAAAGTTTTTTTTTCGAACGGAAAAAAAATAGTGGTGTGCACTAGGCTTAACACTGCAGTCCAGGAAATTTCTCACAGATCATTGACCTAGATGATTTTTTAACTGCTATTGACCACTGAGGGTCTACTGACAGGGCAGCCTTAAGCCTACATACACCACTAGTCTTTTTTTCATTCAACCCCTTGATATTTCAACAGAGCCCCCATCCACACCCCCAGTGTTGTGAAAAAAAATGTAAACATGAGTTTAAAAATTGTAAAGAAACAATTAAAAAGATTAAGGGCTCATTTATATGGGTTTTCTGGAATATACAGAGTAAATGAGCAGGTTGTTTGTGCAGCTGGAGCCACCTGATACTCTATAGGCATGCAGAGGATGTATGCCCTTTTTCACACGGCATACAATACTTGTATGTTTATTGAGACACAGTGGCTGCACAGACAGAGCCACTGCTCCCAAATTGACATCCATGTGGGTGTGGGGACATAGACAGTGTAGATTCAGGGGCCCATACCCACAACAAGACCATCACCTGTGTCCATGCAGCTGCTGCATCCAAACTGACATAGATGGGACTGACATAATTAGGATGCACTGAACACCTGTGCTTCCTCATATCTATGTGGACAAACATAGCCCTTGCATGGGTATAAGCTTAAGTATGCCCTTTTTCCACAATTATAGCTCCAAGTCTTTTTTGGTATGTCTCTACCAGATTTGCACATCTAGAGAGTGACATTTTTGCCCATTCCTCTTTGCAAAATAGCTCAAGCTGTCAGATTGAATGGAGAGCGTATGAGAACAGCAATTTTCAAGTCTTGCCACAGAGTTTGGATTTAGGTCTGGACTTTGACTGGGCCAATTGAACACATGAATATGCTTTGATCTAAACCATTCCATTGTAGCTCTGGCTGTTTGTTTAGGTTTGTTGTCCTGCTGGAAGGTGAACCTCTGCCCCAGTCTCAAATCTTTTGCAGACTCTAAGGCCTTGTATACACGATTCTGAGCATGCGCGGGTTTTGAACCGATGCTTTTGCGTACTAACCATCGGTTTTGACCGATCGGTAGGCGTCCATCAGTCCGATTTTAAAGCAAGTTTTAAAACTTTGAACTGAAGGACAAAAGATTGATGGGCCATACACACGGTCGGTTTGGACTGATGAAACTGAACTTCAGTCCGTTTTCATCAGTTTGGACTGATGGTGTGTACAGGGCCTAACAGATTTTCTTCTAAGATTGCCCTGCATTTAGCTCCATCTATCTTTCTATCAACTCTGACCAGCTTCACTAACCCTGCTGAAGAAAAGCATCCCCACAACATGATGCCACCACCACTATGTTTCACAGTGGGGATGGTTTATTTAGGGTGATGCGCAGTGTTAGTTTTCCGGCACACATAGCATTTTGCTTTTAGGCCAAAACGTTAAATTTTGGTCTCATCTGACCAGTGCACCTCCTTCCACATGTTTACTGTGTCCTCTATAGTGATGAGCGGAATACGCCATATTCGATTTCGCAATATTTCACGAATATATAGAAGAATATTCGCGAAATATTCGTTAATATCGAATATTCGTGATATTTTATCAAAAAAAAAAGCAAAATTTCGCTAATGCGAATGCGAAATTGAATGCGAAATTGATTGCGAAATTCTCGTCAACACGCGAAAACGGAGATCATTTCCTGGATTACTAAACTAATATGCACTAAACACTAACTCTACTTACACAAACTTATATGACTAAACTAAAGCTAATTTTTTTTTTTTTTTTTATACACAAAACACAGAAGGGCAGAGAAAGTATTCGCGAATATTCGTAATACGAATATTCGCATTGCGAATATTCGGCAACATAAAAGGATTGCTTCAGCTACTCGGCCCAGGGTCTCTAATCATACCAGCAATGCTTTTAGACGTTGATGGAGATCACTAGGATGTGATCTATTTTAAAAATAAATGTAAAAAAATATGAATATTCGCAATAGCGAATATTCACCGCGATATTCGATTTATTCGCGAATACTCGAATATGCAATATTCGTAACGAATATTCGCAATGCGAATATTCGTGAGCAACACTAGTCCTCTATATGGCTTCTCGCAAACTGAAAATGGGACTTCTAATGGCTTTCTTTCAACAATGACTTTCTTCTTGCCACTCTTCTTATAAAGGCCAGATTTGTGGAGTGCATGACTAATACAGTAGTTGTCCTGGGGACATATTCTCCCACCTGAGCTGTAGATATCTGCAGCTCCATCAGAGTTACCATGGGCCTCTTGGCTGTTTCTCTGATTAATGCTCTCCTTGCCTGTCAATTTAGGTGGGTGGGCTTGTTTGGTAGGTTTAAAGATGTGCCATACTCTTTCAATTTTCAGATGATGGATTGAACAGTGCTCCGTGAGATGTTCAAAGTTTGCTTTAAACTTCTCCACAACTTTAACCCTGACCTGTCTGGTGTGTTCCTTGGCCTTCATAATGCTGTTTGTTAACTAAGGTTCTCTAACAAAACTTTGAGGGCTTCACAGAACAGCTGTATTGATAGTGAGATTAACTTACTCACAGGTGGACTCTATTTACTAATTAGGTGACTTCTGAAGGCAATTGGTTCTACTAGATTTTAGTTAGAGGTATCAGAGTAAAGGGGGCTGAATACAAATGCATGCCACACTTTTCAAATATTTATTTGTATTAAAAAAAGAAAAAAAAAAAAACATTTATCATTTTCATTCCGCTTCACAATTGTGTGCCACTTTTTGTTGGTATATCACATAAAATCGCAATAAAATACAAAATGTGTAAAGAGGTTATGAATACTTTTTCAAGGCAATGTACATGTGCCCACAGTATTACTGTGACTAGCACTGGTAATTTGTTATGTTTAAGAATTTCAATAAAGTTGTGGCCTTATGTTTTTCTACTTTAATCAGCCTCTGTGTCATTTTTGAGCAAGTTATGGTTTTTAGTTGGCTGTGACTGAGCCTATGCTTTTAAGCAGTTAAAAAATATTGTGTGCTACTATAAGAATGGTTGTACACTGAGAGATATAATTGTGTTGCCTAGAGTGTCATGTTATCATTGCAGAGTTTTGTGGGCCTAAGTTAGCTTGCAGTGAATTTTCAGGCCGCGTACCCACGATGAGACATGTCCGCTCAAACATGTCCGACGGACCGTTTGCAGCGGACATGTCTCATCGGATTTTGGTCCGATGGCGTGTACACACCATCGGACAAAAATCCCCTCAGGCTGAGGACGCGGTGACGTGGCGGTGACGTTGACGCGCCACGTCACCACTCCAGGAAGTAAAATACTTCCACGCATGCGTCGAATCCATTTGACGCATGCGTGGACAGTTATGTCCACTGGTGAGTGTACTTACCAGTGGACATATCCGATGGACATGGCTCCGGCGGTCAAATTTCAAAGCATGCTTTGAAATTTGTCTGCTGGTAAAACATGTCTGCTAGCCCGTACACACGATCGGATTTGCCTGCTGAAACAGCCTGTCGGGCCAGTTTCAGCAGATAAATTTGATCGTGTGTACGTGGCCTCAGAGGCACTTGAGTCTGTCAAAGGCAAAAGATGTGCCAATTAGATAACATGCTTGTAAAGGTAGAAGATTTTTTACTAATTAGGTGATATAATAGGTTCATTTTTTTAAAATAACAAACATGTCATAATTACCTCCACTGTGCAGTTAGTTTTGCACAGATTGGCGCCGATCTTCCTCTTCTGGGGTCCCACGGCAGCTCTTGCGGCTCCTCCCTGCATTAGATAACCCCCTCTGGGAAGCTCTCTCCCGAGGGGGTTACCTTGCGGGCGCGCTGCCAAGTCATTCATTCGGCGTCCATAGCCGTCGAGTGTAAGACTCCCACGTCCCCTGGCAGCCACGTCATTGGATTTAATTGACAGCAGCGGGAGCCAATGGCTGAGTTGCTATCAATCTATCCAATAAAGAGCCAATCTGCCATGGGGAGAACGACGTGGTTTTGCGCCCTCGGAAATTCAGGGCTCAGGTAAGTAAAATGGTGGGGGGGGGGCCTAGGGGCCGAACATTGCAAGGTGCTTTTTCACCTTAATGCATAGAATGGTGAAAACACATGAGGGTTTACAACACCTGTAATGCATTCTCTGCATTAAAGTAAAAAACCTTCTAAGTGCAGCATCCCCACAGACTTTTCTGAACCCGATCTCAATCCAGCACTGTGAAAAAAAGAGGGGCAGATTGATAGCAGTGGGAGCCACTGGCTCTTGCTGCTGTGAATGAAATCCTGTGACAAGCGAGTGAGGGAGGGGCGAGCTACACTGTTTGGGTCTATAGACTCACACATCGTTGTACAGGATTGATCCCGCAAGTGTGCGACAATAGGAAACCGCTGTAGCACACTAAGAAGAGGAGGAGCCAGGAGTGCTGTCAGGGGACCTGAGAAGAGGAGAATTGGGGCCGCTTTGTGCAATACAATTTCACAGAGCAGGAAAGTATAACATCTTTGTTATTTTAGAAGATTACAATTATTTGACTTACAATCAATTTACGTATCTGTGCTCTAACCTGTAAGTGGCCAAGCTGTATCCATGATGGCATTATCTTGTGTCCATCCCTATATCTGTTGTGTGTTTCCTGTGGAAAGAGGGCATATTACATTTCCAAATGGCTGCAGCAAAGTGTTAATCTACCTGTGAGAGTAAATTATGATTTTATCTGTGAGTGTAGGAGGAATACAGGGCAAAAAAAGCACGTTTTATGATCAGCGAGAATAGAATAATATAACTTGAGGAAAAAAAAAATATATAGTTTTCATTATTACAAGCGAAGTGTAGGATTCTGACAAACCAATTCATACGTGTACATACAGTAGCGGTAAGAAAACCACCAGGAACATGAAACTGACCACAGCTACCAGCAGGCATTGCATTAGGATAAAATGTCAGAACAAAGTTGCAGCCATACACATTATACCCAAGAATAGCAACACAGAGAAATAATGCAAAAGCTGCACTTGACAAGTTAGGGAAGAATACATGTCAAGAGGTGGCAGCTATTGTGTATTTGGATGAATAAGCCGACACACCACAGTCTGTGCCCCTGAATGAATGGGATAAACAGCGGGGCACAGCAAACAGAACAAGTCTCAGGTATCCTGGTGTGTTCTCTATTTACTTATAACATTCTCCTGAGATATTCGGGCACAGACCTAAACATTACCAGTGCTATGTGCTCACTCAGTAAGCATATTTACCGGAGATTGGTGGAAGACTATAATAAATATACACACTCAGTAAAAACACATTGAAGTTCCATCTCTGAAAATCTACCTTATCTTAATGACAAAAAAATCTCAGAAAACACAAATTTTGCAACTTTATCTAACCAGGAGATTATAGCACTATTAACAATTATGATAGGTAAGCTATCTACGATAATATACCTAATACCTAATAATCGTACATGTCATTTTTGTGTTATTTATTTTGTTATGCATTTTTAATTTTTAAAATATATATTTTGCCTTTATACCAAAGCATCCGATTTTAATGTGTGACCATTTTTTTTACAGGCAAGAAAATTCAAAAAGTCAGGATAAATATTACTATGTACAATGCACAGCAGTCAGCAGCCTTCCACACCAGAAGCTCACATAACTGTGTCTGTCCACTGTTCCATAACATGATATTATCTGCAGTAGATAACACACTGCACATTTAACATAAACAAAGCAATGTCAGTTAAAATGCTCCTGGAGCTGCCACAGGTCAAACCCTGGTACAGAATTTCATTAACTTTCCTACATCCATACATCCCAAAGAAAACGCACTGTAAATAACTACAGTCTATCCACAGCGTAAGTAAAATGGAGATATAGGTTGATGTGTTTACAATTATTACTGAGCTCAGAAAAGCACTATGTAAACCCTAACAATGAACTTCTTTTATTTGGTCTATTTTGGTCTGGTGATTATACCTGTCTTATAAGTATAAATAAATACCCATTGATCATGCCAGACATCCAGTGAGCACCTAATTCCATGTGCAATGTTCTGTGTACTACATAAAATGTTATCCTTTTGCTATTTAGATAAGGAGAGGGCAAGGTGTTCTGTCATCCAAATTAAGAGGAAGCAGCTTAGGGCACCAATACTAGAGATGTGCATTTGTTTTCGTTGCACATTCGTTCGAAAATCTTTTTTTTCGTTATCGTTTTAACAAACGATAACGAAAGCGTTAGAAACGAAAACCGAAAGATCCGACATAAAAAATGCTTTATTTTCGTTTTCGTTGCGGTAAAAATTTGATATAGGGAAAAGATTCAACATTATAGGGAAAAGATTTGACACTATAGAAATAATAAATTCGACATTACAGAGATTAGATTTCGATTTATGAGAAAATAGATTCGACATTATTACTAGTCATACAACATTAGAATTCTTGTAGGCGGAATATTCGAACGGAAATGTATGATTCGACGTAAAGATTCGACGTTCCGTCGAATATTCTTTTGACCATTCGACAGAAACTGGATTTTCGGACGAAAGCTATTCCCCAACGAAAAACGAAATAAATCAAAACGATTTTCGGGAGTAACTAAATAAATTTATTTTCCAAACGAAAAAACAAAACAAAATATTCCAGTCTGCACATGTCTAACCAATACTGCTTCTCCATGGAAAAAAAAAAACAGTACAGTCAGAGAGTGTTATCACCCTAGGGCATGAACAAATGATAAGCTGAAATATATTACATTTTTGTTCTTGGGTTTAGATACACTTTAACTTAGGATGGTATACATCAAGTCAAAAAGTAGGACTGGATGAGTAAAAGTTGAACATTGCATTCTATATGTACATATTTAGGTGACATTGAATGGGACCATATTGGCTTTCTAGAGCACTATAGGTCTGAAGCTTCTTCACTGTCTCAATCCAAAGCTTTGTTATTTCAAAGGCTCTTGGTGCACCTCCTGTCTTGATAAGTATAAGGCCGCGTACACACGACTAAACAATTTGTCTCCTGGGATATGTTGGTTTGATCGTGTACACACGATCAAACCAAAATCCCAGCCGGCAGACAGTGCGGTGACGTGGCGGTGACGTTGACACCGCCACGTCACCGAACCAGGAAGTAAAATACTTCCACGCATGCGTCAAATCCATTCCACGCATGTGCGGACAGATTTGTCCGCTGGTTAGTGTACTAACCAGCGGACATGTCGGACGGACGGGTTTCAGCAGGCATGCTTTAAAATTTGTCTGCTGGAAAAACCTGTCTGTTCGCCCGTACATACGATTGAATTTGTCTGCTGAAACGGTCCTTCGGACCAGTTTCAGCAGATAAATTCAATCGTGTGTACGTGGCCTAAGACAGATGCTCATTTTACCCCCTTGTTAAAAGACTACATAAAAATGTTTCTCTTTTTAATGAAAGACAATTGAAATGAAACTGTATAAGAACATTGTAGGATTGTCAGTCCAGGACCATGCCTCTTTTAGATGACGGAGTAAGTGGGAAGAAGATATTGGGGATATAGAAGGGGACCAGTGGTATATGGCTCTTAAATCCATTCCTGCGGTATCTGTCTCCGCGTCTCATAAATTGTCACAACTATTTATTTTACATAGGGCCTATTGAACATCAGTGCAGATACACAGGTGTGGAGGAAGGGATTCCCCCATGTGCCCAAAGTGCAAAATACATCAGGGGGATTTCATACATTTAATTTGGAGATGTCCAAAGCTTCATTGGTACTAGGAGGAAGTTTCTCAGTGTATCACTAGACTAGCCCATGTGCCTGTTCCTTTGGACCCCTTGTGTATTTGCTTGGGGCTATTGATGGTGAAAAGTTCCTGAAAGGAATGTACCATATGATAACTAGATTGACGTATCTAGCTAGAAAGCTTATTGCACAATATTGGATGGCACCCGCGGTCCCCATGGGGAAGCAATGGATCACCTATTATAACTCCCTACTTTTTAGAGAAAGGCTGGCCTATAGTCGCAGGAAGGCAGTGCGTAAATTTGATCCTATATGGCAATCTTGGCTGGGGGATCCCAGCCTTGCGCCACCACAATTGGTAAAGGATAGACTTTTTATGTAGAGATCTTTTGTTGTGGTGGGGGGGGGGAGAGGTGGGAGAGAAGTGGGAAACTACAGCTTGAATGTGTGAATGGTCGTGCACTAGACCTGGGAGAATTTGGTGTTAAATAAATTAATTAGGCTGTTTAGACATGAAAGTTCTTGTGTGTGCTGGCAGTAGCCTTGGGGGTGGAGGTAAAAATAAAAAATTAGAGTTGGATCATAAATGGTTACTATTTATATTATATGGACTTATGTTCTAACATGTTTTTTACTTGCAATGTTTTGTAAGAATATTTTAGGATAAATTAATAAGGTTTGGATATGCTGTCTGCAGTGTAAGGAAAAGTATAAAAAAGATAGTGGGTAGCTCAGTAAAAATACCCAGATTAGGATCCCAAAAGCTAAACAGTATAATTATTTCACATTTTTGAGTTGTGTTGTCCAGTATTTGTAGTAACACGTGACTAACCTCTTGCCGACCAGCCGCTACAGTTATACTGTGACAAGCTGTCTTGGCTGCGCAAATCGCCATAGGTGTACGTTGGCTTGTGCACGGCCCTGTGTAGGCACTTGCCCATTGGCCTGTGGGGGAGCCAATTAGCAGGTTCAGCAGACTCCATATCCACCGGCAGCCAGCAATCATTTACCAAAGAGACAGAACGGGTCTGTTGAAGTAAACAAGGCAGACCTTTGTTCTGACAGGGGTTGACACTGAGATCTTGCCTTTCTGCCTCATCCCAGGCAGCCCATCCTCCATACAGTTAGTAAACACACCCAGGGAACACAGTTAACCCCTTGCTCGCCCCTGATGTCAAACCCTTCCCTGCCAGTGTCATTAGTACAATGTCAGTGCATATTTTTAGCACTGATCACTGTAATAATGTCACTGGTTTCCAAAAAAGTGTAAAAAATCTCAGTTAGGCAACGTCACAGTCCCAATAAAAATCACTGATCACCTCCATTACTAGTAAAAAAAAAACAACAATAAAAAAAATGCCTTAACTCTATCCCCTATTTTGTAGACACTATGACCGGGTTTCACGTACATGGGCGCATCTTTATTATGGCGTTGCATATCTTGTTTACGATATGCCGCCGCAACATTGAGAGGCAAGCCTGGTATTCATGAAGAAAATACGTGCAACGTTGCGGCGGCGTAGCGTATAGTTGTCGGCGTTGGCCCACGTAAGTCAAATTAGGTGTGTGACAGAACCCACTGTCACTGTATGTCTTGGAAAGGATTGTGGGCGTGCCTCCTACTGACAGACTATGGCCCGGAAAGATACTGGAGACCTGAAGCTGGCATTATTGTGATGTAATGTAATGTTACAGCCCTACACCCCCCACCCCCCCACTCTTGTTGCTGGACACATAGACAATGGAGAGTGGACTGCAGACGTCTCTCCGCAGGGGGTGTGTATTGAGAAGCCAGGCTGCCTGCTTACCATAATCTCATTAGGTATCTCTACACTGTTTCAATGTCCAAATGTTCTGTTGCCATTTATTGTTCCTTGTCCCCCTCCCCTCATAGACAAGGCAAAGGGGAGTGTCCCTAACTGTGTGTAAAACTGTATAGTTTGGATTTTAATAAACAGTTAAGCTCTGGTTATGTAACCCTCAACATGTGTGGATTGTCTCGTGATTGAGGGGTTAAGGGCTGGTTATGGCGAATCGCCAGGCTGCGGGTGCGTTTGGAGGACAGGAGACACAGGTCTGGCGGATGTGCCCACCTGGGGTGTCTGAGATCCGTCACAAGGTGGAAGTGGGCGTGATTTATTATAATGAAGTGTGACCCCCATGTAAATGAAGGGCCGAACGAACAGTGCATGCGCCACCCCGTGGACGCTTCCCAGTACGCATGCGCAGAATAACGTCGGGACAAACGCCTAAGATACGTCAAATCACTGAACGCAACCTACGCACAGCCCTATTCACGTAGTACTACATAAATGACGTACAATACAACTGCTGTTCCCTCGTCCATACCTTTGCATGACTTACCCCTACTTTATGTGGGGTAAGTTTATGCTGGACGTACGACTTACGTAAACCGCGTATATTAATGCGCCGGACACAAGTACGTTCATGAATCAGCGTATCTTACTAATTGGCATATTTAACATGTGTACGCCAAAGGCATCCAGCATAACTATGCGCCCACGATACTCTGGCGTAGGCAAGTTACATGGGCGGCTGAAGCCTTGTTTTACGACGTATCTAGCTTTGCGAATCGGCCTAACAATACGATGGCGCACATTTGTACTTACAACGGCGTATCTCTAGATACGCCAGCTTAAAACTTTCGTGAATCCGGGCCTTTAACTTTTGAACAAACCAATCAATATACGCTTATTGTTTTTTTTCCACCAAAGATATTTGGCATAAGACCTACATTGATGAACTAATTATATATTTTTTTATATTTTTATTGAATATGTTTTACAGAAGAAAGTAAAGTTTTTTTTCTCCACAATTGACATTATTTTCTTGTTTATAGTGCAAAAAATAAAAACCGTAGAGGTGATAAAATACCACCAAAAGAAAGCTCTATGTGTGGGGAAAAAGGACCTCAATTTTATTTGGGTACAATAGCGCACAACCGCGCAATTATCAGCTAAAGTAACGCAGTTCCGTATGGCAAAAAAATAGCTTAGTTATTAAGGGTGTAAATCATTTTAGCCCTTAAGTGATTAAATAACCTCTTCTTTCTTACTAAACATTCAACGGGACTAGACATGACGTGTACACACGATGGGATTTTTCTGATGGAAACGGTCCGATGGACGGTTTCCATCGGATATGTCCGCCGGACTGTTTGATCCGATGGCTGTACACACCATCGGATCAAATTCCCCACCGGCGGACAGCGCTGTGATGCGGCGGTGACGTTGACGCCGCCACGTCACCGCTACGTCACCGCCACGTCACCGCACCAGGAAGTAAACACTTCCACGCGCATGCGTCGGATCCATTCACAGGATATGACGCATGTGCGGGCAGATATGTCCACTGGTTTGCCGTACTAACCAGCGGACATATCCGACGGGCAGCTCTCCAGCGGAAAAGTTCCAAAGCATGCTTTGAAACTTTTCCGCTGGAGAAATCCGGCCAAAACTGTCCGTTTGCCCCTACAGACGAGGGGATTTTTCGGCTGAAATGGTCCGTCGGACCATTTTCAGCGGATTTATTCCCTCGTGTGTACAAGGCCTCAGTTTCATCCAAGTTGATTTTAACCTGCCTTCTTACTAGTTTTCTCTGCCATGTTTATATGCTGATATATTACATATACAGATTTGTAAATGCCCTCTTTTGGCTTTCTATCTTAGGCTATGCAATCGGAATGATTGTTGAGATCCTTCAAGAATAGGCTAAGCAAACTAAATCCAGTTGAGGCTGTCTATGGAATAAGATAAGAAGAAGATACAGTAAGAGGAGCAATAAGGCTCGTTGACCGGGAAACCGTACTCTGCATATTTGAAATGATAAAAATGGCTTCTTCCATATAAATATATACATGCCATGCATATGTGTTTTTTGAAATATAAACACACATCAATAAGAGAGAGAGAGCAAATGAGAGTGAGAGAGAGAGAGAGAGAGAGAGAGATACAATCAGAGAGAAAGCTCCTCTCCCTCACTTTTTCTTGTATATTTGTATATATACAGTATATATATATATATATATATATATATATATATATATATATATATATATACGGTGTATATGTATATATATATATATATATATATATATATATATATATATATATATATATATATCCAGATCAAATATTTAAGCATTACATAACATTAAAAAAACAAGGCTGTTGCAGGGGTCACTTAACATTCCTGTCACAGAAGAATGGAGAGTCTGATTATGTCTTCAGAATATTTTATCATAAGACAAGTTACGTGCATCAGGGTACACTATATTGGCAGTGTACAATGGGCTTCATGTAAAAATGTATGACAAATAGTGTCTGTAAGACCCATAGAAAATGGAAGAGAGAATGTGACTGAATGGTAAAAGCAAATTAGACAGCCCTTCTCTCAACCACTTTCATACACTAAACCCAGATGTAATAAGGGAAGAGTGATTGCCTTTGGTGAGATAACCGAAAAGAACATGCATAAGTTGCATTTAACAGAAATATTACCAGTTTGCCCAAACTCTGTTTCTAACTGAAAAACATATGAGCAAATAATAACAAAAAAAAAACACTAGGTAGATTGGATTTTGACTTTTGAGCACACTAAATGTTCAAATCCCAAAGATAGGTATATGAGACATGCAGATATACAAAATGGATAACTTTATTCAAGCTTACTTAATTGCAGTTCACCATTTTGCACAAAGGTGTTTTATGAAGGTAACAAATAGTAATATAGTAGTCACTGGTTATTTTTATGTATCATTTTATAGTTTACTATATAAAGGAAGGCCATGCATAGGACACTCTTTTTCCTGAAGGGACATTGGAGGTTATTTACGAAAGACAAATCCACTTTACACTACAAGTGCAAACTACAATTGCATTGACAGTGCAGTCACTGAAAATCTGAGGCCCCGTACACACGAGCAGACAGATTTGTTCAAATCGGTCGGACAGACCGATTTGAACAAATCTGTCTGCTGGGATGTATTGGTTTGATCGTGTACACACGATCAAACCAAAATCCCCGCTGGCAGACGGCGCGCTGACGTGTCGGTGACGTGGCGAGAAGATATGTCTGCTAGTTAGCGTACTAACCAGCAGACATGTTGGGCGGACGGATTCCCAGCCGACAGGCCAAATTCGTCGGCTGGCCAAATTCGTCGGCTCGCCCGTACACACAATCGAATCTGTCTGCTGGAAGGGTCGCGCCGACCGTTTCCAGCAGATAGATTTGATCGTGTGTACGCGGCCTGAGGGATAGATCTGAAATGAGGGGAAGCTCTGCTGATTTTATTATCCAATCATGTGCAAGCTAAAATGCTGTTTTATTTTCCTTGCATGTCCCCCTTGGATCTACAGCGATTGCACTTCCAAGTGCACTTTCAGTGTACTTTTGCACTTGTAGTTCTCACTAAACATAGTCTATCATAGAACATGGATTTTCTCTGAACCCTCAACTTTTTACAAGCAAGGGATACACCCACTGGGCATTCTTTAAGTTTTACCCAAGGGAACCATCATTGGACACTCTTTATTTACAGGACAGGGGCACTGTCAGTGAACTCTCTCTTTGTATTACAGGACAAGGGCACTCACACTGGACACACTGTTTGCCCTAAAGGACAGTTGTACTCTCACTAGATTCTCTCTTTGCATTACAGATATGGAAAACGGACACTGGGCTATGTTTCTACCTCAGAAGACTGGGGCAAACTTACTGGTCTTTCTCTTTCTGCCTTATTGGACATGAGGACTATCAGACAATTTTCTATTTGCATTAAAGAGCAGTGGCACTCACCCTGGACTCTCTCTACCCTCAAATACAGGGGTGTTCACACTGGACTCCCCTCTATCCTAGAGAACAGGGGTGCTCACACTTGACTCTTTCTCTCTCTCTGTGTAACATGAAAGTTACACTCTTACTGGACTCCCTCTTTGCATTGCAGGACAGGGCACTTGCACTGGATTTCTATCCTAGAAGACATAGCCACTCACACCGGACGATCTCTCTGCCTTTCAGAAGACGGATACTATCACTGGACTATCTCTTTGCATTATAGGGCAGGGGCACTCACACTGGACTCTCTGTCACTGTCTACCCAAGAAGACAGGAGCACTCACGTGACTCTTTCTCTACCCTGGAGAGCAGGAGTACTCTCAGATCAATCTCTCTGGCTTACAGGATGGAACACTATCAGAGAACTTCCTCTTTGTAATACAGGATAAGGGAACTCTCACTGAAGTCTCGCCTTACAACTCACTTAAACTGCCCTCTCTCTTTGTATTACAGGATGGGGCACTCACGCTGGATTCTTACGCTGCTCTAAAGGAAAGGGGTTCATTCTAACTGGATGCCCTCTCTGCCTTAGAGGATAGGGGCACCCACACTGGACTATCCCTCTTCCCTAAAGAAAAGGAACATTCTAACTTGACTTGTTCTGCCTTAGAGGATAAAGGCACCCACATTGGACTCTCAGTCTGCCTTAAAGGATGGGGGCATTCTAACTGGACTTTCTTTTTGCCTAAGAGGATGGGGCATCCACACTGGACCCTCTCTCTGCCCTATAGGACAGGAGCATTCTACCTGTAATCTCTCTCTCTCTACCTTAGAGGATAGGGGCACCCACAGTGAACTCTCTTTCTGCCCTAAAGGACTGGGGCACTCAGAGTGGACTCTCTCTGCCTTAGAGAACAGAAGTACACACACTGGACTCTCATTCTGCCTTAGGGACAGTGGTACGCTAACTGGTCTCTCTCTTTGCATTACAAGACAGGGGTACCCACACCCGCTATCTCAAAGGACTGGAAAACTCTAACTTCACTCTTTTTATGACTTAGAGGGCATGGGCAAGCACACTGAATTCTCCTTGAATTACAGAACAGGTACACTGTCATTGGACTCTCTCCCTCTGTCTTACATGATCGAAGGAAAGTTACTCTCACAAAGGGCGGGAACACTCTCACTGTGCCCTCTCTTTCTCTCTGCAGGAAGTAGTACAGACCCAGATTTTCTGCTAATTAACAATGTGGAGCTACAGTCTTTTAGTCTCCTGTGTAAGCAAACTGGAAAATGTAAAAGCATTCCAGTGGGAAAGTTTCAGACACTACTATGTGTTAGCTTTTCTACCAAGTAAAAAAGACAGCAATAGCCTGTGAGTTTCCATTGTAAGCCAATGGGTAATGCAGAGGCACTCAGGTCTGTAGGCAAAATGTCCCTTGTGCCTGCAAATTTAAACAGAGCATGGAAAAGAAACAAAGATCCCTTTTAGCAACAGTATTCTGTTTCCTTCCCTCTATTGCTTTAGCTGAATCCTTATCTTATTGCAGCCCTCACCTTCTATGCAATGCAAAATGTGTGCAATTCATCCAGTGGAATAGCTGCTGCAGATGGGAAAGTTCTCTCTTAGGTCAGATGGTATGCTAGGGATTATAGGGATTATGAACAACAAGTGCACTTGTGCCAGTAACATTTTGGTGGAACAGATTACACATTAGCTGCAGGCACCTGTCTTCAATGAAGTAACAGTACTGCCCCAAATTATTGCACAATAATGCCTGCTGAAAATATCAGTATGTTTTTGAATGAAGACAGCAAATCAGAACACCCAGAAAAATAGCATTAACAAAGGCATATCATTCAAACTCCATGTAACCAGTTCACTTGTTTCCACTTTGCAGAACAGTTCCCTAATTAGTTCTGCAAGGACCAATGGACCTATTTTTTTTTTAAACCTTCTGTGTTCACATCCACTTTTAGGGGGTCACACACATTTTAGGGGGAGACACATGCTGAAGGGCACCTATGAGAAATGTTAAACTACAGATGCTGACTACTGCCAAAATCAATGTGAGAGGATGGGGTCACATACTGAGAGGTATTATAAATACAGGGATAGCAGTATCAAACAAAAGACAGTTGCTGAAATCTGCATTCACAATAAACAAAGCACAAGAGGAAGTAATAACTCTGATATTTCTCTGAATCCATGGGCATACAGGGCTTTTCAGCTCAGCTCATTATTTTTGCGCATTTAAGATTGTGCACATTAGACATGAGGACAACATGAAACCCACTTTTTATACAAAAAAAGCACAGTGCTTTAGACCATGTTAGCTGATCATCCCTAGAAATGGTCAGTATATACTGCCCCAAGAGCAGGGTGCATGCAATAACCACTGTACACGGACACAGTACAAAAATGGGCTGTTTCATTATTTCACTTGTTACAGAACTGCCTCTCCCACTATTGTCAATTGCCTTGATTATAACACCAAGAAGCATATTAGGTGACAATACCAGCTCTGAATATAAGCACATCTTGCTGAAGACATACCTTTATTATGAGCTGAGTGTGTGAGTATGAGCTTTTATATTCACATGTCCAATTGTCCCAATGATCTAGCAAGACTGATTGCATTTCACAATACTGGCTCTAGTTAATGCTTTTTAAGTATTGTAATAACGTCCACTACACTGTCTCTGGCACAATTGGATACAATGTGTAGTGTGTCTTTCCAGAGTGTACATACAAAGCTTGGAACTGACATGTTACAAAGCATAACAGTCTCACCCAGATTCTTGTATTGCTTGCCTGGCAAAACTAAAATAAACAGGGTAGACCAAGTTCCCTTTGAATAATATATTATATATAAATATGTGATTTGGAAGATATTACAGTTTGAACTTGTCAACATTGCCCAAAGGAATTCCCATAGAATTTTTTTTATTTAAAATACAGTATATATACAAAAAGATAAATACAGGCTTAAAGCCAATCAGAAACCATTTCTTAAGAGGACTGACTGAAGTCTAAAATGGTTGCTCTTTGTAACACCTAACTGAATAAGCCTAATTGCCTTTCTGATACTATTTTAGCACTTGTGTCTGTTCTAAAACCAATTTTGAATACCTGACATCATTTTATAAAAGAACGAATAAAAGTTATGTGTGGTTGTCCTTAGCAACAATGTCACAGGTTAAGCATTTCAATGATTGCGGAAAAATCATAATCGTTATTGATTGCCATTGAAGAATCAGATGAAAAAGATCACTATGCAGCATGGATTGCTGGATTTTAAAGCCAATAAATTATTGGATTTTGAAATGCCTGCCCTCTTCCACTGGAGATTTAAATGCACAAAAGTTTGAGACCACATTATAGTGTCCTAACCATCATTGCCCGAATTGCATGCTTGCAAATTTGGACATGCATATGTTCTTAAAAGTTTTACCATTATATGACAACACCTTGTTGCTTTTTCTCTTACTCAATATATGTATCAAAAGCCAATATGTTGCACAGAACATTCAATGCAAAGATAACAAACAGTATAATGTGCAAAGTGTAGTAACCCACAGAAACCAATCAAAAGACATCTCAGCAGAAAACTCAAATCGTATAGGTTGCAAGGGATGACTGAAGTTTGAAAACTATTTTTGCTTTCTACTCTTTTATATTTAATAAACCAAACAGCTGAATGCACATGGAAGTGTTCCTGCTGTACCTCTTTTATTCACCTACGTTATTGTTTAGACTTTTCCTATCTCTCTTTTTCTTGCTCTCTCTCTCCTAATGTCACAAGGGTATCCTTGGATTTTGTTATATCACTGACATTTGACAGGGGGAGACTAATCATATGCAGGTATCTGAAGTAAACCCATTTGGACTGATGTCACGGTGTGATCATCCAAACATTTGTTCTCGAGGCTTCCCACAAAGGACTCTTTTCAAACCATGAGACACACAAACAATTGCTTTACCATGAACTGCCAATTTTAATGGAAATCCCTTTCTCTTTGAAAGATACCTCCACTGAACCCGGCTTCACCCTCCCTTGTGTCCCCACAGCAAGAAGCTTACAAATTGTTACCTGACAAATCCCTCTCCATGCTTGATGATAGTAATTTTTAGCTTTGTGATTTAACTGTACAACCTGAATGGACATTGCAGGCTTTAGCATATAATCACATAGAGGTCATTTGCCTTCTGTAATTTTATAGACTGCATGGTGCTGGAACAGAACAGAGCTGGAGCTGCCCTTGCATAGGGTCTCTGCCATATGGCTTTATACGATGCAAATAGCCTGCAGAAGATTGGCTCAGGAACAAATCACACTTTACTGCTAGCCTCTGCATAGAGCTTTTTAACTTTGGCATCTTATCAGAAAGAAGCACAAATCAGCACCAGAGAGAGAGAGTAGAAGCCCAATGGAAGTCACTACTGGGAACTTAGTACAGCAATGCTGCAGCCTTAGAGACCAGCTCTTTCTCAGCCTAAGCGTCCTTGGGCATGTAATTGTGAAGTTACTATCGCTGTTTTGAAAACAATGCCTCCAATCATCAAAATGAATGCAAACAGTTACAAACCAGAGGCTGCACAGCATGAAAGCACTCGGTACAGCTAAAGCACTGCGTGGTTATTTAAGTGATGTCAACAGAGGATAAGTGAAATGCAGGTTATAATTCAATCTCAAATAAAAGTTTTTCATTATACGCAATGCGCGTTGCCTTGAACATGCAGAGATTGGCATGTTTTTTCCATATATTGCTTTCATCACACACACATCATATATGATGATTATATATGCATTACAGTTATGTATAATTATTGGAAAATGTGTTTGAAAATATGAACTCCTGAATCTCTTTGATACCTACTACATTGCTCTATAAATATTATAGGCAGGTGGCAATGAGTCAATTACAACCACTCCCACACACGTATGTGTACACACGCATACACAGTCACAGTCACACATGAACATACACACATGCTAACCAATACACACACACAGGCACACTGGACCATCTTTATTCAAATATTTTCAAATTTATCGATTGATCAAAACATTCCCTATAACTGTTGTTCCAATAATATTTCAGGGTGACATTAAAAGGTACAGCATGCAGAGTAGATGCAAATACATGTCAGTAACAGCCAATACAGTTTTTTTTTCCTTTAAAAAGTATATTGACAGTTACATACATTGCCTTTTCTTTACACCCTCATCCTTAACGTTCTGCATATGTAATAATTACAAGTAGATCAGTCATAAAATATAAAACTGGCCTCTAACTCTACCTGTCCCAAGCACCTAACTGGTAGAAACCCTGCTCCTATACACACCCTTCATGGTCTCCATTTCCCCCAATATAATTACCTGAATATTTGTTTTGGATACAGTTGGTATTGCCATTCTCCCCGCAGCTCTTCTCACAGCCATGAAACAATTGATGGCAGGTTTGCAAAGAAAAACACCTCTGTGTTTTTTTCCCCCTTTGGTCTTTTCAAGTCACATAAGGACTTCTTCCCTTAAATCTCAGAAAATGATCTCAAAGCCATGTTAGACTTATAGCATGCAAAATGTACCTGTGCCTGCAGCCTGCAGCCAAGATGAACATACAGTGCAGATTCCCATACAGAACATCTTTCTCTGCTGTCACAAGCAGAAATATGTATCTTTGTTAGAACATCAGGGGGTAACTGGATTGCAAAAAAAATAAATGAAAAATATCTACAATAAAATAATAAATAAATAAATACATTTAAAAAAAATCGATCTTTTCAAAATGAGTGCAATAGAAGGGAGAAGGGGATATGACTTGATGACTTGCTCCAGTTCTGGATTTCATGGCTTATCAGTTTGCTTTTCAAAGCTGTAGTTTGCTGTAGTTTGAAGTGACAGGCTGAGCAAGCAAAGGAAGGCTTACAGCTTTGGTGAGGGGGAGCTGATGCCTATGCCTCTACTGCATGCTTCTGCTTAAAACTCTACATATGTATTATGAAAGAGCGATGATCACCCGGGATACCCCACACACCCACAAAAAAAAAAAAAAATGCCAGGGCTTCCCAATGCATGCTCACGTCATAACCTAAACGCCCCCCTCCGCTTTGATCTCGCTTCTTCTTCCAGCTTGTTTCCATGATGCTAGGGGGAGAAGAAGAAAAAGAAAAAAAGAGGGATCTAGACACAAACAGAGATGAGAAAAATAGAGAAAAGGGAAGATAATGAGGTGTAAGTAATCTGGGAAATGAGATTGTTAGATGTGATGGGAAGCTCTCTACTCACAATAGGAAGGAGGGAGTCAGTGAAGCCTCTCACCCAGACAGGTGAAGACAGGGAGACACAAACGGTGTGAAGATCCCTGACTATGATCGACTCTCCCAATTATCTGCTGTCAGCGAGGGGGGGGGAAACTGGGGAAAGAAAAAGAGAAGGCAGCAAACGGGCAAAGCCATAGAAGAGGTTGAAAGAGAATAAATAGGAGGTAGACAATTGAAGCAGCGGTGTGAAGGTTGTTGGATTTGTGTCAAATTTCCAATGATCTGTTGCCTGTAGGAGGAGGAGGAGGAGAAGGATGGAGGGCTAAAGAAAAAAAAAGGATAGAGAGGGGGGAAAGGGAAAAAAAAGAGAGAGGGCGAGTGAGAAAGACCTCAGCAGGCAACGTTGGACAGAGAGGCTGCAGATTCCTCGCTGGCTCCATTGAGCATACTGAGTGGCAGATCTGCATGTTGAAGCAACCCATTGAAAACACAGAGCAGCTCACAGCACACTGCACATTGCACATTCCCAGCACGTCTCTAGCTCATTTTTTTTTCTTTTTTTTTGCCTTAGACTCAGTAGGAGCAGATAGCAAGAGAAAGACGGAGAGAGGGAGAGCCAGCAATCCTCAAACTCAGCCTTTATTCCCCCGGATGTGCTAAAAATTCACCTGCAAACTGGTAAGTAAATCAACCCCTCTTGTCTCTATTTACTTTTCTAGGGTGACCTGACATTAGATTGGAGTTGCAGATATGTATTTGCAAATGATGCTGCTGCTGAGGCTGCTGCAATCTAACCCTCTGCCTTTTTTTCCTCCCTCCTGTCTTTATTTCAAGCGATCTATTTACTGGCATGCCAGAATCTGGACTGCTTAGCATCTATGTAATGTGTCAGGAAAGCTGCATTAGCATTTATTGTATTTCACTAGAGTGGATGCTTTGATTTTAAGTTTCGATGCCATCACTATGCTCTAAGCACACAGGAAATGCAGTAAGATGCAGGTGGCTTCATATCTAGAGATTTCAATGTAGTTATTTGCAGCATCTAAGGATGTGGGGTAGGAGGGGGGTTATTGCATGGATTTGATTTTTGTGCTAGAAGAATATAATTTAGTGATGGGATGACTTTATTTTGTGATGGCTTAATATAAACTGTTTTGGCACTTAGGCACTTTGCTAATGTATAGGTATTTTTATCATTGAGATACATTCAGCGTCTGGTCTCTGTGCTGTTAAAGCTTTAGTCCCAGAGCAAGGGAGGCAGAGCATTTAAATCATGGATCATCCCAGACTAAGCTGCATTTTACTGTCAGTTTCCCCTCCGATTGGAAGATCATATGGACCAGCAGTGTGGCCAGATTAATTATCTCTACATTCTTTTATCTATTTATGGCCATTTAAAGTGCCCAATAGTCACTGCGATTAACTGCATGCTGGAATCTGCTAATGCATCACGAACGAGGAGCACACGGATATTTTACTGGAAATAGCAAGCAAGATTTTGACACCAACTCTTTGGGATAAAATGCATGCTTTGCAGTAATTCTCACTCTCATACATTATGACTGTATCTAGTATGTATGTACAAGCTTAGATCATTATCTGTGTTTTGGCACACTGATGCTATTTGTACTGTTATTATAGCTCAGTATGACTCATAGGCAAAGGTAATTTTTTAGACACAAATTATTTCCATTATGACATAAGCTCACTTATTTACAATCTAGACACAATTCTTACCATTGTCGATGTGCACAGAGATGGTCTCATGGAGTGGCAATTATGTAATACAGTGAATTAAGCCAAATGGCATTGCATAATTGCAGATTTACACTTTGATAGACTAGATCTTGCAAACTAGTGTGCACTGATAATGAACAGACAATTCACTGTTCTCTTGCTATTGTTACATTGCACTCAGCCTGTTTATATGTATAGTATAGATAAATAATGACATCTGTGTTTCTTTCTTTTGTCTTCCAGGTTTTTTGTTTTTAATTAATCAGAAATGGAACCTTCTCCAGCAGAAACTCAGATAAATGGACGTATGTTGTGGATAATTCTTCTAAGCACAATTGCTCTTGCATGGACTACGCCAATTCCCTTGATTGAGGATTCAGAAGAAATAGACGAGCCTTGCTTTGATCCTTGTTACTGTGAAGTGAAGGAAAGCCTTTTCCATATTTATTGTGACAATAAAGGATTTACAAATATTAGTCAGATTTCCGAATCCTGGTCTCGACCATTTAAACTGTATCTTCAGAGAAATTCGATGAGAAAACTGTACACAAACAGCTTCCTTCATTTGAACAATGCTGTGTCGATTAATCTCGGGAACAATGCATTGCAGGACATTCAAGCTGGAGCTTTTAATGGGTTGAAAGTTCTGAAGAGGCTATACTTGCATGAAAACAAACTAGATATTTTTAGAAATGACACTTTTATGGGACTGGAAAGCTTGGAGTATCTACAAGCAGACTATAATGTAATTAAGAGGATTGAAAGTGGGGCCTTCAGAAATTTAAATAAACTGAGAGTACTAATTCTCAATGATAACCATATTCCTTTGCTTCCAACAAATTTATTTAAGTCGGTGTCTTTAACACACTTGGACTTGCGTGGAAACCGTTTAAAGATCCTTTCTTACAGAGGGATGTTAGATCACATAGGAAGAAGTATTATGGAGATACAGCTAGCTGAAAATCCTTGGAACTGTACCTGTGAGATTGTGCAGTTGAAAACGTGGCTCGAACGTATTCCTTATACTGTTCTGGTTGGGGATATTTTATGTGAAAGTCCCTTTCACTTTCATGGCAAGGATTTAAGGGATATAAAGCGAAGTAAACTGTGCCCCTTGTTGTCTGAAAGTGAGGTGGAAGCAAGCCTGGGGATTCCCCAGTTACCATCGAGCAAAGAAAATACATGGCCTACCAAACCTTCCTCCATGTTATCATCTTTTCATGTTACTGCTTCTTCTGTGGAGTACAAGACATCAAATAAGCAACCCACCACCACCAAGCAACCTAGGCCTCCAAAGCCTCCACCGACACCCAGAGGCCTTTACCCAGGTCCAAACCAACCACCAATTGCGGGGTACCAGACTAGACCACCTATTCCAATCATCTGCCCAACTGGATGTTCATGCAGTTTGCATATCAATGATCTTGGATTGACTGTAAACTGTAAGGAGAAAGGGTTTCATAATATATCAGAACTTCTGCCTAGACCACTCAATGCTAAAAAACTTTACTTGAGTGGTAACTTAATACAGAAAATCTACCGGTCTGATTTTTGGAATTTTTCTTCACTGGATTTATTACACCTTGGAAACAACAGAATTTCTTATGTTCAGGAGGGAGCCTTTATTAATCTCCCAAATTTAAAAAGCTTGTATTTAAATGGAAATGACATTGAAAGGTTGACGCCTGGCATGTTCAGGGGTTTACAAAGTTTGAATTATTTATATTTTGAGTATAACATGATAAGGGAAATCCAGCCTGCTGCTTTCAGCCTCATGCCAAACCTGAAGTTGCTGTTTCTCAATGACAATCTGTTGAGAACACTCCCAACTGATGCTTTTGCAGGCACATCTCTAGCAAGGCTGAATCTCAGAAACAACCACTTTCTATACCTTCCTGTTGCAGGAGTCTTGGAGCACCTTAATGCCATTGTGCAGATTGACCTTAAACAGAATCCATGGGATTGCACCTGTGACATTGTCCCTCTAAAGCAGTGGATAGACACCACCAGCTCTGTCATTGTGGTTGGGGAAGTACTGTGCACAAGCCCTGAGAACCTGACCAACAAGGATCTAAAATCAATTGAAATGGAAATTTTGTGTCCAGAGATGCTACATGCTACTTCACCATCTTTGCCTGGAAAGATGGTGCCCACAAGCTCCTCAGTGTTTGAGCTTACCACATCTGGAGGTGCCATTCCATTATCTGTCCTCATTCTCAGTCTCCTAATCTTGTTTTTTTCAGCTGTTTTTGTGGCTGCTGGCCTCTTTGCTTTCGTGCTGAGAAGGCGCAAGAAGCTGCCTTTTAGAAAGAGACAAGAGGTGGATTTGACGGGCATTCAAATGCAGTGTAGAATCTTTGAGGACAGACCAAACAATTCCCCAGAGAAAGCTCCTGGGCATGTCTATGATTACATTCCTCATCCTGTAACCCAGATGTGCAACAACCCCATTTACAAACCCAGAGAGGAAGAAATGGGGGAGGAATTTTCAGAAACAAAAGAAAACAACACAAATTATAGGACCTTAATAGAAAAAGAAAAAGAGTGGACCATGGCAGTGTCAAACTCCCAGCTAAACACTATAGTTACTGTTAATCAAAGTGGGGAAGTACCAAGTTTTCATGAAAATGGGGTCATCTTTCCTGGAGTAATTGACCGAGAACGGGCAGCACCAACGGTGGGTTTTGTGGACTGCATTTATGGCACAGTACCCAAATTAAAGGAACTGCACGTCCACCCACCTGGCATGCAATATCCAGATTTACAGCAGGATGCCAGATTAAAAGAAACCTTACTTTTCTCAGCTGGGAAGGGGTTTTCAGACCAAACTCAAAGTGAATACCTCGAGTTAAGGGCCAAACTCCAAACCAAGCCGGATTACCTCGAAGTCCTGGAAAAAAACACATATAGATTCTAATATAGCATAATTTCATAGCGCCCAAAAAACAAAACAAACGCATGATTCAAGATGATAATACCGTTGTGCTCCCCAAATTGTTTTGGAGGAAGGGCCATACTCTAATCGTAATTAATTGAAGTGCCTTCGCAGACTTTTGCCAGCAATGTTATCAATCATTATTTTTTATATAGGAGTCTAAGAAACTTGACTGTGCCATGTAAGGTATGGGGATATTTGTACTGATCCTGATAAAAATAATTCCACGTGTCCTTTTTTGGCAGTAACTTAAACCTTTTCACTGGAGGGTATTGGGGGTGAGGGAGATAAGATGGCATTGTGGCTTCCTTATACAAAGAAACACCCATGGCACAGTTCCTGTATATTGATGCAGTTTGCTGCATGCCTGAAAAGGAAAAAAAAAACTGCAGGGGGGGTTAATGCTCGAATGTTCTCACCCAAAACACGAATGCTCATCTGTTTTCTTTTTACCAACAACGATTCAGCATCCAAACACCTGGATTCACTGCAAAGCATCATATTTCAATGGTTTTTAATGTATATTTGATTTATTTTCTTTTTTTGCAAAGCAGGAAGTATTGTACACAAGACAGCTAGGGATCAACATCTTTGTGAATTCATGAATCTGCCAGGATTTATTTTTTTATTTTTTTGCAGCTCCTTGCAATTTATTTAGCAATGCTACTGGGTACGTATCACTAACAGCTTTGTAGGAAGCACTTTTAATGTCTTCTCCCCCCCTCCTCCTACTCCTTAGCCTACCCCATACACAAAGATTTTACAAAATGTGCATATATTTATTCTGTAATTTCAGTGAATATTAATTGTAAAGGTAATGTTTAATCAATGTATAGTGATTATGCGTCTGGTATAGCTTTCCTAATAAAATAATTTAAAACAATACATACATATACAGATATATACAGATAAAAAGCTTGATTTAGCTATGCCCAGCCTTATGTACATCAGCCAAAAAAAACTGAGTTACCATGCTAACTAACATTGATCACTATTTCATTGCACAGTGCTATGGTTAGAGGTAAAAACAAATGACACGCGCTTTGATATAGTTTTGCAATTCTTGGAATCAGTAGCACTTTAGAGCCTTTCGCAGATTCCTCAGTAGCAAAAGAATTAATAATGTAACAATCCTCTGGACAACACTGCATTCAATACTGTGAGAATTGGAAGTAAATTATTACTTAGAGGTAGCGCCATTTAATTTATTTGTCTAGCTTGAAAAATGAGAGGCCTGTTGTATCCCCTTTAGTCAATTATCTAGAGATCACTACAGTGCATTCCGACCCATTTGGGGATGAAAAGTTGCACAGCCTATCTGTATAAAATGTCTAATTGGTTTTATATATATATATATATATATATATATATATATATATATATATATATATCTTCAAAGCATACACTCTATTAATTGCACACTGTATATCCTAATAGAGAGAGTCTATTTATAGAGAGAGATATATGAAAAGGGCAGTATCAGACCCTGAGTGAACCCAAAGAAAATCTAATTCAAAACTGGTTGATTGTTGAAGCTGCTAGCTTGTGGTTTAAATGAGGATGCATTCATAACATTGAACAGCAGGGGGAGCTTATAGTCTAAATATTGTATGTTAGGCACAGGCACCTGGTTCTTGGCTTTAGAGCTGTGTGTTATTTGTGTGCTGCAGCCGTTCCCGAATGTGTTCTCCTCTGCTTCATTTCCTGACTAATTTAAATCCCTAATGAAATCATTACTGTACATTGAATGTAAACTGTCAGATGTCACTGATGCCTTACATGAACATAGGAATTTTAAAAGAGAATGTGAAAAAAAAAAACATAGCTTGTCAAGTTTTGGTTTTGCTGCATGATCATCTGTACAATTGATTTATTATTACAAGCTAATATTGTTCTGATTATCAGTGTCGTTTGTCTATATGCATGTAGATAGTTACACGTATCCATAGATTTATATATACTGTAGCTACCTCTGTGCATATATATGAGCTAGAAAGTGCATTATGTTTTTTTTTTTTTTTTGCTCACAGCCCCCCCTGTCTATTATAGTTTACAAAGTTCATCACCTTTATAGTAAAATAATTAAGGGCATATGGTAATGCAGAATATAGATCATTTACTAATTTGCACACGCATAAATGATAACCTTGAGCTGCAATTGATTTTAGCTGCTAAAAAAAACAAAACAGACAAGACCTATCACTATAGGGCAGCATGCTGCTGCTATTACAAAATTGGAATTAAGAGATGGACTACCAGTAGTACTACTGCTGCATTAAACCACATCACCCCTGGACTTCACTCTTAAGCATCATGGGAGGAGTAGTTCTGTGACATCTCCCACTGTGTCCATCATCACTTGGCTTCACTAGTGAGTGTTATGGGAGTTTATATAAATTGACAGCTGCAGTTCTGAAGGCTGCCCATCTACAGCAGCATGTTGGTGTTCTGTTTAGATGACTTCCTTCCCCAAATATTTACATATTTATTTTAAATTTTCCAGTTAAACTCATTCTATTCAATCCAAAGGCTAGATTTTTCCATGTTTACCACCATATTTGTTTGTCATGTTCTTAAAAAAATCCAAAACCTGCTGTATATTGCATATGACTGCGTTCAACTCTACTATAAATAGACAGCATGCGCATATTTTGAAAATAAAATGTGCAAGGCGAAACACTCCTTATAAGAATAGAAGCCCATTAACTCCAGGCATGCATCACATCACCGTATTTCTTTTACAATAACACATTTGCGTGCAATCCCTAGTGTTACTGGTGCTGTATACATTTTAAACGGAGTGCTCATAATCCATAGCAAAGTATGATGCAAACATTATGTTTATATATTTTGTTAAAAAAAGCAAATATAACAAAAAACAAGATAAAACGTGAAACAAAGAGAGAGAGAGGCAAGAAAGTCTTTGCTTCAACAAAAGGGACATTTTCCACCCCTGGATGGTGCGGAATTCTATTTATTCAGTGGAAATCAATTTATTCTTTGAGAATGGAAATTTTATATTAAAGGAGATACTTTTTGGCTTAAATTTTGTTTTATTTTCTTATGTAGGAAGCTCTTTCTTTGCATTTGTGGCTTTGGTGTGTGTGTGCGTGCACGTTGGGGGGGGGGGGGGGGGTTGGTTCTAAGATGTATATTGTTTTCTTTTGCAAAGGGTTAATGTACAACATTTGAGAACAGTTCTGTGGCTGCCGAAGTGCACAGAGGAATGACCATCTAGTTTATCTCAACTATGAAGAGTTCACATTTTCTACTGATCAATATAAATGCACAAGCCTTATCTTTTTAACTGATGTGACTAGCACCAGTCATGATAAATGACAATGTTAGTGCTGAGTTATGGCATCTTATTGCACAAACGCTGACATGTAGAATAATATGTCAAAGCAGATATTTCCCAATACACTTGTTAAAAAGGTACCACCATTGATTTGAATTATATTATGTTTCCCATGATTCGTTTACCTAGTTACCTTCAGACGTTTGGTTGACCATAATGATCATGACAACTCATATGTGACCTTTCTTTCGCCAACAAATTCTACCTAATAGACGCCAGGCCACGTTCACATTTCAGCAAGCTAAATAACTTGCTTCTTACAATTTATGTCCTATTGTTTTTTGTTTTTTTTGCAGTGATATTTCCTGGCAATCTTCATAGATCACTAGAATGTGTTCTTCGTGTAATGAGAAGAATCAGTTAAGAATCCACGTAACAAATTTAATATTGTAAGGCAGGATTGCAAAATAATCATGGTTGTAAATAAATGTACTCACTTGTCTTAGTCCAGTGTGCCTGTTCATATTTTTGAAAGATGGACGTAGAAATTGGTGCCATGGGGGAACTGTAGATACAGCTGTATTCACAAATTGCAGCTCTGTGCTTGGAATGCTGCAAAGTAACCCATATATTATCGATGATTGCGCTGTTTTGGGTACCTTCACATCTTAACAGTGCTCTCTATGGCTGTGGATTATCATAAAATACACTGTTTTCTGGGGTCTTTCTGGTAATAAGGGGTGAAGATCAGCCACTGTTTTTTAGATTTATTAGCAAATGGATTTCTTGTATGTCAATCATTCCTTTTCCAATTTAACTATGTGAGGTTCAACAGTTTTCTCTGTCCTCCTCTCCGCACACACAATTGCATATCCTTAAAGGACCATTCACACTTACCTATGACTCCCTTCACACTGAAGTGCATTTCAGGTATTTTAGCGCTGGGAATAGCCTCTAAATAGCTCCTGAAAACCACCTCCCATTCATTTCAGTGTGTTTTTTCACACTAGGGCTGTGTGCTTGCAGGACATTAGGAAAAGTCCAGCAAGCAGCATCTTTGGGGTGGTTTGGCAGCACTGTATATAGCGGTCCCAAAATGCCCTGCCCTTTGAAATTAATAGGCATCGCTTACGAGGCGCCTGAAAAGCAATTCAGAAGCCCCGCAACTCGGATCATTTTTAACCCCTTCTTTGGGGTTAAAAGCACCCCACTAGTGTCAAAAAGCATTGCAAAAGTGCTAAAGCGTTGCTAAAACGAGATGCACTTAACCGCCAAGCCCAACGTTCACATGTGAAAGGGTCTACAACCCAAGCTGCTGCTGCCCACACAAGTTTTGGGCTACAGATCTGTTCAGTAGGGGGGCAATGGGATGTACGTCTTGTTGCAACATACAGCTTTTTTTAACAGAATTTTATATCAAGTTCACAAAGTGACACTTTATTCATGTCACTGCAAAGCAGCGTGATGCGTTGCACTTGCTGTGCGATGACATGCAGGACCAGGCAGAGTGGTGCAATATTATGCAAACATGTTGTATAATATAGTTATGTTCTAGAACGTGGTGTAACACTATATTCTGGTCTGAACATGACACACAGAAAGCTATTGTTTTCTGTTTGCTAATGCTTTACCATCATTTTTCCATGAGGTCAAATGTAAATGGTCCTCAAAAACTTTAGATGCAGTTTTGCTGTCTGTGTCTTGTTAGAAATAATTATTTTCCCTACTCATCTTAGGGTTGTCAAAGAGTATTGACAATGTTTATTAGGACAATTTAAGAGGACAAATCTCCTTGATTTGGGACACAGTCAGCAAAATAAACCCTGACAGTGGTCCACACATTATCCAAAATTATTTATTTTATTTTATTTTTATTCTTTACACTGTCTCTTTAAAAAAAATTTTATTATTATTATTATCACGTTTATTCCTATTAAAAGGAATGTGAATATCCTTTGTAATAGAAAAAAGGATGACAGATCCTCTTTATGAAAAGATCTGGGGTCAAAAAGACACCAAATCTCTTCTTTACCTTTAAATGCAAATGTTCAAAAAACATTTTTTTTAATTGTTTGTGTTAAATATTGTTTACTTCCACCCTGGACTGGAAGTGACGTCATGAAGTTGCTCTGGTCCTCCATGGCCATAGAGGTAATCAACGCGGATCTACGTTTTGATCACCTGTGTGACCAGCCAGCAGCACTGTCAGATAGTTTCTCAGGCAAGCCAGGAAAACAGTAAGCCCGAGAAAGACCGGCGAGTGGGGATGTCCACTCCTGCCGCTTCTGAAAGCATTCCAGTGGCATATGAGTCACTGGGAATGCTTTCAAGAGAAAGCCAGCCGTCGTCTGAAAAAACAATGATATCAGCCATAATCCAAGTAAACCACTTGCAAACCACAACATATATATATATATATATATATATATATATATATATATATATATATATATATATTCAATTTAATGTAATGTCAATGTCTGTTTACTATTTTAAATAATATGGTTTCCCTTAGATATATTGTAAGATCCGACCAAAACACAGTTTTTCAATTGTGTTTGGAGTGGGGAAGGTGTAAAAGCTTTGTTGGGTTTTTACTACTACCTGGGGGGTCTGTCTTTTGGCCTTGTTAACACTGGTATAGACAAACCTGCATTTGTATGCGTTTGTATGCGTTTATAGGACATACAAATGTAAATGTATGTAACTCCCCACTCCAATTGAAAAACTGTGTTTTGGTTGGATCTTACAATATATCTAAGGGAAACCATATTACATATTTAGAGAAAGTGTAATTATGTGCATCCAGGGGCATATTTTATACTTTGAACATGTCAAAACACATGTAAATATAAGTGAACTCAGGTACATCCAAATGTGGGAAAACACGATCTGGGACTCATAATTTAAATACATGAAATGTAGGAGTGCCAGTGTGAATGTCGCCTTAGAGAGATTTACCCTTACGTCTGTTCAGGTGACAATGACATGAGCAGACAGGAAGTGAGACAAAACCTGTAACAGGGACACAAACAGCAATAAAAGCTGACAAGGGTTTTAGCCTTCTGGTACTCTAGCATGTAAAAACATTTTTCATTTTGGTTGCTGTTGCAGTTTTTCCTTTACTTTCTGCCTGGTAAGGGTGCTGTCACAGGACAGAAAGGATAAGGACATCTTTGCAACAGTGCCCCAAATAGCTAGACGTGTCTCTGGTTTTGCAGTTCATCCTTTTGCTTTTCATGTACATTCAGTTTTGTCTGACTTTTAATATTCTGTTGTCATTTAGATAAATATTGAACAGGGACATTTAGATTGCAAAAAATAAGTTTTGGGCAATTTATTTCTGATATCCACTACACACCATGTTTACATCACATGATAATGACATTCATAAATTGCAGGCTTTTGGCGTGAAGCTAGCCACGTTCCACTTTTCTCCATGATCAGAGGAGAGGCTTGTCACAGAACTTTGACAGGTCACATTACCTATCTTTCCTTCAGGCTTTTTTATCAATCATTAGAATGAATGGTGCTCCACTTACTTCAGAATTCAAAGCACGCTAAGTGTAATGCAGATTTGTAAAACACAGTATTGTTTTTTTTATTAACACAGTGGTATGACTGCAGTAAGATCATACTGCTGCTTTAAAATAAAGGCCTTAGATATTATGTATAATAGTAAGTAAAGATACATTGGGTTGACAGAAAAATGCCCTTCATTAACCACTTGACCTCCGTAAGGTTTACTCCCCTTAATGACCAGGCCATTTTTAGCGATACGGCACTACATTACTTTAACTCACAATTGAGCGGTCGTGCAACACTGTAGCCAAATAATATGTATGTCCTTTTCCCCATAAATAGAGCTTTCTTTTGCTGATATTTGATAAAAAAATTTCCCTAAAAATAAAAAAGAGACATTAAAAAATAAAGTACATTCTGCTATAAAACCGTTCCAATAAAAATATTGAAAAAACAAATTTCTTCATAAATTTAGGCCAATATGTATTCTGCTACATATTTTTGGTAAAAAATCCCAATAAGCATATATTGATTGGTTTGCGCAAAAGTTATAGCAGGATTTATTTATTTATTTATTTATGGCGGCAATCAGCACTTATAGCGGGACTGCGATATTGCAGCGGCCATTTGGACACTTTCTGGGGACCAGTAACACTAATACAGGGATCAGTGCTAATAAAATATGCACGGTCATTGTATTAATGACACTGGCTGGGAAAGAGTTAATCAGGGGTGATTAAAGCGTTAACTGTGTGCCTAGCCAGTGTTTTACTACACTGTAGGAGGAGCTTTTACTAGGAGAAGAGATGAAATGTATTCCCTGCAGGGGACACAAATTTTATCTCTTCCCTCCTGTCAGAGTCTGCGGTACCCGCTGATCGGCTCCAACTGTGCGTACTCACAGCCAGAACAAGCCGCCAATGGCACACATGCCATCACCCCTTCTTTTACACGTGTGTGCCCCTTACCTGGAAATGTTGGATCACCTATATATATATGTGATTCTGGTGCAGAGGTGACACCCTGTAGCAGTAAAACTGCTATAGGGCGAATCTTAAGTTGTTATTGTTGACTTTCGCCATTTAAGAAACAATAGGAGTTACTGTATGCTTTTTGAAAACTCAGAAGTTTTAGAACTTGCTTCTTCACAAGAGCTCATATTGTTGCAGATTGCTCAATAAAGCAGTAATGTCTTAAGCCATTCAAGTTGGATAGTCTGGTCAATGCTAGGTGGCATTTAACTGCAAAGTCACTGCAGCTTTTTAGAAACATGTATGTGATGTTTATATTGAGCCTTGAAGACTTCTGATTTAAAATGGGCCATTCCAGGGGCCCTCCTTATTTATGATTTGGTGCTGCCTCTGGCCCACAAGTCTTAGGGGAATGTCTGTTTGCCAATGATATTTGTTGATTAGCACAATAAGCATGGCTTATCAATACACAAAGAGTTGGATGGCTATGCAATACAAGAATGTTAGCCTATGTGCACATCTGCAAAAAAAATTGCAATTGTACAATTTTCTTTTCAATACATACTTCCTAGGGACATCATTACATGGGATTTGGTGCTGCCTCTGGCCTTCAGGTCTTTGGAAATACCCAATAGTGTCTACAATTTGTTGTTTAACTTGATAAGCTTGGCTTGTCAATACACAAAGGGGTTGATTTGCTAAAGGCAAACAGTTGTTTAACTTGATAAACTTGGCTCATCAATACATGGGGGTTGATTTGCTAAAAGAAAATAGACTGTTAACTTTGCAAGGGAATTTGCCCCAGGAGCTAAGTGAATTGGGCGACTTCCATCATTCAACCATTTACCAGCAAAAATGCTGTTTCTTTTTTCTTGCACATGATTGAGTAATCTTTGAAAAGTGAAGCTTCACCACATTCGTTCTGGGGTGAGTTCCCTTGCCAACTGCAACTTGCCCTGCTAAGTAAAAAAGCTTACTTTAGTAAATCAACCCCAAAGATTGATACGATACAAAATTGCTAGTTTATGCACCTATCTGTAAAAATAAGGATTGCTTGGCAGTACTACTAATTGCAAATATACATCTAAGGAGCATAACTGAAAGTAAATTAACAGTTAGATTGAGAAAAAAGCCCACTGATTAAACTATAAGCATTGAAATAATTTTAGTCAAATTTAGTGCAGATTTCTAAATTGTAACTAGACCTTCCTATCCTTACAGCCAAAGAAGCAGCCATCTTAGACTCTCTTTGATCTGAAATTGCCATGATGCTACACTTGTGATTAGTTGTGACATCAGCCATTTGATGGTTTGACAGTTTGGCTAAGAGTGAAAAGCAAATATGACAGTTATCATTTATGGCATGCCTTGTATGTAACTGTTTTCAGATTCCGTAAAATCAATGGGTTTAGTTCTACTTTAACTGATTTTGTGCTGAAGAATTTTATGTAATTCTTACCATTGTCTTTCTCATTTTGATTGCTAAATGAGAATCTGCCTTTAATTACACCTGAGCAGTCTCAGTGTTGTAATAGTAAAAGAGCAGCTTTCTACAAATGGTCTTAAAAAGTAATGCCTCGTACACACAATCAGTTTCCCTGACAGGAAAAGTGTGATGTGAGTTTTTTGTCAGGAAAACTGACCGTGTGTATGCTCCATCACACTTTCTTTGTCAGTTTTCCTGCCAAGAAAAGATTTAGAGCAGGAACTCAATTTTCATGACAGGAAAAAATCCTATTGCGTATCGCGTTCGTCTGTATGCAATTACGACGTGCAAAAAAAAACAAAAAACACCAATGCTCAGAATCAAGTAGAAGAGACAAACTGCCTATTGAATTTCATTGATCTCGGCTTGACGTACATGTTGTACAGCACCGCTTTCTTGGCGTTTGAAATTGCAGCCATAATTTGAGTGACCGTGTGTATGCAAGACAAATTTCAGCCGTTTACCTGCTAAAAAAACGTTCTTGTCGGAAATCGCGATCGTGTGTACGAGGCATCACTAACCAAAACAAAACCCATACTGCATAAAATGGCTGCAACTTGATTCTGTGTTGTGTGCAGCAAACACATAGGGCCAGATTCTCAGAGGCGTTACGACGGAGTATCTCAGATACCCCGTCGTATCGCCTTTTTTTTTGACTCGTATCTATGCGAGTAATGCTGAGCATCACTTTTGCATAGATACGCTTCTACATCCGACAAGTGTAATACAATTACACTTTCGGATCGTAGATGTAATGACAACTCCGGCCACTAGGTGGCCTTTACGTTGTTTTTTCATTTGCATATGCAAATGAAGTAGTACGCCGATTCTCGATCGCTTTTACGCCGTCGCGTACGTCGTTTACGAACTCGTAAGGTTACCCCAGCTTCTATGTGGAGTAACCTTACGAGGTCCCGTCGGATGCCGTCGTGTCCCGTCGGACGCCATGTTAAGTATGGCGTCGGGTCAGCGTCGGCTTTTTCCGTCGCTTACGTCGTTTTACTAACTCGTTCGCGAATAGGGACTTGCGTAAATGACGCTCACGTCGTTTTGACGTCGGTTTCAACGACGCTTTCCGACGTGAGCTGGAGCATGCGCACTGGGCTTTTTCCCCCGGCCGGCGCATGCGCAGTTCGTTCGACGCGGGGGCGCGCTTAATTTAAATACAAGCCGCCCCATTTGAATTGCGCGGGTTTACGCTGCGCAATTTACGCGACGCAGGCGAAACCTACGGAGCAAGTGCTTAGAGAATAAAGCACTTGCTCCAGTACGCAGCGGCGGCGTAGTGTAACTGGCTTACGCTACGCCGCCGAAAATATTTGAGAATCTGGCCCATAAGCTGAAAATGTGATCTATAAGTACATTCTGTACACTGTTTGTCCCCAGGTTGCCATATTGAGAGAAACTGCAATATCATATTTTTGAAATGGGTCAGTTCAGTCAAAACCAATATTTATTTCTCAATATCATCATTTTGAATCAGTTTCTATTTTATTTGTCTCTTTAGGACTTTGATGGATCGATCTTTGAGTTTCCATATTCATCCAATTGCCTTGGTCCTCATCATATGAGGTCTGGATTATTCACTTGCATTTTTATCATGACTAATAGAGATTTTGCAGCAGGACAATTGAGACACCATCAGAATTAAGATTCTGTGGATGGGTAGGGCTTGGTTGGGCTCTTCAGGGAAGAAATCTACAAAAGGTGGAAAGTGCCAATGAATTTCTTTCACAAAATGTAGAATAAAAAAATTAAAAAAATTGAGAGATTATGCTTTTTTTTTTTTTGCGTATATATTGGAACTACATTGCAAAATACCAAGCTGTTTCTACGGTTCACCCATGGCAACAAACTCAATGTGAAATTTAACTTTGTGTACAAAGGGCTCTTGGTTAGCCTACACAGGTATAAGTGATGGAGAAGTGTGATACATGCTATTTACAAATGTAATTATTTCACTGGCCTGACTTACAGCATGTAATCATGGAGTTGGGCCTTATAGTGTGTGTATAGCAAATACTTGTTTAAGCTTTAAATAGAATAGGTTTAGAACCCCTGCCAGGTATGATTTCTGTTTGCATCTAGATGTATTCTTCCTCTCCTTTTGTCCCCAAGACCACTGCCTCCATGATGGGACATTTAAATTGGTGACAACTGCCTAAAAGGAAATCTCTCTTCACTTTGTAGAGATTTATTTTTACTTATTGTTTAAACTCTGATACATAAATAAAAGGGAAATCCCCATTTGGGGCAAATACAGCAAAAAAATAAATAAACTAACAGTGGTTTTAACCCTTCTTTAATAAATCCCAAATAAAAAATGACTATGCATACACTTTATAGAATTCCCAAACTCTATTAAGCTATTTTCACACTGGCGATCATTTTAGCGGCGCTTTACTGTCATTTTAGCGGCGCTTTTCATCCGCTAGCATTGTGCTTTTAACCCCCACTAGTGGCCGAAGAAAGGGTTAAAACCGCTTGTAATGCAGCACTTCCGAAGTGCTTTTCAGGCACTTCGGAAGCACTGCCAATGCATTCCAATGGGCAGGGGCAGTTTAGGAGCACTGTATACAGAAATTTTTCCTGTCCCACAAGCACATCGCCCCAGTGTGAAAGCACTCGGACTTTCACACTGGGATGGCATGGGAGGCTGTTTTCTGATGCTTTACGTGCGTTATTAAAATGCCTGAAAAACACATTCAGTGTGAAAGTAGCCTTATGCTGCGTACATACGATCGGTCAATATGATGAGAACGGTCTGATGGACCATTTTCATCAGACCAAACTGATCGTGTGTGGGCCCCATCAGTTATTTAAACATCAATTAAAAAATTTGAAACTTGTTTTAAATTAACCGATGGATACCTAACTGATAGAAAAAAAACGATTGTTTGTAGGCACGTCAATTGGTTAAAAATCCACGCATGCTCAGAATCAAGTTGTTGTGTTTTACGTCACTGCATTCTGACATGATAGTTTTTTTTAACCAATGGTGTGTAGGCACGACTAACCATTAGTCAGCTTCATCGGTTAACTGATGGAAAAATCCATCAGACCGTTCTCATCGGATTGACCGATCGTGTGTACAGGGCTTTAGAATATATGTACATGGGCTCCAGACTCAGAAATCAAATGCAGCCATAAGAAAGCTTGCTTTTAGATGCTTTCAGGGAATATTGGATTGCTATTTAAATGAACTCACATTGCTTTTGTCATGCATTTACCAGGCATACACATTGCTTTCCAAGTGGTTTGTAGAGAGGTATACAAAATGATTTAAATGCAGTGAAAGAGAACATGATACATTTACAAAGATGTAAGGCAAAGCATGATAAAAGCAACCATAAATGCAAGATAACAAACAATATTCCATACTATCCAAACATGCCATTCTACATCCATGACAAATGCTTCAGAAAAGCACATTGGTCACAAAATACAAAAGCCTGTGTACACAACACAAGACATTAAAAAGCTAACCATTATATTTCTATATGAGTTTTTTTTTCATATGCCTTTGAATTTGAGTATACCAAGTTAAATGTTTACATTTATCCCATTTATGTTAGTGGGATTTCAATGCACTATGCAGTTCCTGTACCTTGACTTGGGCAAAGCAAAAGATTTAATTGCATATTTTTTTCCATTGTTATCATATTGCCTTACAAGCTGTGTCTCATCACTTGTCTGTCAACGTCATTGTGAAGACCTAATTTGGTGTTTGTAACATATTATTTGTATATTCCAGATTTGTCTCTGAATATGAATTAGCAATGCATTTGTAAATTGCATTTCAGAGAAAGTACTTGGATATTTTCTTGACAACTATAAATACTGCTCTAATTATTCCCTACTGTGTCTGATATGAACTGAGCAACTTTACAGTTTTCATAAATATTTGGTCACATGCCTCTTAATGAACTTGTCATAATTGTCTCAACGAATCCTTATCTGCATTGAGGTTTTGTTACTGGTACATCGTGTAAAATATTTACACAATGATTGAGGAATGGCACATCCGGGAAGAGCATTTAAAACACTTAAATAAATATTCAAACAATTGACTTTGGGTTCACATTAGTTCATCATCCTTTGGAAAAGTGCACAGTTTAATGTGGTTTTGAATTTTGGTTTGCCAGGAAACATTTGTACGTGTTTCTAATGGATAACAAAGGAAAGAGTAAACATTTTACCTGTTTTTCAAGAGTAAAAAAGCTAGTGGTCAGAATTCAATTATTATTGGGACGATAAACATTGCTTTCCCTTTATGCACATATCCATTTATTGGCAATGGTTTCTAAAGCTTAAAGTTTTAATGGTCTTGAATTTCGATATTTTAATTTAGTAAACAAAAAAGGATCTCCAAAATTTGTGATAATGAGGATTTTGCCCATGCTAGCTGATGATATAGCTTATTAAGTCAGGTTTAACAGGCAGATTTAAGTGGCACTAAACTCTGGTTTAAAAAAAATTGTTTTTAAATTATTTATTTAAGTATGTATTCTTAATTTATAAATAATCTCAGCCTCCTTCAATCTCCAAATTCTTTATTTTTTATTTTTGCTACTGTGACCTCACTTACTGCTAGTGAATGGCTACATTCATTCTCTGTGACCCCACTATATGTAGAAATGTACATCTCTTGCTCACTCCTGATTTGAACTATAGGATATATAGGGCCAGATTCAGGTAGAGTTAAGCTGGAGTATCAGTGATACTCCAGCCTAACTCCCACTTTGAGCTGGCGTTTCTGTTTTCTGTAAGCAGAAAACAAGAAACGCCGGGTTGGAGTTCCTATACGAGCGGCGTAATTGTATTTCGCCGTCGTATCGGGCCCAACGTTTCCGTAAGAGATATGCGGCGTAAAGAAAAACCAGCCCCCATATGTTAAGTATGGCCGTCGTCATCGCATCAAATTTAAATTTTTTTGCATCGTTTGCGTAAAACGTCTGTGAATGGGGATTGACGTCATTGATGTTCACTGACAGAATTTGGAGCATGAGCACTGACAGTCGACGCATGCGCAGTACGTTCGCCGCGGGATCGCGCCTAGTTTAAATAATACACGCCCCCTACCCGCCCAATTTGAATTCCGCCGGCTCATTTTCGCTACGCCGCCGCAACTTTAGGAGCAAGTGCTTTGTGAATACAGTACTTGCTCCTAAAGTTTCGGCGGAGTAACGTAAAAGAGAAACGTTACTCCAAAATAAAGATTCGCCCATCTACCTGAATCTGGCCCATAGTGTGCATTGGGACCTGGAGACCTCACACACAAAAAGATAGTGATAAAATAGAATGGGTCCAGAGAGGCGCACTTGCTCACTTGCGAAATGGACTAGGGACTATTGGATCTGTAGTGTGCATAGAGCAGTGCACATGACCGCAACTAACGTGTACTGCTCGTTACAAACATAAGTCAATTGGAAAAGGATCAAATGGAAGATTTCACTAGGAGGCAGAAAAACACACACACAAAAAAAAAAAATGTATTGATAAAAAATAGATTACAGTGCCATTGAATAGTGGATAGCTAAGTTTTTTTTTTTTTGTTTGTTTTTTGGAGAATAAGGGTATGGTTTAGTGTCACTTTCAGAAGCCACTTATAAACATAAGTTCAATATTTAGGCATAGTGTGAATGGTATTTTTGTTTGAAATATCTTTCATTCATAATGCACAGGTTGGCTGCTTGAATGCCAATGTTGATGCCAATGGCGAAGGGGGGACCTTCAAGACACACATAATGTTAAATTCTACCAGAAGAAAACAATAGGGATCAGCTGGGCATATTCAACCTAGCAAATCCATTCATGCCCAGAGAACAATCAGACTGAAGATGGTTGGTGATGGTGAAGCTCATCAAAGAAGACAGATGTAAAGTCATTGCCAAATCCTAACATAAACAGCTAGGGCAGGTGAAGATCGTCTTACATTTTACAGGTTTATCTGTTTTTGTATATATATATATGCTGGTAGTTTTTGATACTTGGGTTTTAGCACCAAAAAAAAAAAGAGTCCTCCGATGTTCTCTAAACACTAACCTGACCTTGATGTTTAGATCACCCCTTAAAACTAAAGCAAACCTGAATAATCTGCTAAGTTCCAATGACTGTGATTGGATAGGTAAGGAACAACTGAGAAGGTCATCTCTGTGTCCTTTCCAGTTAGTATGTCAGATTTGTTACATTTTGTAAAGCCTGACTAGCTTAAAGTGCTGCCCCTTCCTCTCGGTTTTGAATACTAATGTCCAGGGCGTTACAGACAAGAAAGAAAGAAAGTTTAGGGTGTGGTTGCAAATGTAATTTAAATGATATCCAAACCCAAAAACATACATTTTATATATTACAGCTCCACATAAGAGAGAGTAAGCGCTAGCACCAGCAGCAGTGGAAATGCAGCTAAAACAAATAAAAACAGGTGAGTTCATGAGAGCTAATTGAAACTTTAGACTGTTGATATAGTCCTTTGAGTTCATAATAAAACACTTGCAGGCAGCCTAGTGAAGATTGGAAGCGAATCTGAATGCAGAAGAAGAAAACACAAAGGCGCCGCTCTAAGTGTAATAAGTAGTGTAACATTTATTGGATAAAAACAGCAGTAAGCTTACTCACAAACGTTGGTGAGATTAGGCATGTATCACCAAAGAAACGTCTCCGGCTGTCACTGTATGCGGCTGTGTTATGGAGTACATGCTCTAGAGGCTTGAGAAAGGAGGGCATGCTCCGCAAACGCTCCCCCACATTACCCGGAAGTATTGCCATCCATCTGACCTGCCTACTGGCTCCCCCACATCACCCGGAGGTATTGCCATCCATCTGATCTAGCACCCATCCATCTGATCAAGCGTCCATCCGGAACTGACGTCACAGCTCGGCTCCCAGTGTGTCAGAGACAGAGGAAGCGACGGCATCCACCGCCACCAACCGCTCCACAACACAGCCGCATACAGTGACAGCCGGGGACGTTTCTTTGGTGATACATGCCTAATCTCACCAACGTTTGTGAGTAAGCTTGCTGCTGTTTTTTATCCAATAAATGTTACACTATATATTACACTTAGAGTGGCGCCTTTGAGTTTTCCCCTTCTATATATTACAGCTCACCAGTCATTGTATGAGGTGGCTGCATTTTTATTCATCATTTAGGCTTAAAACAATTTCAGACTATTCAAAAAATATCTTACTGCACCTACCAGAAATGCAATGTTTGTGTCATTTTCTGTTAGCTAAACTCAAAGCACAAGCACTGTTCTATTCCTTTTTTAACCCATCCCTTTCGCCCACCCCATGTGTAATGGAGATGAAAAGAGAAAGACAAGTTTAACTGCTTCAGCCCCGTAAGATTTGGCTGCCCAATTACCTGCCCATTTTTTGCGATACGGCACTGCATCGCTTTGACTAACAATTGTGCGGTCGTGCAACGTTGTACCCAAACAAAATTGACGTCCTTTCTTTTCCACAAATAGAGCTTTTTTTTGGTAGTATTTGATCACCTCTGCGGTTTTAATTTTTGCGCTATAAACAAAAAAAGGGACAATTTTGAAAAAAACATCTTTTACTTTGTGCTATAGTAAATATGCCAATTTACAAAAAAAAAAAAATTTTTTAGGTGGATATGTATTCTTCCACATATTTTTGGTAAAAAATATTGCAATAAGCATATATTGATTGGTTCAAGCAAAAGTCATAGAGTCTACAAACTATGGGAAAGATTTATGGCACTTAAATTTGCATTGTTTTATTTTTTTTACTAGTAATGGCGGTACCGTTTTTTTGCGGTATTGTGACCTTGCGGTGGACAGGTCGGACACTTTTGACACATTTGTGGGACCATTTACATTTACAGAACGATCAGTGCTATAAATGTAGGTGACTGGCAGGAAGGAGTTAACACTAGAGGGCGATCAAGGGGTTAATTGTGCTCCATATTATGTGTTCTAATTGTGGGGGGAAGGGGACTCACTATAGGAGATGACAGATCATGTTTTTTTACTTTGTAGAAAGACACAATCTATCTTGTCTCCTCTATCCTGTTTACACACACAAACCCCTGTGCTGCCGCTAGTGCACGTGCTTGCGCGCCCGCTCATGCACGCGCCCACGCGCACTCTGGTGGCTCTCTTGGGCAAAGCCGTATATATACGGGATGTCACCCATGACAGCCATTCTGCCGCAGCATATCTGTGTAAGCCGGTCGGGAATCGGTTAAAGTCCAACCTGGATGGCAACCATAGTTCTCTGCAAAGATACATTGGAGGGAGTGAACGTTGTCATCCTAGGATACAAAATATTTTAAACACAGGATTTACATTTAAAGGAAAATAAAGGGGAAAAAGCATGCAAATAACAATAAAAGCAGACACTACAGCTAATGACTGGTAAGTAGCAATATTTAGCGTTTTACTTTTTTGCTTTATTTATGCTTTTAGTATTTTTTAATAAATACATAACTGAACAATTTTGGTTTCTTTATATCTGCCTGTACTTCACTAAATCTCCTGAAACCTAACCTTAACCTCTAAGCTGAACTCTGGGCACAGGTAATAAAAGTCTGTACACTTTATTCTGTTTACCAAATATAATATAAAATGTACCACTGAAAAATTAGAGTCGTTCTAAAATGAACAGCTATTGCAGTGCTGTAAATTGACTTTCATCTGTAAATTCCTGTTATGGGGACACCGCACTACTATAGCCTCACTGTGTGCAGGGTGAGTGGTCCTCTACCAGACCCTGTCTAGTTTTTAGTAGGCCGTGCTGCCTACTGTTAGATGTAAATTGTAAGTACATATCTACAGAACAAGACAGTTCTTTATGTAGCACACTCTGCTGTTCTCTCCCCCTGACACATTGCACACAGAAGCATATTGGTGATGTCATAGGGATACTAAGAGGTTGATTCATAATAGAGAGCTGATATTACTGTTTGCGCTCCACAAAGAGGTTACTCCACACCTAGTTCTGCATTTTATGGTCTATTCCTAAAAGGGGTTGTAAAGGTAAGAAAAAAATCTCTAAATAGCTTCCTTTACCTTAGTGCAGTCCTCCTTCACTTACCTCATCCTTTGATTTTGCTTTTAAATGTCCTTATTTCTTCTGAGAAATCCTCACTTTCTGTTCTTCTGTCTGTAACTACACACAGTAATGGGAGGTTTTCTCCCTGGTGTGGAGAAAGCCTCTTGAGGGGGGCGGGGGCAAGCAGGAGTGTCAGAACGCCCACTAACACACAGCTCCTTTTCTCTATCTGCAAAGTAGAGAGCGTCCCGACCCTCCTGCTCGCCCCTTCCCCACTCAAGAGGCTTTCTCCACACCAGGGAGAAAGCCTTGCATTACTGTGTGTAGTTACAGACAGAAGAACAGGCAGTGAGGATTCTCAGAAGAAATAAGCACATTTAAAAGCAAAATCGAAGGATGAGGTAAGTGAAGGAGGACTGCACTAAGGTAAAGGAAGCTATTTAGGGAAAAAAAATACCTTTACAACCCCTTTAAGTAGAACTACAGGCAATTTTTTTTTTGGATAGAGTAGGGTTATAACCCCTATCAAGTTTTTTTTTTTTTTTTCAAATGTGTCCAATTTTGGGGATTTCCCTTTACTTGTCGTCTCATACTCAAAACAGGAAGTGATAGGAAATCCGTCCAAAATGAAGAATTCCCTGGTTGTGAAAAGGGTCATCAGAACCTATTCAAAGTTTTCCCTTCAATGACTGTTCTGACGACAACCCAAAATTTGGGATTTTCTTTCACATTCGATGATGATGGTAAACAAATAGGGTGAATCTACCTAATGGGGAAACAGACATACAAAAAAGAAAAGCAAAACTGTCAGGTGTTCAAATCCCTCCTCAGTCTACTAAAAACTAGGCGTTTGCCACATGTCACAGAGTTGGCATGATTTTTTTTTTTTCGTTTGGGGCATATTCCTTTTGCTCCTACTGTTCGCCTCTGATGCCCTGTTCATCAGGAACAAAGGAAAGCCCTCTGTAAGTTATGAGCTGCTGGAGTTATAGCTTACTAAGGGGAAGAACGTTTTGCCTAGAAAGGGGAAAGACGAGTATGCTGGCCATGTATGAAGATGTTAAAACAAATGTATTGCTTTAAAAAAAATGATGCTGAGTCAACATGAGTTCAATAATTTACCCTCACTGTATGAAGTTGAATGAGCACAGTTTATTTTGTATTTTGCACTTATTTTTTGACGTTTGCTTTTTAATTGACTGCTTTGGAATTTTATCTATTTCCTAAAGGGATAGTACACCGTTTTTATATAGTTTAATTTTAGTCTAGTATTCGGATGTTCAAGTGCTGATCACCTGATATTAATTGTTTTTTTTGTTTTTTTTAAGGGGGGCCCCACCTTAGCACAGAATTTTGCATTGTAGTTTCCTTTGAAAACCGTTTTGCTTTGTTGCTAACCCTAACTTTATTATGACCACTTCTAATCTGCACTTACCTTGTCTTTGTTGAAGTTGAAATTATTAGTACCAAAAACAAAGTGATACCAAAGTGCTGCCATTAAACACCACTGATTTGATTGGATGCTGAGTTAAAATTCATAGCAGTTTTCTTTTGTGTTTTTTTAATATAACATATTAAATTAAAACTACCAATATAAATTACTTATATAATAATTCTTCCTAGCTGGGTTGGATAGACTCACCTTTTCATTTATGGCCAGTTCTATTCTTAAAATATACAGAATCTCACAAATGTGAGGACACCCCTCACATTTTTATAAATATTTTATTGTATATTTTTTTTGTTACAATAACCTTTTTTACAATGTAAGGTAGTGAGTGTACAGCTTTATAACAGTGTAAATTTGCTGTCCCCTCAAAATAACTCAACACAGCCATTAATGTCTAAATCGCTGGCAACAAAAGTGAGTACATCCCCAAGTAAAAAATTTCCAAATTGGGCTAAAGTGACAATATTTTGTGTGGCCACCATTTTTTCCAGCACTGTCTTAACCCTCTTGGGCATGGAGTTCACCAGAGCTTCATGGGTAGCCACTGAAGTCCTCTTCCACTCCCCCCAGACAACATCATGGAGCTGGTGAATGTTAGAGACCTTGCTCTCCTCCACTTCCATTTAAGGATGTCCCACAGATGCTCAATAGGGTTTAGGTCTGGAGACATGCTTGGCCAGTCCATCACCTTTACCCTTAGCTTCTTTAGCAAGGCAGTAGTCATCTTGGAGGTGTGTTTGGGGTCGTTATCATGTATCACAGTACATGTTGGCATTCATGGTTCCCTCAATGAACTGTAGCTCCCCAGTGCTTGCAGCACTCATGCAGCCCCAGACCGTGACACTCCCACCACCAGGCTTGACCGTAGGCACTTTTCTTTTTACTCCTCACCTGGTTGCTGCCACACATGCTTGACACCATCTAGCCAAATAGGTTTATCTTGGTATCATCAGACCACAGGACGTGGTTCCAGTAATCCATGGCCTTAGTCTGTTTGTCTTCAGCAAACTGTTTGCAGGCTTTCTTGTGCATCATCAATAGAAGAGGCTTCTTTCTAAGATGACAGCCATGCAGACCAATTTGATGCAGTGTGCGGCGTATTGTCTAAGCACTGACAGGCTGACCCCCCAACCCTTCAACCTTCCCAAAGACAACCTCTGGATATGATACTGAGCACATGCACTCAACTTCTTTGGTCGACCATGGCGAGGTCTAATCTGAGTGGAACCAGCCTGTTAAACTGCTATATGGTCTTGGCCACCTCGTTGCAGCTTAGTTTCAGGTTCTTGGCAATCTTATTATAGCCTAGGCCATCTTTATGTAGAGCAACAATTCTTTTTTTCAGATCCTCAGAGAGTTCTTTGCCATGAGGTGCCATGTTGAACTTACAGTAACCAGTATGATAGAGTGAGAGCGATAACACACCTAATCACCATTCACACCTGAGACCTTAAAACACTAATGAGTCACATGACACCAGGGAGGGAAAATTGGGCCCAATTTTGATACTGTATTTTCACTTAGGTGTTCACTCACTTTTGTTGCCAGCAGTTTAGACATTATTGGCTGTGTGTTGAGTTATTTTGAAGGGACAGCAAATTTACACTGTTATACAAGCTGTTCACTCACTACTTTACATTGTAGTAAAGTTTAATTTCTTCAATGTTGTCACATGAAAAGATATAATAAAATATTTACAAAAATGCGAGGGGTGTACTCACTTTGTGAGATACTGTATACAGTATATATTAATAAAGAGAGACATTTGCTAAAATGAAAACCAATGAGCACAAAGTTGTCCATCACATCTAATTAAGTTTTATTTTTAATTTAAGATCTAAATTAAAATATGGCATCTCATTGTTTGCTAATAGAAACAGCTCCAAATCTGGTACATAATTGGATGACCTTAAAGGATAATACTGTCAATCTGAGCTTCATTACCACACATTAGATCTAATATTTTCATATAAATGTAATTTTTCTCTGTAAAATAAATTAACTTATATTTGCATTTTGTTTTCATTGCTCATGGTTTGTATTTCCTGTGAATTTCTTTCATACACGGCTTTTCTGCCCCTTGCTATAGCTGTGAAATATTTTCTATTATCATCATGGTCTGAAGCCTATAGTTGAGGTGAGTGAAATGATATTTTTGTTCATACTTTAAAGCGATTATGTTGCTTGAATAAATGTCCCCTATAATAATACATTGAATACTCACATCTTTTGCTTGTGCCATCGATCTCTATAGTAGTTAAGGGCATCCTGCTAGCTGAAAATCAAAATCAATCAAATGCTTCTGGAAATGTCAATTTCCAGGCCCCCTACATGTGTTGGGGTTTCTCCCACCGGCCCCTATGTCACGTTGCAGATAGAGAATGGAGCTGTGTGTTAGTGGGTATCCTGACTCTCCTGTAGTTCAAGGGAGGGGGTGAGCACGACACTCCACACCAGGGAGAAAGCCTTGCATTACTGTGTGGAGTTGCAGACAGAAGAACAGGAAGTGATGATTTCTCAGAAGAAATAAGGACATTTAAAAGCAAAATCGAAGGATGAGGTAAGAGAAGTAGGACTGCACTAAGGTAAAGGAAGCAATTTAGGATAAAAAATGGTACCTTTACAACCCCTTTAAAGTCATTTAGGACATGCCATTCCCAAACACAAAGGCGGCTACCGAACACTCCAATCAACCGAACAAGAAGGCCATACGAATATCCCCCCCCCCCCAAGTACGAGACAAGGCTCTGTATTGAGGGTCAAGCAGGAATCAGACTCTTTATTGAAAGAAATACAGATTTTTTATATACACTGCTGTCACCACATGAACAGTGACCCAGATCCACCCACAACATCACACAATGGTTACATAACAAGCCCCCAATAACCCATTATGCTGAGTGTCAATACATCCCTTAGCAGAGAACAGGTGAGTTCATTAGCACACTTAATAATAGGTGAATGAAAAGCTGCCTCAGACAAGATTGTGGTCTCTTACATTGAACTTCCTGGAATGCCCATATTAGGAGTTATACTTCCTGGTCATATTTCTTGAGAGATATTGTTAATGAATATTACTGTCCCATTTGAAGTTATCCAATCATATTCTCAGTGTTCATTATTTTCTTGGTCACCCTGCGCCCAAAAGTGACTCCCGTCACACTAACTACTAAAATTAAATGCAATATAGTGTAGCTTACCATTTACTGGACATGCATTTGTTTTCTTGTTTTAAGCTTTTATTTAATTTTTTTATTCAACCTGGTGATCAGTCAGTTGCACAACTCTTATATTAGGGTGGCTTCATTCACTTCTCCACTGCATCATTGGAGGAGTAATGTTAGCCACCCTTGGACAGCAGCATTGTCAGTCAGTAGGGAGAGTGGTGTTGGATGTACCAGTAGATTTAGATGAACTTTATATTAGTAACTAACAATTGAAAGCCCAACACCAGCTAACACTTTTTAGGCAGTTACAGCAAACATTTTTTTTTTCCTTTTGTATAAAAGATTTTATACAAATAAATAATAGTTGGCCATTGTAAGCACCCCTGTCAGGGGCGGCCCGTTCATTAAGGGCGCACAGGCGCCACCCCGCATCCATGCACCCGGTCCCTTTCAGGACGCCGAGGGCATGAATTCCAATGCAGGGTGGGTGTTATTTTGAAGCACTGATTAGAGCCAGAGGCTCTAATAGGCTTTAAAATAAGGTGGCCTCAGGACGCAGAAATAAAAATTCACTATTCTCACACTGAATCTCCGCTCTGTCAATCAGGAAGCGGATCTGAATTCTGTTTCCCGATTGGCCAAAAGAGAAGCGTTCTGATTGGCCGCCAAGGAGGATGGAGGAAACGAAAATTGCCAAACATGGTAAGGAGAAACTGCTTGTGATGCCCACCACTATGGGCAATAGAGCAGGGGAAGCCATGGATGTGGTTAGTGGTTGGGAGTGCACTGTTTCCCGCCCCCCCTGTAATGGTAAATGGTTTGTTTCAACCCTCTAAGGCCGCGTACACACGATCAAATCTGTCTGCTGGAAACGATCTGCCAGACCGTTTCAGCAGATAGATTCGATCGTGTGTATGGGCGGACAGACAGATTTGGCCAGCCGACAGATTTTAAAGCATGCTTTAAAATCTGTCGGCTGGGAATCCGTCCGTCCGACATGTCTGCTGGTTAGTACGCTAACCAGCAGACATATCTGCTCACACATGCGTCGAATGGATTCGACGCATGCGCGGAAGTGTTTTACTTCCTGGTTCGGTGACGTGGCGGCGTCAACGTCATCACCACGTCAGTGCGCTGTCTGACGGCGGGGATTTTGGTTTGATCGTGTGTACACGATCAAACCAATACATCCCATCAGACAAATCTGTTCAAATCGGTCTGCCAGACCGATTTGAACAGATGTATTTGGTCGTGTGTACGCGGCCTAACTGCTTCTTTTGTTGGACAGCTTGATCCTCTAAAAGAAGCTTGAAAACAACAAACTTACTGACAGGATCAATAAAAAGACCGTTGTGTTAATGATACTGACATACTCATCAGATATGTAATTTTTTTATTTGCCCATTATTTCATTTCAAGAGTCCAGACAGAAGGTAGCTAGGCGGCCATTTTGTTTAAGCCCAGAGAATTAGATGCTATAGCAGTGTGAGAATCCAGATGCAGATGTGAAAATCAAGATTTTTTGCTGCAATGTGAAACAGTGCACTGTACATGTGCAGGTCTGAAGCAGAAAGCATGTTTGCTCGTGTGATGCTGTGGACAAACATCCAATGACTGCCGTTTCCTGGAAATAAGACAGTATGTATAAATGTAACCATTGGGAGTATTTTGTCCAGGCTTTATGGATGACAGAAAGTCCTACAGGCATGGCATTTTCATTAAGCAATTGTTTATAAAATGCAAAGTGGGTTGATTTACTAAAACTGGAGACTGCAAAATTGTGTGCCTGTACGCATGGTAGCCAATCAGCTTCTAACATCTATTTGTTAAATTAAACTTTGACCCCCAAAAAAAACAAAACTGAAAGCTGATATCTATAAAGAGCTGCACCAGATTTTACACTCTCTAGTTTTAGTAAATCAACCCTAATGTGTTTTAACATACTGAGGCCCCTTGTCTGCAAATGCCAGTTAATGGAAAAGGTGAACTTAGACTTTATCTACTTTTCTCCAGAACCTAATAAAATGTTTTTAGAAGTTTTTCTTCCATCGAAATGAGTAAACTAAACGATTTCATTTTAGGTTTCCACCACTGCTGTGAAGTCACATGATTCACATGATTCAGGGGAAAAAACTACGTAGTCGAAGAGTTAACAGTACAGAGGACATATAAACATGCATACTGAAGCTCCTAAACAGATAAAATCACAACATTTTATCCAAATATGGTCTTAACCATAGTGATTCGCTAAATCGGATTCCTTTGTTATTTACTCAATATTATACATTTTTTACTGAATAACGAATGTAATAACATGCATACATGGCTATGGTATCAACTATGGCTTGTTACCTGCTATACCAATAACCCCACCCTTCCAATTAACGAACACACCACACTGAATTTCAAGTAAAGGACCTTGCACCCCGCCAAGTGCCAAAACTGTCCCATTGGGACACTCAAATCCCCCAAAACAAACACACAATGCCCACCAAAAATGTAGGGTGGGTGGGTGGGAAGTTGTTACACCCTCTCCCCCTTGCAACTGCATACCACCCCTTCTCCATCCACAGCTCACTTCCTCCCACAGCTCCACCCCCATTCCCCATAATGCCTAAACTTCCCTGAACACTACCCTCTTAACTCCCTGTAACCTAGGCCCTGTTAACCTCTGTCATGCCAGCCCTCCGTTTATTGTCTTTGGGTAATACTACAGGCCTCTCTTCATGTTCTATCACTTGCACTCTCTGACCAACTGTGGCATTTAAGACCTTAGGAGTGAAATCCTAACATGTCCATAGGATGCTTTTACAATTTACTGAAAGGTGAGTAAATCTATCAAATCAGGGAGGCAGCCAATGATTATGTACATTTGGGGAATTACTAACCTTCTTCAGCTAAGTACACACATTGTTCAGTTGGATTCATTTCTTGTTAGGTGGATATTAGGGATGAGCTTCATGTTCAAGTCAAACGTTCGTCGAAATGCGAACAAAACGGGTCGTTCGCGCCAAATTCGAGTGACGCGCCACAGCCCATAATTCACTGCAGCATCGCTGGCTGATGATTGGCCAAGCATGCACTATGACCTGCATGCTTGGCCAATCACAGCGCGCATAAAACGGAGAGCCATAATTGGCCAAAGCCAGGGTGGCTTTGGCCAATTATGGCTCAGGGGGTTTAGTACACGCCCCACACTATAAAAGGCCGCCTGCAGTGTCGGCCTTGTGTAGTGTGTTGCGGCGATGGTTAGGGAGAACAGAGAGAGACAGACAGAGTGTCATTTTTTGCAGGTAGATAGAGCAGGCAGGCAGGCTAGTCAGTTAATGTTACAGTGTGTAGAGGATATATATACATCCCAGGTGTTGTACATATATTTATACACTGTATATTGTACCTGCTGGGTGTCTATAGTATGCCTGTGAAAAAGTCTTTAAATAGCACAATCACCTGCCTGGCAGTATTGTGCTATTTAAAGACGTTTTCACAGGCATACTATAGACACCCAGCAGGTACAATATTTAACCACTTAAGACCCGGACCAAAATGCTGCTAAATGACCTTGCCCCTTTTTGCGATTCGGCACTGCGTCGCTTTAACTGACAATTGCGCGGTCGTGCGATGTGGTTCCCAAACAAAATTTGCGTCCTTTTCTTCCCACAAATAGAGCTTTCGTTTGGTGGTATTTGATCGCCTCTGCGATTTTTATTTTTTGCGCTATATACAAAAATAGAGCGACATTTTTGAAAAAAAATCAATATTTTTTACTTTTTGTTATAAGAAAAATCAAATAAACTAAATTTTAGTCAATCATTTAGGCCAAAATTTATTTAGCCATATGTCTTTAGTAAAAAAAAATTGCAATAATTTTTTTTTAGCTACCTAGCGGGAACAGCGACACTAATACAGCGATCAGAAAAATTATCGCTTAGTGACGCTGGCAATAGGGAGTGAAAGGGTTAACTAGGGTGGTGATCAAGGGGTTAAAACTTTATTAGGGGGGGCTACCCTGAACCTAACCCTGAACCTAACACTGACTGACTGTCACACTGCCTGTCACACTGACACTAAATACAGTAATCATACATGATTATCATACATACCCCCGAACCCCCTCAAGGCACCAACGTATATATAAACGTTGATGTGCCTGTCGGTTCCTATTCTGCCGACGTAAATGTACATGCAGCGGTCCTTAACTGGTTAAAGGATTTTTTTATTTTTTTATTTAAGCATCATTAAAATCACTGCTCCTGATTCAGGAGCAGTGATTTTAATGATGCTTAAATAACAAAAAAAAAATCCTTTAAATATTGTACCTGCTGGGTGTCTATAGTATGCCTATGAAAATGTCTTTGAGAACGCGGGTCTTGCCCGAGGGAACATGTATCAATGGAAAAAAAGTCCTGAAAAAAACTACTGTTTTTAAAACTTTTTTTTCCATTGATGCATGTTCCCTGGGGCAAGACCCGGGTTCTCAAATACGTTTTACGACAATAACTTGCATATTGGGCTTTAAAATTAGCACTTTTGAATTCGAACGTTCGAGTCCCATAGAAGTCAATGGGGTTCTAAATGTTTGCGCGAACGCTCGTTCCGTTCGAAGGTTCTGGTGCGAACCGAACAGGGGGTGTTCGGCTCATCCCTAGTGGATATATGGTTAAGGCGAACCCTATGACAGAATTCAGAAATAAATGGCATTGTATGGATTTTAAGAGGAACTCCACAAAAGTAAAAAAAAATAAAAATACCATACCAGACCTTTATCCGAGCAAGCAGCCTGGCTGGCCAGGAAAGGAGGGGGACGAGTGAGCGCCCCCCCCCCCTCCTGAACCATGCCAGGCCTCTTGCTCTTAAAATGGGGAGGCTGCTTTGGGGTCCCCCCCAAAGCACCTTGTCCTCATGTTGATGGGGACAAGGGCCTCATCCCCACAACCCTTGCCTGGTGGTTGTGGGGGTCTTATTAGAATCTAGAAACCCAAGGGGGCCCCCAGATCCACCCCCCAAGTGAATGGCTATGGGGTTCATTGTTGCCCTGCCTATTCACCAAAAAAAGGGTCAAAAAGTAAAATCCACTAAAGATAGTTTTTTACATTTCCTTTACAAAAAAAAAAGCCCTGAAATGTCCATCCATCTTCGACCACACCGCCCGCTGAACCTGAAAAAAAAAAAAAAAAAAGCTTTGCCTCGATGGAAGGTGTCCCGCCGACTGCTGTCTTTTCGTGGTGACAGCTATTATATAGGCAAGGACAGGGTCACCTGGTGATATAACCGAGTTAAAGGGGTTGTAAAGGAATTTTTTTTTTCACAATAAGCATCCTTTACTTGCAGACATTCCAATTTTCACTTCTTCATTGTTCGTTTTTGCTCAGAAGTTGCTCTATTTCTTCTCTGTTCTGTTCACTTCCTGCTTGTCTGATTTTACTGACCAACGTGAAGGGAGACTTTACTGCGGTGGTCAGTAACGTGCTCGCCCCCTCCTGGGAACTACATCTGTGTGGCAGGACGCTCTCTACGTGTTAGAGACTTCAAGGAGGTGTGAATTACTGGGCGTGCCTCAATTCATACTGGGAAATGTAGTTCTTACATGAACAAGTGATGCAAACCAGGAAGTGATATAGATGAAGGAATTTAATAGGTATTTACTTGTTTGTTAACAGAATCATTACACTATTCTGTCTGTCTACCTTGCAAAAACAAATCCTTTACAACTCCTTTAACCCTCCCTTTCTGACTTCATGTGCCATCAGGGGGGCAGGGTCATCTTCTTATGTCAATAGGTGGCCCTGCCCTTGCCTTTAAAACAGCTCTCACAGCCAAGAGACAGCAGTCACCAGGAGGCCTCCCATGGATGCAGAGTTTCTTTTTTTTCCCTATTTTTGGGTCCTTTGGGTGGCGTGATAGACGATGGATATCCATCGCGGGACACCTTTTGGTGAATGGGTAGGGGTACAATGTATGCTCGGATAAGGGCCATTGGGGGGGACCCACTCTGTTTTTTTTATTTTGGCACAGATTTTCCCTTAATATCCATACCAGACCCAAAGCGCCTGGTATGGACTGGCGGGGAACCCACGCTGTTTATTTCCTTGGCCTTTATATATATATATTACCATGAGTCGGTAATACATTACAGCTGCAAGCTGTTTAAATTAAATGCTTTTCTTTAGAAATAACAATTTGTTGTGGGACTGTAAAACACATCAGACAGATGCACCACTTTACAAGCAGACTAAGGGGACCCCCAAGGCATGATATTTAAAGGAATATAGAATTGCATGTTTCATTCTTAAAATCACTGTTCCTGAAAAACTTTTAATTTCAAAACATTGATACATGTCCTCTGGGGCAGTACCCGGGTCCCCGAATACTTTTTATTGCAATAACTTAAAATTACCACTTTTGATTTTTTATGTTTGTGTCCCATAGACTTTAATAGGGTACGCATGTTCACACAATTTTTTTGCCTGTTCGCATGTTCTGGTGCAAACTGAACCGAGGGGTGTTTGGCCCATCCCTATTGTTAACCCACTATATGATGATCATGCCATCCTCTCTGTTAAATAATGTTATGTGCCCCTGTGCCTGTGCTGTATAAAAAAAATGCCCATTACACCATATATCAGAGCAGCTCCCGAAGCTCACATTGGCTCTCTTTCCTCTACCCGGCTGACAGCTATAGTTGGCGGGGTTAAGCACTGCTGCTGACGGGGAGGAGGGAAGAAGAGAGGTCCAAGGAGTCACATGAGCGCCGGGAGATGCTCTGATATACAATATAATCTGCATCTTTTTTATACAGCACAGACACAGAGACTCATAGCATTATATAACAGTGGGGATGGCATACTTATATTATAGATTTGATTGCACCAGGAGGGGCGGATAGTGGACTAGAAGGAGCTGACAGGCAGGGAGGGGAGAGGAAGGAGGACAGAGGAGGAAAGAGCATGGCTGCGGATAATGGAGGCATGTAAACTGACCTTCGGTGTTAGGGCTCAGCAGCCATGATATACCATGGTCAGTTTACAGAGGGGAGGGCAGAACCAGGCAGGATCAGCCAGGTATTTTAGGTTATTTCAGTGGGGCCAAGTTACACAGCACAAGCTGTGTCCATGGGACCGGGTCACGGCTCTGTATCTCAATTGTCACAGAGAGCAGTGACTCGGCTCAGGTGCCCCCATAGCAAACTGTTGCTGTGGGAACACTCAACATGAGGGAGGGGCCTGCAGCACCAAAGAGGTAACCGAGAAGACGAGGATTCATACTGCTCTGTGCAAAACCAACTGCATAGAGTAGGTAAGTTTAACATGTTTGTTATTTATTAAATTTTTTAAACAAGTCTTTACAATCACTTTAAATCCATTTAGTGTTGACTGACTCACTACCACTGCTGGAAATCTATTCCAGGCATTAATTACCCTTTCAGTCAAATAATACTTTTTATGATTAGTTTTGAACGCCCCTCCTGCTAGTTTGAGATCATGGCCCCAGGTTCTTTATCTTGATTCTTTGATTGAAAATACTGCCTTCCTGAAGCCCCCCCCCCCCCGCTATATTTAAAGGTTTCAATCATGTCTCCTCTTTCCCCTCTTTTCTCCAGACTGTACATATTAATTTCCTGAAGTCTCTCTTGATGTGTTTATCCCCGGACCTTTCACCATTTTGTGGAGCACAACAAACTATTCGCTTTGAAAAATTTGAGCAACAATTCATAGAGAAGCATAAAAGTAACACTAAACTCTGGTTGGAAAATGTTCTATTCATGCATGTATAGTTAATTTAAAAAGTACCTTCTATTGCTCTTAGCCTCCTCCACATGACCAAATATCCCTTTGTTTTTTGTTTTTTGATGATGTGATCTAACTCCTGTTAGAGGGTGGCTATACTCATTCTCCATGATCCCACCATATGTAAGAATGTAGCCACCCTCTATTGCTAGCACATTGAGACCCCACTTACAAAAAAGATGGTAATACGATAGAACGGGTTCAGAGAGGGGTAACAAAAATGGTGAAAGGTCCGGGGGATAAACATATCAAGAGAGACTTCAGGAAATTAATATGTACCGCGACTAGTTAATCGCTAGAGTTGATGGCCATAATGCTGTAGCATTATGGCCATCAACTCTAGCGATTAACTAGTCGCGGCCATCATTGTACTTTGGCTGTTTAAAGTGGAATACCGTTGTTATGGCAGCAGATAGCTGCCATAACCCTGGTATCCTCTTCAACAGCGGACGGTCCTCTTTCAGATAAAGGTTGTCTTCGCAGCAGATTCACTGCAAGATCACTTTTATCGGGGGCGGTTGTCTTCGCCGCTTACCAGAGTCATCGTTTGCGTCTTTTGCCCTGCAAGACTGAATGCCAAGCAAGGGAAAAGATGGCCCCCCCCCGCTTAGCTCCATAACATTAGATGCCGGAAGAGGCATTAAACATCACTTCTGCCCAATGGTCTTAAAAGGGAATTTTTTTACTTTCTTGCAAAAAAAATTAAAAATACATTTATTATTATTTTTTATTGCATTTCAGTGTAAATGTGAGATCTGAGGTATTTTTTACCCCCGGATCTCACATTTATATGGTCTTGTTATGCTTTTTTTCTATTACATCCCTTGTAATAGGAATAAAGGTGACCCGTTTTTTTTTTGTTTTTTTTACAGTGTAAAAAAATAAAATAAATAAGAAAATAAATAAATTTTGAAGCGCCCCAGAAGCAAACGCATACATAAGTCGTGCCCACATATAAAAACGGTGTTCAAGCCACACATGTAAGGTATTGCCTTGATCGTCAGAACACTAGACCCCCTTTGTAACTCAAAACTCATAATCTGTAGACATTTTTAAACGTTGCCTATGGAGATTTTTAAGGGTCAAATTTTGTCACCATTCCATGAGCAGGAGCAATTTTGAAGCGTGACATGTTGGGTTATCAGGTTACTCGGCGTAAAATTATCTTTTAGAATTTAAAATAAATTGGGCTAACTTTACCACTGTCTTATTTTTTAATTAAAAAAAGTGGATTTTTTCTCCAAAAATTGTGCTTGTAAGACCGCTGCGCAAATACGATGTGAAAAATGTATTGCAAACACTGCTATTTTATTCTCTAGTGTGTCTGAAAAATATATATATAATGTTTAGGGGTTCTAAGAAATTTTCAAGCAAAAAAAAAAATGATTTTAACTTGTAACACCAAGGCTGGAAAAAAGGCTTGGTCCTTAACTAGTTAAATCACTAGCTACATTTTTCTCCACTACAAAATCACCCATCGTCTATCAGCCTTATACTGCCATCAGCCTTATACTGCCATCTAACAGATGTATGCTAATTTCTGATTTTCAAACTTTTCAAACTTTGTTACATATAGTTGCCTTTAGGTGGCCCTGTAATACTACAACGTCTTATTTTAAACATGTTTTTCATGGTCATAGGTGTGCACAGCCTATGGCATTAGGGTGTGCATACCAAAGCTCAAACACACATGCGTGTGTAATATACCGTATATGGCCGTGGGCAAGTCAGTAGGGCTTTGTCAGCAGGGCAGAGATTGGTGTCAGTGTCTTTATTTGTATTATTATTATTTTTTTACCATTTTATTTTTATTATTGTATATATATATATATATATATATATATATATATATATATATATATATATATATATATATATATTAGGAGCCCTGTTGGGGGGCATTGGTGAAATATCAGTGGTCTAAGCAGACCCCTGATGTCTAACTTTTGAGACAGAGAAAGGGACTGAGGACAGGGATTCCCCAGTCCCTTTCTCTGCAGCCAGGCACCGGGGGGAATCTGCACAGTACAGGGTGATTAGGGTGTGCCCAGGCACACCTTACACCCTATGTGCGCACGCCTATGTTCATGGTGTTTTACGTTACTGTGAAAGTGTTACATATACTCTGATCTAAATGATGTCATTGCATTGCTGTTGCTGGCAAGCTACATTGCCAGGGGCAGTACTGATTTTAGTGAAGGAATAGGTTATCAAGTCACTTTCTACTCCATGTTTGCAGCAGCATTCACAGTGAATTGGCTTTCTGTATGATTTCACTATACAGCTGATTAGTAAGGAACTAATAAGGACCATTCCCACTGACTGTCTTGTCTCAATTTATTTCTTGGTTTGCAGTAAGCTGACAGGTGGTATTGGGGGCACAGTTGGTGGCAATGCCACATAGTGAGTTGGGATATGGCGACAGCACTGCTAGAAGGTACATATTGTTTCCTGCTGCCTGGACAACATATGGTGATTAAAACAGCAGATACAGTAAAAAAAATATTAGTATGGCAATGAAACAAAATTTGTAAATATATTGTTCTAAAAGTTGTTTCCCTTAATTTTTCAAAAAAAGCTTCTCTGGCAAGTTTGACAACCAGAATAATAATGTAGCTGTATATAAATCACGTATGCACTCTGTGAAGAGTTCTGTATGCCTAGCTGTCCTAATATATTCTGTCTTAGTACTGCTGCTGCAAATTATATACTATTTTCGTATAGGGATTACAAATTAGATTTACATCTGCAGGAATCCAAGGGATACAAGGTTTTATCTATTTTTGTATGTGCACCTTGCAGTGACATACAGAGGACAGGCTGCATGTTTGGAATTTTCTGTATAGCCACATGGACCCTGTAATCAGTATTTTCACAAATCAATAGATAACAATTCTCTAAAATAACAGTAGGATTTTGTTTAAGTTGTAGTTTAAATATAAATAATGCCTCCTGGAATTTTTCTTTAGAGCCACTTTACATGGGTCTGCATTCCTATGAGATTCAGCGCTGTTTGATTTGAAGCCTGTGCATTTGAATGGGTTGAAATCACATTGGGTTGCACAAAATGTAGTGCTTGCATTATTTTTTCAAAAACACACTGCAACAACCTGCATGTGATCTGGTGCAGGCAATGGCAAACACATTGAGTTTGCAATCTGCATTAAGGGTGGTTTTTAGGCATTGGTTTGCACAGCCTATTAAATCAGGGTATGCACCCAAAAACTCAAACACATATATACATACATCTACATACACACTCTTAGAATAAAGAAGTCTCTATGAGGTGAGAGATTAAGATGTGTAGTTCAGCTCACTACTCCTGATTAATTTGGTCCCAGTGGCTTGGCAGTCAGCAGGTTCTAGAACTTTTGATCCTCATGATCTGTTCCTGACTGGCTCACCCAAGCAGTAGGCCCACAAAGCTGTCCCTCCAGCTTTGGGTTCTGGTGTAACAGAATAACACTCAGTGACCCAGTCCCATGGTCCCTGGTGTGGCACAGACACCCAACATTGGGTACTCATTGCTCCAGGTCCCCACACACACAAAATGTGCAAAGCAACTCAGCCACTCAACCCCTGGTAGCAGGTCCTCACTTGCTGGCTCCAACCTTAGGAACCATTTACAATTTTAAATCTAAAATCATGGCCAGAATCACATGGCAATCATAGCACAACATATGGCTTGCGCTTGGTTGTCATTATCCTTCATAGGACCCAAAACGCGATGCAATTCTGCCACATCTTTAAAAATCATGTGAAGCTTGTCTCCTCTAAAGGAGCAAGAACTTTGTCTTTGGTCACCAAATGCTCATAGGGCAGCCCATTCAAATAGATAGGCTGCCCTATGTAACATTCAAAATCACATCAAAATCACGCTGTCAAAATTGCATAGCAGGAATGCTCATTCCAGCAATGCGTTATTGTGAACAGGGCTTTAGACTGCCCCCAGTATCTCATGGAATCCCTGCAAAAAGTTCTGTCTCCCCTCCTCCTTGGGGCAAGGAATAATGCCTATTGGAGTCTATAGCTTTATGAATGTTCATGGCACACCTGAACCTCTGAACTGAATTTCCACTAATCCTTTGCCATACATCATCCAGGAGGGGGAGGGTGTAGAGCTGCACTCTGTTCTCTCCCCTGAGTAACACTGCTGCTGCCGGGAGAGAGATTGGGGGAGGAACGGACACATATGCTGCCCTTTTTGTCCCCTGTGCAGTGGTAGCAGCAAGAGAGAAGGCACTGGAGCTCAGCCGTCTCTCCAGCAGCACAGCCGTGGGGGGATAAATCACAACCAAGTACAGGCACTTTGTACAGCAGCGGTGGGGTGAGGGGTGGCAGGGGGAAAAAGTAAAGGCATAGAAGGTGGAACCCAGCTTGGCTACACTAATGTGCACAGGGTGATTGGGATGTGCCCAAGCACATCCGGCACACCCTGTGCCCATGCCTATGTCATTAGGAATATATTGACACCAGCAGCAGATTGCACACACCCAGATGATGACCTACCTAAACTATCTAATCAGGTAGGCTCTTTCACTACATATTTGTTGGTAGATCTAAAGGAGATTGTACAACCAGATTGTAATATGGACCAGTGGACTTCCCCCCACATTAATTATGTTTTCTGACCCTGAGCTCAGCATATTTTGTAGACTATTTATGTGAACTTCGTGTGGACATGTGAATCTGCCAAAGGGGGGGGGGGGCGAAAGTTACTTTATTACTGCAGTGACTACAGCAGAATGTGCCCACTCACTGTGCATTGGCTTTATGTAGTCCAAATCACAAGCATGCATGGTAACAAAAATGGTGAAAGGTCCGGGGGATGTGAAAGGTCCAGGATGACAACGCTGCTGCTGCTACATTAAATTAATGTAAAGATTGTCCAATCAAAGATAGTACAGCATAAACATTAAATTAATATTGTTGACCTAGGAAAGAAAATTTCTGTGGACCCATCTTGTTGAAGATAAAAATAATAATGTTACTGAAACTAAAAAAAAAAACAAAGAAAGTGATTATATTTGGGCATTAAAAGAAAACTGTGCAAATACAGATGTAGGTGTTTGGGTTTTATTACATTGTATACATTGCATAAAGCCCTATTCCCATACCAAAAGCCATTATAAAGGAATAGCAGTGGGTGTAACCAATCAATTTTTTGTACAATTCTCCTTTAAGAGGGGCATGGCAGGGGGTAAGTCCTATGTCTACATACTCTTGCTAATAGGTGTCCCTCATTCTCATCACAGAAAGTTGGGAGGTATGCTATTCTCCTCTCTCCACTGTCATAATAGGGCAGCCCTATTGCCTCTTGGGGATAGATGTGTGTTTTGTTATTCACCTGTATTCTGTTCCTGTCAGAAGAAACATGTCAGCTCAGTATCAGGCTATACAGACCCTCAAATGCCTATATTATCCGCCTGAGATAAGGGCTGACACATTAGGGTTGTCAAAGGCAATGTCAGGATTACATAAAGAAAAACAAAAGATTTTGTTAATTAATAGGAATGGGGATGATTTACTAAAGGCAAACAGGCTGTTCACCTTACAAGGCAATTTGCACCAGAGTTTGGTGAAGGAGGCAAAGCTCTGCTGAATTCCATCATCCAAGCATATGCAAGCAAAATGCTGTTTTTTCTTTTCCTTGCATGTGATTGGGTAATATTTGCAAAGTAAGCATTGAACACATACACTAAGCTCTGGGTCAAATTCACTTGCAAAGTGCAACTTTCCTTGCAAAATGAAAAGCCTGTTTGCCTTTAGTAAATTATCCCCATTCTGTCTAGTTCCTGGAGGAGAATACAACAATTAATTAACAAAGCCTTTTGTTTTCCTTTGTGTAATCCTGGCATTGTCTTTATTAGGTGACAGTTTTTGAGTGTCTATTAACAACCATGAGCTTAGGCACAGGATAGGATAGTCTTATGCCCTGTATACACGACTGGTTTTCCTGACATGCCAAAACCCAGCATTTTTCCCGACGTGATTCCTCTTAAGCCTGCCTTGCATACACACGTTCAGTCAAAAAAATTACGACCAAAGCGTGGTGACGTCCAACACGTACGACGGCACTATAAAGGGGACGTTCCATTCAAATGGCTCCACCCTTTGGGCTGCTTTTGCTGATTCTCGTGTTAGTAAAGGTTTGGTGAGAGACGATTTGCGCTTTTTAGTCTTTATGCTTTTCAGTCTGTTACAGCGTGATGAATGCGCTATCTCCTTTACAAACGCTAGTTTTACCAGAACGAGCGCTCCAGTCTCATACGTGATTCTGAGCAAGAGCATTTTTTACCCTCGGAAAAGCATACACATGATCGGTTTTCGCGGCGAGAACTGACGGGAAACACGACGGGAAAAAATAGAGCAGGTTCTAATTTTTTTGCGGGCAGTTTTCTCATCGGTAAATACATACTACCGGTTTTCCCAACCAATCTAAAAAATGGCAGTTTTCGTGTCGGGAAAAACGGTCGTGTGTACGATGCATAACAGCTTGACATTCATCTTTACTCTAACAGGAAGTAAATACAAATAAATGACAGATATATACAAAATAAGTAAAAAAAATCAAGTTATTTCTGTCAGGTGCGTTTGCAGTGTAATAACAATTCAAAATAGAGTCTTGAATTGTTACTATAGATGTACATTGGTGAATGATTCCTTTTCAATAATTTTTCATGTGACGTTCACCTCCACATGCTCTCCCATAGCTTTTAGAGATTTTCAAATAACACACTAGAGGGAGCTCTGTATTTCACTGAAATTATTTATTCTCCATATTTAAAGTCAACCTATCATTGCTCTTTCTAAAAATACTAATTGTCTTTGGGTTTTCCAAATAAGAAATGAGGAGGACGGCAATGGCCTGCATATATGTAAACTATTGAAATTAAAATAAAACCCTGCTGAGCCAGAGACATGGAACACGTATACATAGCAGAAAAGACAGAGTAAAGTCAGAATTCCTTATCTGCGATACTTACATTGTATTAAAGCCAAAGGTTCAGCATGAAACACAAGAAAGTAGCATTTTTGAAAGAAGTGGACATCTCTGGGAGTCTCCACTTTTTACGATGGGCTGCCTTTAACAATTATAGTCATAACATATCAGCCTCTAATGGTGCGTACACACGATTGTTTCGTCTGATGAAAATGGTCTGATGGAAGAAACACTCCGGCCGGAGCGCATCCCGTGGGTCTTATCAGCCGTCTATAGACGTTCCGCAGCCAACCCGGGGAGTCGGTGAGTCAAGTTCTATATCCAATGTCACACTCACCACCCCTATGCCCCTTGTTGCTTCTGTTTTAAAAAGGGCACCGGACGCTTTAGTGCTGCCGGGACGTGGAGACCCACTTAGCTCGCCTACAGCGTGTGGTGATCCAGAAGGTTGCCACCGAATACGGTATGAATACCCATATGTGCCACCCCCGCTTCTTTACCAGATTGACCGAGAAGCCTGGTGTCAAGAGGCCATCTGGTTGCACCTGAAGGTACCCCGTGTCTTGGTAGGTGCGGATCTTAGGCTGGCCTACCTGAATGTGAAATTCGAAGCCTGCCACCGTGACTGTAGCTATGGTAGGCACATCTATAGTGACCGGGTCGTGTGGAAGGCTCCTGGAAAAGACGATTGAGTGTTTTCGGTCACCACGACCACTGCAAATGGCACCATTAGTATTCTGCCGGACCAGTGCTATTATAAGTAGGCTTTATGCCTGGCCTGCTAACTTTAAGAAAGATTTTCAACAACGGAACTCGCCCCCGCTCAAGTTTTTTTTTCCTGGTTTCCCCTTTCCCCCCTTGCTCCTCCAGATCCACATGGACATTTTTGTGCAGAACTCTGGGAGGGTTGGGTTCAGTCAGTTAGAGAGTGGGGCCTTGCCAACATTTATGCAGCATCGAAGGATTCATCGGAGGAACTGTTATATGTTTTTGCTTCCCTTTTGCTGCTACTTCCCTGTTTGCACTGAAATTGGACTGCCATAGTACCAGCGCACTGACCGCTAGGGGCAGTGTTCTGCAACGTCCCCTGCAGAACAGAATTGTACATACATTTTTTTTTTTAAAGTGTATTTTGTGCGTGAACTCGAGAGAGAGGACCCCATCGGGGCAGAGGGACTCCCCCTATGAGGGAGTGAGGGGGCCCAACCCACCAAGCCAGCCCCGTAGGTCCTTCGCCTCTCTTTAGGAGACCGCATGGCCAAAGTGCGTGCGTATTAAACCAATTTTTGTGTGCGTGCAAGTGTGGTGGTTTTTGTGGGGGGGGGGTGGGCGTACTAAGCACAGGCGTACCTTGCATAGCACACCCACCGGGAGCCGGGCTGAGACCACCAAACTCAATTCACATGTAGCCGAGACCGGGATCCGAACCCTTGGCTGCAGAGGTGAACGGCTTGTCAGCGCAGTGCCAATCACGTTGAGCCACCACAGCTACATTTTTTTTTTTATAGAGTGTAACTATGCTTAGCACTTAAACTCCCTGGGAGGAAGGGAAATTTCACGTTCGGGCTTAAGCTTGCAGTTTCAATTCTGACCCTGGAGATTGTACATAGATAGAGATTTGGTATTATATTAGGATGTATGTTTTCTCTTATGTTTCCTATTCAGGTTCTGGACCCACCTACTATCAACACTGCGGAGCATGGGCAGGATAGATAGCTAGGGTTGTGTATGTTTGTCTGTCAACTGTTATTTACAATTATTAATATTGTAATTTAATGTGTTAATTTATTTTCTCTCTAATTTTTCTTACTTTTCTATTTTGTTGGCAAGTATCAGGCTGGTATTCAGGACTGAATACCTTGGGACACTGGGGACAGTGTCTTTTCAAGTGGGGGGAGTATGTAGCGCCCCCTTACTTTCAGTATGGGCGCTACGCTAAAGTTTTTTTTTTTTCCAAATAATTTAAAGGGTACATTAGTCACAGCAGTGCATTACAACGCTCTTGAACATATGTTACATTTGATTAACACATATAGAAAAAGCATAAAACCGCAAACATCAATTCAGCGGAACATATATACGGAACATAGGTCATGGGTGGCGCTCCTAACATGGGAGCGGGTTGAAGCGATACCTATATAAGAGGGACCATCGTGCACGTACCCAACCTCCGCCCACCCCTATAGGGAACATAACTGTAGGCGGGGGGGTATACTGGAAGAACTAAAATAGGTATGGGTATGGTTCAGCTTGGTCCCGGCAGTTGTAGTGTCCCATCCATCCGGGTTGAGACCCGTGTCTATACTGCTACCGTTTGGGAAAGGGGGCTAACCAACCCACTGATCAGCGGGGTTTCGTATCGAGCTATGCCATCTTAACATTGTGTCTTCAAGCAAAAGCCCTGAGGCCCCTGCCGAAGGTGTTGGTAGGGGAAGGGGGAGATAGATAAAAAAGGGGGGGGAGGAGAGGGTGGGGGGGTTCGGGGACAGTCAGTCTGTTGTCAGAGTAAGTGGGTCTAGGAGCGTCAATGCGGGGGAGAGTGGGTGTCAGAGGAGGCCGATCTTGAGCTCGAGGGAAGAGATTCCCTGTAGTGCACCCAACAGCCCCAGGTAAGTCTAAATTTCTCAGAGGCATCCCGAGCTTGATGTATAAGTCTTTCCATCTCTTCGATTTTGTTAACCCTATTCTGCCAGTCAGCAATGGTGGGTGGGTGAGGGTCTTTCCATCGTAGAGGAATGCATTGTGTGGCTGCATTTATTAGGTGCAGCACTAGAGATTTTCGGTAGACCGAGTTAGGAAGGGACGTGTGGTGTAGTAGATATTGCGCCGGAGTGTAGTCTGGGGTGAATGTGGTGATACTGGCAATTAGGGCGTGAACCTCCTTCCAGAATGGCTGGAGCCTAGGGCACTCCCACCAAATGTGTATGAGTGTACCCTCGGTCGTCGCACACCTCCAGCAAGTGGGGGATACTGTGGGGAAGAACTTGTGAAGTTTGCTGGGGGTCCTGTACCACCTTGAGCATATCTTAAATCTGTTCTCCTGTGCTGAAACATTTTTTAGAACCCTTGTGAGTATGGGTCCAGATCGAGTTCCAATCGTCATCGGAAATAGGGAACCCAAGATCGGATTCCCACTTCCCGTGGATGTCAGCGTTGGAAGTCGTTTGAGGAGTGAGTATGGAGTACAGGGTAGAGATCAGGTGTCGTTGTGGGTCAGTGGATTGGCAAAGCTTTTCTAAAGGCGTGGGGGTCCTACACCAACGGGCCGGCAGTGATGTGCTTTGTAGGAAATGCCTGATCTGGAAAAATTTGAATCGGGGAATGTGGAAGTCAGGGAATTTCAGAGCCATGGCGGATTCTGAGAGGAGTACTCCACCATCAAAAAACTGAAACGCCCGTAATGAGGGGGCTGTCCATGTGTACTGTGGGTCGACCGTGCCGACACCATCTGGGAAACCCGGATTATGATTAAGCGGTGTCATAGGGCCAGGGAAATGGGCGGAATCCGGGCCGTCAGTCGTGACCTTTAGGCAAGACAGGACGGGGTTAATTAAAGGGTGGGTCGTGCACGGTTTGGGGGTGAGGGCCGGAGCAATCCAAGGAAGGTGGGAGATTCGAAAACCTACAAAGGCTTCCTCGAGTTCCACCCAGTCCTTGTCCGCGCCGTGGAGATGCCAGTCCACCACCCGTGTCAGCAGACAGGCTCTGTGGTAACGGGATAGGTCCGGCAGACCGATGCCACCTCTAAGTTTGGGAAGGGTGAGTCTATCCCATTTCAGTCGAGCCGGAAGGTTGGCCCAAATAAAGGCACTACATGTGGACTTAAAGGAAGCTAAGAAGGCAGGGGGGAGTTTGATAGGGATTGCCTGTAATAGATAGAAGAGCCTGGGAAGGACATTCATTTTTAAAATGGCCGCCCTACCGAACCATGAAAAAGTACCTTTGCTCCATTCAACCAGGTCCTCCTTTACCTTATGCAAGGCGGGTAGGAAATTCCTAGCGTACAGATCGGAGAGCCTAACGGGCAATTTGATTCCTAAATAAGTTACTTCATTGGGCTCCCATTTAAAGGGGAAATTTTGCTTACAGGTGGCTACCAGGTTCTGTGGGAGGGAGATATTGAGTGCAGAGGATTTACTGAAATTAATTTGTAGGTTGGAAAGCATTTTAAAGAGGCGAAAGTCTTTAAGCAAATTTGGTAATGTGACCAAGGGGTTCGTCAGAAACAGCAATACGTCGTCCGCATATGCGGCAACCTTGTATTGCTTGCGCCATATCGTGACTCCCATAATGTCCTGGTTGTCCCGTAGCCGTCTAAGAAGGGGCTCCAGGGTCAGGATGAAAATCAGGGGAGAGAGGGGACATCCTTGCCTTGTGCCATTGTGTACCGAGAAGGCGTCCGAGAGCCTGCCGTTCACCCTGACCCTAGAAGTAGGGACCGAGTAGAGGGCCATAATCATACGGAGAAATTGAGCGGGTAGGCCTGTTTTGTGAAGGGCTGCCTCAATATAGTCCCAGGCCACCCTATCAAACGCCTTCTCGGCATCAAGGGAAAGCATGAACCCCTGGGTTTTGGAGGTGGACATCCAGTGATGTATATTTATTGCTTTCGCGGTGTTGTCCCTGGCCTCCCTCCCAGGGACAAAACCCACTTGATCGGTGGAGATGAGGGTCGGAATGTAGGGAAGCAGCCTATTGGCCAGTACTTTGGCATAGAGCTTCACGTCCACATTCAGCAGTGAGATGGGCCGGTAATTGGGGACCCTTGTGGTGTCCTTCCCAGGCTTGGGGATTAGGGTGACATGTGCTTCCAACAGGTCTGTGCCAGTGGTGGGTGATAAAGGGATGTCATTGAAAGCACTGACAAAATGGGGGAGTAGTAGTGAGGAGAACGCCTTATAATAGCCTGAAGTGAGGCCGTCTGGGCCAGGGCTCTTACCCGGTTTCAATTGTTTTAGTGCTGTAAGTGTCTCTTCCACCGTCACTCGTGCGTCTAAGTGCGAGAAGTCCGGGACTTGGATGGGGGGGGGACCCGTACTGAGTGAGGAAGTGGTCGATTAGCTGGGCCCGTGATTGGGGGGGTCCCGAGTCGGTGGGTGTGGGCAGGTTGTACATGGATGAGAGGTAAGATGTAAATTGTTTAGCGATCAAATCAGTTCTGTGTAGCTTCTCCCCTGTAGGGGTAGTGATCGAATGGATCGTGTTGGCCTCTTTCTTCTTTTGAAGAGCGGCAGCCAGCAATTTCCCTGATTTGTTGCCAAATTCGTAGTATAGTTTCTGCGTTATGGTAAATTTGCGAGTCAGTCTAGAATGAAGTTCTGTTCGTAAGTCGTTTCTAGCCTCCAGCAGGGCTTTGAGGGAATCCGCCGCCAGAGATTGTTTGTGGGCTAACTCAAGGGTCCTGACTTTGTCAGAGAGTTCGTTGATGCGAGCCGATCGCAGTTTGAGGGAGATTATTTCACCCCTGAGAACGCACTTATGCGCCGCCCAAACCGTTGCAGGCGCTATCTCCGCGGGCGAGTTATCGGCGAAGTATTGCGCAATACTATTAGATATGGCGGCGGCGTCTCCTGGGTCAAGGAGGAGAGAGTCGTCCATTCTCCAGACGGGCCATCCCGGTCGTTGACCCCGCCAGGTAAGCGTCATGGAGATCGGATGGTGGTCCGAGAGCACCATAGGTTCTATAGTAGCGTCAGTCAGGCGAAACAGGTCTGCCTGTGAGAGGAAGAGGAAGTCAATGCGCGAGTATTTGGCGTGTACGGGGGAATAGAACGTATAGTCCTTGACCGTTGGGAACAGCGTACGCCACGAGTCGTGTAGAGTTAGCAAGTGCAACTGGGTTTTGATAGCTCGGAGTGCGCGGTATGTCAAGCCGCTACGCTAAAGTTAATGGGGAATGGGAGAGTTATTTTTGCTCCCATTCATAATTGTGCAAAATTTGGGCTGCTGTCATTCAGAACTGTCTTGTGGGCTAGTCTGCGCTCCAGGGGTGATGTTCACACCCCTGGGCGGCATGTGGCGCTAGAGGGGTTCTGACGGAGCCGCTTTTTCCCAGCAGCCAATTGGAGGAGTTTTTCCCTCGCAGGGGATGCTGGGGGAGGGTATATCTGTGGCAGAGGCCATTTTATTTGGTTCTTCGCGGGTTCCAGGTGCGGCACCCACGTTTAGGGTGTGCGCATCCAACGGGCTCCGGCGAGATGGCCTACCAGGCCGGGGCCACATGCTGCGCCGAGTTCCATGCGGATGCTGAAAGGGGCCCCAGTGACTTACTGGGTCCCCAGATAAACTAAGAAGGATCCCAGGCTGTGATCCAAGAGGGCTGGAATGAACCATTGGGGATCCGGTGACCGGGAGATTGACAGGTGCACCTCAAACTGTCAACTGGTGACCCTGATTGAACTTATTGGGAGGATTAGCTCAAGAATCCATTTAGCTCACTCAAGTACTAGGCCTGTGGCAGAGGCCCGAGCCAGGCCTGTGGCAGAGGTCTGTTCCTCCCAGCAAATCTAAGTGACATTTCGGCTGCCAGGCTTGTGGCAGGAGTCTGTCCGGAGGCGCTTCACCCACTGTGGCTAGAGTGGCGACAAACTGTGCTATTGATGAAAGCAGGCTTGCTTTCCAAAACTATCCTGGGCCTGATACTGCAAATGTTCTTCTTCTGCTTCATCAACCTTTTCTATCCCACTTCGTGTTGATATTGTGTTGGGCTTTGGAAATAAAGCAATTGAAAACTCCTTCGCTGACTGGACATTCGCTCACTACATGTACTCACTGCTATCACCCCTAGAGAAGCCACCGAGGGTAACTTAATATGCCAATCCCAAAAACAACAATCTAATGGGAAAAAAAATGATAAAAAAAAAACAATCGTTTGTGGGGAAATCCATTGGTTAAAAATCAACGCAGATGCTCAGAATCAAGACGAAGCATGCTCGGAAGCATTGAACTTAATTTTTCTCAGCGCGTCGTTGTGTTTTACGTCACCGCGTTCTGACACGATCGTTTTTTTTAACTGATGGTGTGTTGGCAAGACTGATGAAAGTCAGCTTCATCGGATATCTGATAGATAAAAAAAATCAGACCGTTTTCATCGGATGAACCGATCGGGTGTACAGGGCATTAGAGCACACTACTTTTAGTGGGATGCAGGTATATGAACTTTCACGTAAGGTAAGAAGGAGCAGTAAAAACACAACTGTTGCAGAGCAGTAAACAGAGCTTACATATGTAATAAGCAAATATGGATGCCCCCATGTAGATATATAATTAAAAATGAACATTGAAACAGGGTGTTTAAACTTTTCAGAAACTGTGATAAGCATGCAGAAAGTAAGTGCCAAAGATCTTAGGTAAAATGGGACTGTGGTCACTGGTATGGTAAATTACAAGTTAATGAGACATTTTGCCTTTGTAAAGATACCATTGCTCATAAAAAAGTTTTTTTTTTTATTCCAAACAACTGATATCTTTGCAGGAAAACATTGTTTGTTCAATAGTTGTATTTTAACACCAAGAAACATAAAGTAGGTCTATACCCAATAAATAAAATCGAATAAAAGCTTTAACAAATTGTTTTCAATATTTTTTTTTGTATCTGCAGTTTATAATAAAATAATATCTAATGACCCCGCCATTAAAGTGGAGGTCCACCCATTTTTTTTTTTTAAAGCCAGCAGCTACAAATACGGCAGCTAAAAAATGGACACTTACCTATCCAGCGCACCCGCAATGTCGGCAGACGAGGCCGAGCAATCACTCGTCTATTGCATGCTGCCGCTGCCATCCTTGGTGAGGGAATCAGGAAGGGAAGCCTTGCGGCTTCACTGGCCGGTTCCCTACTGCGCATGCGCGAGTAGCTAGGCGAGCCGTCACTGGTCCCCGCTCTCTCCTGGGACCAGTGTGTGGAGTGGCGTGACTCACATAGGAGTCTATGCCCGAAAGTGGGTTTAAATGCCTGTCATAGACAGGTATCTGCACCCCCTCCCAGCTCCAGTGCCTCCTGTGTATTCAAATGTGGTGGGCTGCTCCCAGGTTACACTGTCTGCTGATTGGCTCTGGATGTGTGGGAGGAGCGGAGCAGATCCTTGATTATACTCTCATAAGCAGCGCAGTGCAGAGACTCGGCACTGTCACTGTAAACCGACCCACTGAGCCATCGGCCCACCGGGAAACTACCTGTAGTCCAGATGGCCAGTACATGCCTGGGCTATATTCGAGTGGTTGCATGTATAGATGCACTATGCTGTAATGGGAAAATGTGTTATTAATCTGGGAAATTCAAATTAAGCATGTAGTAAAATACATAATCAAAGGTGAATGTATCAGTCAAACTCGCATGTTAAAGTAGAGTTGCCTATATATTTGGTTTGGTCCAGATGCCTATATGTCTACTTTGTTATAGATTGATTTCAATTGCCCCTTGGTGGTAATCAACACTTTAAATAGCAATTGTGCCACGTCCTAGTAATGAGTAATTTGAAAACAATTGTGGAAAAAATTGACTTTGTAGGCATGTATATAAAATGTAACAATAATTTTTAATATTTCACAATTGTGATAAGTTAATAAACAACTGTATCTAAAAATAGAATAGAAAAACTGGAAAATATACAATACAATAAACTGATCGCGTGGCAAATCCCAGGTAGATAATTTTCATATAGTTATACACAACTTGCTGCAATGGTGTCTATAAAATAGATGCCCATGCTGGGTAGAAAATTCTCCTTGGTGTATATTCCACGGGATCCACAAAAGGAATAAAATCAAACTCTCCATGTTTTGCGATACGTTTGATCGCTTCCTCAGGAGCTTCTAGATTGTAGATTTTTTTAAATTTAGATAACATAGTAATTAGATCCCACAGTATATATTTTTTTACTTAATCAAAAAGCATATATAGTATTGTGAAATGCTCACCAAAGAATTGATGCCTATTGGAAATGTTCACAAAGACCACCTCCCAGCTCTTCAAGGAAAGGCCTCCAGGGGGATCACCACCCCCAATGATGGATATTGGGGTAGAGAATTGAGACTCCCCGATTCCGGGTGTACCGCACCCAATGTACTGATTGGGAGCAAATATGGAGATGTACCAGATAACTAAAAATTGCAAACATAAATTATTGGAATGCCTTATTAAGAAATTTCCTATGACGACACATATATCTTCCTGAAAGAAAGTTGTGTCCATACTTACATAGAAAGTCTAGGGTGCCCAGATAAATAGTATTGAGGTAACCCAGGGCGAGATGCGGATCCATCGGCTTGCATACAAAAGTGTATCTAAAGTAGAAAAATTAATATATATATATAATATATATTTTTTGGTTTATCCTTTTGTACTGAATTAGTGCTAAACTTGCAAAGAGGTATCAAGTTTGCACAGGTTAAGCAGTAAATATGGGTATCTATAATAAAACATACCTTAATAACGATAAATTGTTATCAGGCTGGATCTATTAGAGGAAAGTCCCCGTATTGAAATGACTTCTAATCCCCAAACTAAGTAGGAGTGTTGAAAAAAAACTCTAACAAATGAGAAAAAGAGGGGGGCGGTCAGTTAGTAATCTGTATAGGGGGGTCTATTTTATAGACTAAGATGTCTATAAGAATGATAATAGGAAGTAGTGATAAGATTAATAAATGATAAACTTGTTGGTGAAAACTAGAAATTACCAGCAAGGAATTAAGGTATCCTTTAAAGTACTACTAGCAATATGCAGCAGTTTCATGTGCAAGCCATCCCAATAAATCTAGTAAACAAAAAGGGGGAAACATAATATATATAAATGCCTCAAACAAAAGTAGAGAAAAAGGATGTAGCTCAAATTAAAGTAAAGGAGGTTGTAATTAAGATACATACTTAATGTAATGCTATTGCCGAGTCCGCATCCAAACTGCGCTGTCCTGCGACCGCTGAATATGTGGGGTGATCCTCCTGGCTCCACTCCCCAATGGCATCTGAAGAGTGGCATCCGGTTCCCGCCGATTTATACATCTTGCTCGGGGGTGTACGTCAGACAACGTCTGACATCACATGAGCCGGCCAAAAAACCTACTCCACGCATGCGCTGTGAGGCGCATGCGTATCTGGACTGTTTGACAATCTGGATACTAAAGGCGGAAGTACTAAGAGAGGACACTGAAAAGTGTCTCTCAAGGTGCCATTGGTGATGTAAACTGTCAATCATCTCCCATAAGGGAGCAATCGACATACAGCGCCAATGGCTTGGGTGGCCACATATTGCTCCCACCAGAGGGGTGCATAATCCAGAGTCGATGAGCATACTCTTAAAACCCCCTGGCTACCCTTTCGCAGAGCCAATAAATTGAACAAGGAACATATAACAATAACAAACATGCTCAGCATGCGGTAACTAGATTGCCTCTCAAGCTATTTATATAGACAGACTATTATGCTACAGAGTTTGTGTGTTGCCTATTGAGAAAAAACCCACCGCATACCGAGCATGTACTGCGAACATCAATGCAGTTAAAAAATAAACCAATAAGATATATATATATAGTCAATTGTTGCTGGGTCAGTTCCGAAGGGCCACAACTCCAACGGCCATGTTGTAACGCCATCGGCGTTCCCTTCTCTATAGCTACAGCGCTTGTGTGTTCTCCACACGTTCGCAATGACTCATGCGCATCACTTCCGGTGCGCTCTGTTATGCGTTCCACGCTGGAACGCGGAAGTGCGCCCCGGTGTGATGCGCCTTCTCCCGCGCTGCGCGCGCTATTTAAAGCTCCAGGAATGACGGCAGGTTGTTCCACTATTTTGTTGGGCACCTGCCGTCACCTGGGACCCCCCACAGCACCCCCTAATACCACGCCATCAGACCACTGAGTCAGCACAGGGAGGATCCCTGTTCCCCATCGAGGCTTGCATCTATCCAGCTCTCAATACCCATCTTCAAGGATCCCTGCTTTGCTTTCCATCAAAGCCTGCATCCATCCAGCTCCACTACCCTGCTTCCAGGATCCCTCCTACTACAGTTCACTACTGAGGATAAGGAGCTGACACCTCAATAACAAACATCAGAACCGCAAGTATACTGTACAATAGATTGTGAACTGCCATCAGGCTAGTGCTGTGGGATATCCCGTTTGTTTGATTGCTATGACCTGTGGTATACTGATTCCAACTTAATCTTCTTGGTCGGTTAACACATAAATACCTTGTGTATGAACTGTCGCTCAAGACACTACTTGACACCCAACTATAGATGGCTCGAACCTACAGGGTCACATCAATCTATCGCTAGCTTAATTTACCTATTAATCTATCCTTGCCATTCCTATGTTTTGCTTATGTTTTGACTGAGTACGCACCCTCATGGTTGGTTCCCATATAGAGGTTGTGATGAAATAAACCCTTAACTTTCTGTTCACACAAGAGAGTGCAGTTGTGGTTTATACTGAGAAACCTCTAAAGCTGGAATTCCATTAAGTTTATTTAGAGATTACGTGACTGTAACACATGTACAGAACACAATAAAGACAAAACAAAAACAAAAACTGGTAAAGCACGAGTATAAAGACAAAAGATATAATAATAAAAGGCCTAGATGGTTAAACGGGACCAATATAAAATTGGAGAATTACTAAGAATTCCATAATATTGGCTCCCTAGAGGGTCATGAAAACATAAGGTTGACTCAAATTTAAAGAAAAATCATACATCACCATGATGGTGTAGTTCTGATGTTTGCCATGTATTGAGACCCCAATGCTTGCACATGTGAGGGTTTCCTAGAACTAAATGGTTTTCCATAATAAACAATCATATATGAATTTTGATAAATAATATATAAATATATACCAAAAAGGAAATGATGATGACATTAAATCATAAAGATGCCTCAGGGATCAAAGGCTGTCAGAATGATCCATCAAGAGAAGGGGCGGTATGACAGAACCTCATTGATCCCTGGTGGCTTAGTGGCTTCTAAACACTCAATTGAATGAGTTTCTCTCTGCAAGATGCGTTTATTCCAATTTCCGCCACGTGGGTCTTGGGGTATCACCTTTTAAGATAATACATTTAACCACAGAGGTATCAAATTTGTGATAAAGAGCCAAGTGGCGGCTAACCGGAGTAAGCATCTTTGCATATTGGGAGTAATATAAATGGTGATATAAATGTGTTTTTCCCTACATAAAAAGCCTCACATCTGCAAGTCATGAGGTATACAACTCCTTCTGTGTTACATGTGGCATGAAATTGGGGACGGAACAAATCTTCATTTGGTAAATGGAACTGTGTTCCTGTTTGTGCTCATGGGTAATATGTACAATGGTCACATATATAGATGCCTCTTGTCAGGGTTTGATTGTCAACGTTAGGTTTGTATTCCCTTTTTGTTAGTTTATTGCCAATGGACGTACTTTTTCTAAACACTATCTCAGGAGTGTCTTTATATCTACTAACAATTGGGTCCTCACTTAATAGGTGTCAATGTTTCTTCATGCTCATACGTAGCAAACAATATTGGGCCGAATATTTTTGTGATGAACTTAGTAGTAAATTGATTTTGATCTTGTTTTGGTTTTGGATAAAGTATTCTCTCTTTTCCGATGGCTTTGTTAAAAGCCCCCCTAAGGCGACTTTTACTGTATCCACGTTTACGCAGACACGTACATAGCTCATTTGCCTGTAGTCTAAACTCGGCCTCATACGTGCAATTTCGTTGCAACCGTAAATACTGGGCATAAGGAATACTGTGTACCAAGGACATAGGATGTCCACTTTTGGCGTGAAACAAAGTATTGCCTGCCTTTTGCAATATAGCTTAGTTGCTATATTATTACAGGAGTCTCTATAGATAGATAGATCAAAAAAAAATGTGGTCCACATGCCACTCAAACGTAAAGTTTAAATTAAATCTGTTGATGTTTAATTGATGAATGAACTTGTTTAGGGATGATATCGAACCCGTCCAAATAACGAAAGGATCGTCAATGTACCTGTACCAGCACAAAGTCTCGTCCAGGTACTGACAATATTCCATACTGGAAAAAATCTCCCACTCCGACCCCCCCAGGTACAGGTTGGCGTATGCCAGTGCTTAACACGTGCCCATGACAACGCCCTGCACCTGGAGGTAGTGGGCTAATATTCTCCCTTATATATTGTTTGAAAAATTCCATATGCTAGTGAAGAAGATTGGACTTATTTTTTAAGAGCTGCTTAAGTCTTTTAAAATACATCCTAAGATCATCAGCCTCTTTATTTTTTCTACAATCTAGAAGCTCCTCAGGAAGCGATCCAACATATCGTGAAACATGTACCCCGTGGAATATACACTAAGGAATATACCCCGTGGAATATACACTAAGGAGAAATTTCTACCCAGCATGGGAATCTATTTTATAGATACTATTGCAGCAAGTTGTGTATAACTATATGAAAATTATCTCCCTGGGATTTGCCACGCGATCAGTTTATTGTATTGTATATTTTCCAGTTTTTGTATTCTATTTTTAGATACAGTTGTTTATTAACTTATCACAATTGTGAAATATTAAAAACTATTGTTACAATTTATATACGTGCCTACAAAGTAAATTTTTTCCACAATTGTTTTCACATTACTCATTACTAGGACGTGGCACAATTGCTATTTAAAGTGTTGATTACCACCAAGGAGCAATTGTAATCAATCTATAACAAAGTAGACATACAGTATATGCATCTGGACCAAACCAAATATATAGGCAACTGAACTTTTACTGTAAGGCCTTGTACACATGATCAAATCTGTCTGCTGGAAACGGTCTGCTAGACCGTCCCAGCAAACAGATTCGACCGTGTGTACGGGCGAGCCGACGGATTTGGCCAGCCGACAGATTTCAAAGCATGCTTTGAAATCTGTCGGCTGGGAACCCTAACCAGCAGACATGTCTTCTCGCACACGCGCCGAATGATTTTGACGCATGCGCGGAAGTGTTTTACTTCCTGGTGCGGTGACGTGGCGGCGTCAACGTCACCGCCACGTCAGCCCGCTGTCTGTTGGCGGGGATTTTGGTTTGCTCGTGTGTACATGCGAGCAAACCAAAATCCAAGCAGACAGATCTGTTCAAATCGGTCGGTCCGACCGATTTGAACAGATAGATTGCCTCGTGTGTACGAGGCCTAAAAGTTAAGCTTGGCTCTGCCCTTTCTTATTCTGAGTTTTACTCTTGGTCAATAATGCCACACATAATTCTAAAGGTACAGTAGATATGCTTGGAATGTAGGAGGGAATTAGCCATGCTTCATTTTTACAGGAAGGCCAAGCTTTGCTTGCAAGTTCTGCTGGATTTATCTCTGGATGGAATAAATGATGTGTGTTTTCATGTGTTGTTTTTTTTAAAGAAGATAACCTTTGCTCATTCACTTTTTCATCATACACTCAGTTTAAATAGACCAACTGTGCAATCAATTTAACATACGAGACTGCATTACGTTTTACATAAAGAAAAGTATTCAGGTGGTCTGGAGAGCAAAAATGAAGATTCGTAAGTCATAAAACAATTAATAAACAGTGAATAACTACATGAATTGGCCTTGGCCTATTCTCAGTGACTTCAATGTATACTAGTGAACTGGTAGGCTGCTGCCATTCCTTAGTAGTGAGCTGGTAGCCTCTATCCATTGTTATACCACTGCAATTTAAAGTTACATATTCTGGAGTGACAATGGGTTGTTATAAATGTATAGTATGCATTCTTAAGGAATATGCATCCTTTGGTAAATACTTTAGTTGCTATGCTGCCGGCAATGTTGAGTACCTTACACTTTCTGAAAAGAGTGAATATAGTATAATAAATGACTCATCCTACATACTGTAGTCTTCAGTAACTGAATCCTCATTTTTATCTTTTGGGGTAAAAAAAAAACATGCCACCTAATAACCTAGAGTACTGGTGGTCTAATTATGAGGTATAGGGGGCTTCAACTATGACCCTCCAAGATTGTATACATATTACATGAGATGGATAGAAGCTGTAAACATGCTGATGGAGTGGTAAAACTTTAGATATGCTGCAGGAGACAATCGGAGACTAGGGATATGATAGATAAGATTGCTAGAGATCTCTTTCAATACATCCTCTTTCCAAATAAATACTGCCTGCAGGGGTCTGAATGCTGCACAACAAGCACTAGGACAGTGATTCTCAAATCCTGTCCTCAGGACTCACTAACTGGCCAATGTTGCAAGATAACTGAAATACATCACAGGTGATATAATTTGCTGATCAGCGATTTCAATAGTCTAGTCTGTATCTCCCCAAGGTAATATTTAAAATATGGCCTGTTATCGGGTCCTAAGAACAGAAGTTGAGAAACACTGCACTAGAAGGACAAACATGGCCCTTAAGCTGTAGGCTGGGCACCCAGTCCAAGAGAGTGAATATAAGGCTATCCTTTGCATTGTTAACAGCATGTATCATCTTTAGGGACACACAAGTAAATTAACTATAATTTAGTTTACTCTGAACAGAAAGAAACTGATAATTTAATTGGCTCATTTTCAAAAAAACAGCTTTAGGCCAAATACAGTCCTACACATACAAAGGGCCAGATTCAGGTATAGTTAGGCTGGAGTATCAGTGATACACCAGTATAACTCTCACTTTGAGCTGGCCTTTCTGTTTTCTGTAAGCAGAAAACAAGAAACGCCGGGTTGGAGTTCCTATACGAGCGGCGTAATTGTATTTCGCCGTCGTATCGGAACTGCAATTTAAAAAATGGCGCTCGGGGTGTTCCCGCTGATTAACGCCAAGAATATGTTAATCAGCGGGGCCCGACGCAGTGACTTTCTGACGTTTCCGTAAGTGATACGCGGCGTAAAGAAAAACATGCCCCCTAGGTGGAGTATTCTATGTTAAGTATGGCCGTCGTCATCGCGTCGAATTTAAAAAAATTTGCGTCGTTTGCGTAAAACGTCCGTGAAAGGGGATTGACGTCATTGACGTTCACTGACAGAATTTGGAGCATGAGCACTGACAGTCGACGCATGCGCAGTACGTTCGCCGCGGGATCGCGCCTAGTTTAAATAATACACGCCCCCTACCCGCCCAATTTGAATTCCGCCGGCTCATTTTCGCTACGCCGCCGCAACTTTAGGAGCAAGTGCTATGTGAATAACAGTACTTGCTCCTAAAGTTTCGGCGGAGTAACGTAAATGAGAAACGTTACTCCAAAATAAAGATTCGCCCATCTACCTGAATCTGGCCCAAAGTGTGTAGCAATTTACCTGTTTTGCTTTTCATGTTAGATTAATTTGGAATATACTTGAATCATCTGAAGAAGTAAGAATAAAGCTTGTCTTAGAGGCCTTTCACACGGATGGATAGAATGGTGCTTTTAGCTGCGGATTTTACCGCAGCTAGAAGCACACAATGCTTTCCTATGACATCATTCACACACTATGGTTACCTGCGGTTTCTTTCCCCGCGGTTTTGTGCGGATAGAAAAAATAGAAGTGGATGCGTCCAGCTGCGAAATCCCGCAGCTATAGGCACATAACCGCAGGTAACCGCAGTGCACGGTGTCAGCTGCGTTTGGTATGAATCTTGAGAGGGAACTTGGATCTGCTATGGATTTTAAGGAGACACCCTGTACGCCGAAAAAACAGCATAGGGTTCCCCCCAAAATCCATACCAGACCCGTATCTGAACATCAGCCTGGCTGGTCAGAAAAGGGGTGGGGACGAGTGAGCACCCACCACCTCCTTAACCGTGCCAAGCCACCTACCCTCAACGCTCTGTGGCCCCCCACCCCAAAGCACCTGTGCCCATGTTGATGAGGACAGGGCCTCTTCCCCACAACCCTGGACATTGGTTGTCGGGGTCTGCGGGAGGGGAGCTTATCGGAATCCGGGAGCCTCCTTTAAGAAGGGGGCCCCCAGATGCCGGCCCCCCGCCCTAGGTGAATAATTATGGGATGACAGAAGCCCGGGTACCCCCTCGCCGAAGACGTTGAAGAAGAAGCCCGGGAGAGGGGCCACTGTAAAAGAGCTAAAGAAGAAAGCGCCCCCCCCGGCGGAAGAGAACCAGACAGCGGTGAAGACCAGCACACACACCCCCCCCCCCTGCCGAAAACATTGAAGAAGCCCCGGAGGGAGGGGGGCCGCTGTAAAAGAGCTAAAGAAGAAAGCACCCCCTCGGCAGAAGAGAACCAGACGGCGGTGAAGACACCCCCCAGAAGTCATTGAAGAAGCAGACCCCCCCTCGTAAAAGAGCTAAAGAAGAGAGGGGGGCACCGGGGCTGACTAATAAATTACTTTTATAACTCTGTGTAGTGTTTTTTTTTACATTTTCTTTTCCGTCAGGTAAATGGGTAGGGGTACCTAGGGCGGGGGCCGGCATCTGTGCCCCAGATGACGTTCTAAGGGAACGAAACGCATCGGGAGACCCCACTGACCTTACTGCTGTATTTCTAAGCGCTTGTTTGTATTCTACTTCAATGTAAGTGCAACTTTTTATTAAATTTTTTTTACCTGTAATACAGAATTACGCTATGTGCACTTTTATTTTTATTTTTTCCTTTGGTCACTATTACCTCGCATGGTAATCACTTCATTTGAGCTATTTCACTAAAAAACAAACAAATGGTTCCCGTGGATTCATCACTTCATCTCTGACGATATCCCAGGAGCTCTTAAATACACTTGGATCAAGGTTATTCATTGAAGCCTGCTAGATCTGATGAGTATACGCTCATTCAGATTCCCATCTTCTGGTAAGCCTTCAAAAGGTTTTGTTTTATTGGTGGTGGATCCCTTTGTACCTGTCACATTATCCAGTGTGTCACTATCGGTGGTGAATAGAAGTTTCTGGACTGCTATTTGAACTTTTTTTATACACATGGACAATTTGTGTTAAAGGAGCTACATAAGCAGTAGTCTCTGTTTATTTTTAGCGCTACACTTTTTTCTTTCTGTTTCACATGTTTTCAAAATTGATCTATTTTGTAGTGTTGGCTGCTTACATTTTCACCTGAACAGCGCGGTGTTATATATACTACTGTATATACCCTTGTTTTTTGCTAATATTTTTTACTTGTTGCTATAATATATAGCCCAATTTAAAAAAAAAAAAATAATAATTTCTCAGTCTAGGCTGATACGTATTCTTCTACATATTTTTGGTAAAAAAAAAAAACGCAATAAGCGACTGGTTTGCGCAAAAGTTATTGAGGCGAACACATCGGACACTTTTGACACATTTTTGCCACCATTCACATTTATACTGCGATCAGTGCTATAAATATGCACTAATTACTGTATAAATGTGACTGGCATTGAAGGGGTTAACACTAGGGGGTGAGGAAGGGGTTAAATGTGTACCCTACATAGTGTTCTAACTGTGGGGGAAGGGGACTGACTGGGGGAGGTGACCGATCTGTGTCCCTATGTACAAGGGACCCAGATCGGTCTCCTCTCCCTGACAGGACGTGGATCTGTGTGTTTACACACACAGATCCACGTCCTTGTCTCTGTAACTGCCAATCGCGGGTGCCTGGCGGACATCGCGGCCGTCAGTCACGAGCATCGACACCTCAGTGATGTGGAGGGCATCGCAATCCCCCCAGTGGCTGGAGGCCGGAGGCTGTATATAGACGGCCTCCCAGAGATTTAGATCCACACTGCGGCCGTACAAAGTCGTACAGCCGGCAGGAAGTGGTTAAATAAATACAATGTAAATTTATAGCACAGTGCTGTCCCTTTGTTATCTGTTGAATAAAACAAACACTGAAATATTCCCCTTTATTTAACCTACCATAACATTGTATTGTATCACAACATGCATAATTGCTGTATATATATGAGGCCTAAACATAGCATATAAGAGACAAGTCATTGATCATCTGAGTCTAAAAACACTGAAGATTTTGCCCTTCATGAGGGTTACTGGTGTGTCAATGTCAGGGACAAATTTTGTTCCCTGAGTGCTTTCTAAAAAAAGATATATAGTTGCTGTAAGCAGGCTTAAATTCACACCCAATATATTGTTTTTGTTATAAATTTTGAGAATGACACTTGCTCCTGCTATATTTAGTGATAGCCATCATGCATATTTTTCATTTATTTTCTTAATCTTTTCCTAAACTTAGTAAATAGTTTAAGAAGTTCATATTACATATAACAGGATTGGCTGCCTTATTTATTGTTATTTAAGGCCATTTCACACCAGCTGCTGTGTTACAATGTAGTCTCTAGTATGCAGTGCGGGACGGCGGGATTGCCACCATGCCGATGCACCAATCTCAACGCATTGCAGTGTTCATTATTTTTTTTAATTAATTTTATTGCATTGTTACAGAGACATTTAGAGGCAGTAGATTGCCGTGGTAGAAGAAAGTACTGTACCTTTTTCAGGACACCGACCACCCCCCCCCCCCCCCCACACACACACACACACCCTAAATGCAGTGGTGTAAACTGAGACAAGGCAATGTGCCTTGTCATGTGGTGGGACTGCGATGGAACAACTGCCTTATGCAGTCCCGCACCATATCTGGTATTAATGTACCCTTAGTCCTGAATATCACTGGATTGTTCTGCAGCACTTTACATAAACATAAGTTCCTACCCTACAGGAGATTTCCTTTTTTTTTTTTACAGACAGGGGGTTTCCAACTACCAGGCTAAAGTCCAGTTTGGTTCTTTAGGCATTTATGTACCCTAATGAGCTCAGTGGTGTAAAAAAAGAAACCTCCGTTCAGAGTTTAGCTAGTGATTAATTGAGAGGAGCTCATCACTAGTCAGGATTGCATCTGTTGGAATAACAGTAGGGCCGTGGGCAATGTTACTCACATGAGTGTCAGTATAAGCGGGTCCATCTACATTACCATCTCCTGTTGTGCAAAATGTTTCCAAGCTTTCTTTACCAACAGGAACATGTAGCACTCAAAAAAATACAGCACGGTCATTGTTTCATCCCATTTTCATATATGCAAAAGAGCCCTTTAAATGGATTTAGTTCTACCTCACCTAGACAGAGATGGTGGGTATAAAGTTCATAACACTCCTCATTTGGCTTCCTGCAAGGTTTCAATAGCTTTTATTCCATCCTGTAGTCTGTGGCTGCTCATAGAGATAGGCAAACATAATATACCATATCACAAACAAAGAGAGTCTTTAAGTTGGAGCATACTGTATAAAGCAGTGGATGAACTAAGGACAGGTTTGCCTGGAGTGAGCTCAGTCCTGCTTAAAGGCACAGGGACACATTGGATGCCCAGCAAGAGCACAACGGCAGCTGGAGGCATCCAATGTCTCCCTACACCAAATCAACAAGCTATAAACTTTACAGTAAGGTGACAATTTGTCATTTTAAATGGCTTTTTATTTTCTTGGGGCCACAGCCTCAAAGCTTCTGTAGATTACTGTGAAATTGTAGTTCTTTAACATTCTGATCCAATATATCTCTGCAGAGCCTCCAAATGTAACCCTATTTTTCATCCTTTGAAGGCTACTGGTGTGTTGTGGTGCTACCTGTGTAAAATTAGGGAAATTATAGATCAGAGCCTTTACTTTATTTGTAAGAACAGGACAAAATAAGGGCAACTGCTTCCACTTGGGTCTTGCAGATAACAAATGCAGCCCCAATTGAGAAAATGTGTCAGTTACAATACAATGAATAGTATAGGACATTAATATCCTTATAGCATGCCTTAGAGTATTTGTTTTCCTCTATCTTTATGACCCCATCATAAAGTATAGTGGGCATAGCAGCCATAGCTGAAAATATCACTATATATATATATATATATATATATATATATATATATATATATATATATATATATATATATATATATATATATATATACACACACACGGCTGGGTTCACACTATACTACACGACAGCAGTACTACTTTCATCCTACTTTGCTCTGCGACATCTGTCCTACATTGGTCCTACATTGGTACTACATTGGTCCTACATCCATCCTACTTTCATGAACAGGATACTACTTTGATCCAACTTTGTGATAGTCTGACTTGTTTTTGACCAATCAAAACAATCCCAGAGTGAGATAAATTCCTTTTACTGCTGCTGTAATCACATGTCGGATGTCTGATAAGGACAAGGCTCCTACTTTGGTCCGACTTCAATGATATTCAATGGGCTGAAGTAGGATCAATGTCCGACCAAAGTAGTACAGGGAGCATTTTCAAAGTCGGACAGACTTGTGTCGGATCAGTTAAGAAACATTGATTTTCACACGTCATGCGACATGAGCTCCCAATGTCGGAGCGTTTGTAGGACAAGTGTGAACCCAGCCTAATCAGAGTATAGCATCAAGTCAATTAAAATCCTGGGATAATGATCTTGTGAGTTAAGTAGCAGAGGGGGTTGTAAATCAGTTTCAGCTGCTTTGACGTTAATGGAATTAACAACAGGTGCACTAAATGGGCAACAATGAGACAACCTCCAAAACAGGAATGGTTTTATAGGTGGAGACCACTGCCATTTTCTTCCCTACTCATCTTTTCTGACTGTTTTTCACTAGTTTTGCATTTGGCTAGGGTCAGTGTCACTACTGGCAGCACAAGGTGATACCTGGACCATATAGAGATTGCACAGGCAGTTCAACTCCTCCATGATGGCACATTAATACGTGCCATTGCTAGAAGGTTTGCTGTTTCTCCCATCACAGTCTCAAGAGCATAAAGGAAATTCCAGGAGACAGGCAGTTAATCTAGGAGAGCTGGGCAGGGCTGTAGAAGGTCCTTAACTGATCAGCAGGACTGTGTCTGTTCCTTTGTGCAAAGAGGAACAGGATAAGCACTGCCAGAGCCCTACAAAATGACCTCCAGCAGGCCACTGGTGTGAATGTCTCTGACCAGACAATCAGAAACAGATTTCATGAGGGTGGCCTGGGGGCCCAACATCCCCTAGTGGGTCCTGTGCTCATTGCCTGGCACCATGGAGCTTGATTGGCATTTGCCATTAAACACCAGAATTGGCAGGTCCACAACTGTAACCCTGTGCTTTTCACAGATGAGAGCAGGTTCACCCTGAGCACATGTGACAGACGTGAAATGGTCTGGAGAAGCCGTGGAGAATGTTATGCTGCATGTAACATTGTTCGGCATGACCTGTTTGGTGGTGGGTTAGTGATGATCTGGGGAGGCATATTCATGGAGGGATGCACAGACCTCTACAAGCTAGACAATAACACCCTGACATTAGGTATCTATTGACCAATTGTCAGACTCTACACTGGTGCAGTGGCTCCTGGGTTCCTCCTGGTTCATGACAATGCCTGGCCTCATGTAGTGAGAGTATGCTGCTAGTTCCTGGAGGATGAAGGAATTGATATCATTAAATGGTTCCTGACATTTAATTATATCCGTGATCAGTTTTAAATTACTTATTTTCCTTTAGAAATGTAATTTTGCTGTGGTACTATTCTAAACATGGGAAAACTGTGCCACTTTACAGGCATAATATAGACGCCCCCCAGGCACAATATTTAAAGGAATATTTCATTTTTATTGCTTCACTTTAAGAATTATTAAAATAACTTAAAGCATTTTTTTAAATCACTGCTCCTGAAAAAACTGAAGTTTTTAAAACTTTTTGGTGTTTGGGGCAGGAGCCAGTTCCCCAAACACTTTTTATGACAATAACTTGCATATAAGCCTTTAAAATGAGCACTTTTGATTCTTCATGTTTGTGTCCCATAGACTTTAAAGCCGCGTACACACGATCAAATCTGTCTGCTGTAAACGGTCTGCCAGACCGTCCCAGCAGACAGATTTGATCGTGTGTACGGGCGAGCCGACGGATTTGGCCAGCCGACAGATTTGAAAGCATGCTTTCAAATCTGTCAGCTGGGAACCCGTCCGCCCGACATGTCTGCTGGTTAGTACGCTAACCAGCAGCAATGTCTTCTCGCACACGCGTCGAATGGTTTCGACGCATGCGCGGAAGTGTTTTAGTTCCTGGTGCGGTGACGTGGCGGCGTCAACGTCACCGCCACGTCAGCGCGCCTTCTGCCGGCGGGGATTTTGGTTTGATCGTGTGTACACGATCAAACCAATACGTCCCCAGCAGACAGATTTGTTCAAATCGGTCGTCCTTTTTTGCCTGTTCGCAAGTTCTGGTACGAACATGCGAGCCTGAGTAACCTGTCGCGCAGAGACAGACAATATAACTGAACACTCAGGGTTAGTGTACCCACGGACTGCTGTGGGTAATCGAGTATGTGTAATGAATGCACGTGCAACGTATGACGTATGTAAACAGGCGAGAATATTGTGGTCAACAATCAATTAAAAACGAAACCTCAGCCCGTATGAATCTGTAGACGTGACAGATCCTGAGATGTGAGCACTAGCTAAACAACCCAGATGCAACGTGGACAAAATACAACGAGACATGGAAACCACAAAGACAATGCCAAGACAAACTAACACAGACAGGATTCTTGGGGGCAGCAAAGCTATGACAGAAATCGTGGGGGCAGCCATGCTATGACAGAAAATGAGGGGGACAGAAATCGTGGGGGCGGCAGAACTGCCGAGCCTGAAAACTTATACCAAAACCTGGGGCAGAAAAGGTATGGGAGACCCTCTGACCCTGAATGCTGAGGCAAAAATTATAGGACAGAAACCTGGGGCAGAAATGGTATGAGAGCAACACTGAGCCTGAAATGCCGAGGCAGAAATGCAATGACAAACAGAAATGACAAGCCGTGGGGGCCGTAACGCCCAGACAGAAAATCGTGGGGGCCGTAGTGCCCAGACAGAAAATCGTGGGGGCCGTAGTGCCCAGACAGAAAATCGTGGGGGCCGTAGTGCCCAGACAGAAAATCGTGGGGGCCGTAGTGCCCAGACAGAAAATCGTGGGGGCCGTAGTGCCCAGACAGAAAAACGTGAGCAGAAAGCTACGGAAGAAAACGCTATGACAGAAAACCTGGGGCAGAAACGCTATGACAGAAAACCTGGGGCAGACACGCTATGACAGAAAACCTGGGGCAGAAACGCTATGACAGAAAACCTGGGGCAGAACCTTCCGGTATGAGAGAAACGCTGAGGCAAATGTAATGACGGAAAACCTGAGGCAGAATAGTACGATAGAAACACCGAGCCTGAAACGCTGAGGCAAATTTGGCAGAAACCCGGGGCAGAAAAGGTATGAGAAAAAGCTGCACCTGCAACACTGAGGCAGATATACAATGACGAATGTTATGACAGAAATCGTGTGGATCGAAACGCTAAGACAGAAACCTGGGGGCAGAAACGCATGATACTATAGCCATAGCCAATGCAAGGACAGAACCTGAGACAGAATTGTGTGACACGCTGGCCGAAATAAGACAGAAAACGTGGGGGCAGAACGCTATGACAGAAAAACCCTGGGGGCAGAAACGCTATGACGGAAAAATCTGGGGCAGAACACTATGACGGAAAACCTGGGCAGAAACGCTATGACGGAAAACCTGGGGCAGAAACGCTATGATAGAAAAATCTGGGGGCAGAAACGCTACTACAGAAAAACCTGGGGGCAGAAACGCTACTACAGAAAAACCTGGGGGCAGAAACGCTACTACAGAAAAAACCTGGGGGCAGAGACGCTACTACAGAAAAAACCTGGGGGCAGAAACGCTACTACAGAAAAAACCTGGGGGCAGAAACGCTATGACAGAAAAACCTGGGGGCAGAAACGCTACGACAGAAAAACCTGGGGGCAGAAACGCTACGACAGAAAAACCTGGGGGCAGAAACGCTACGACAGGAACGTGGGGGCAGAACGCTATGACAGCAAACGTGGGGGCAGAAACACTATGACAGAAAATGTAAGGGCAGAAACACTATGACAGAAAACCTGAGGGGCAGAAACGCTATGACAGAAAACCTGGGGGGCAGAAACGCTATGACAGAAAACCTGGGGGGCAGAAACACTATGACAGAAAACCTGGGGGGCAGCAAAACTATGACAGAAACCTGGGGGGCAGCAACACTATGACAGAAACCTGGGGGGCAGAAACGCTATGACAGAAAACGCGGGGCAGAACGCTATGACGGAAAACACGGGGCAGAACGCTATGACAGAAAACGCGGGGCAGAACGCTATGACAGAAAACGCGGGGCAGAACGCTATGACAGAAAACGCGGGGCAGAACGCTATGACAGAAAACGCGGGGCAGAACGCTATGACAGAAACGCGGGGCAGAACGCTATGACAGAAAACGTGGGGCAGAACGCTATGACAGAAAACGCGGGGCAGAACGCTATGACAGAAAACGCGGGGCAGAACGCTATGACAGAAAACGCGGGGCAGAACGCTATGACAGACAACGCGGAGGCAGAACTCTTCTGACCTGAGTAAAAAAGGTGGACAGCCCCCCCCCCCCCCAATGCCGCTAGCATGACCTCAGAGATGCGGGAGGGCAGCCCGTCCCCCTCCAAATAGCCAGCATGTGACCCCTGGAAAACAGCGGACCCCCCCCCAAGCTGCCAGGGAGGGAGAAATACAGCGGGCGGGCGAGCATCCGACCCCCCCCCCCTCCGGCGTGAACACCGGGGGAAGCAGCAGGCGGAACACAGCGGGCGGGCATCCCCCCTCCCCCCGGCGTGAACACCGGGGGAAGCAGCAGGCGGAACACAGCGGGCGGCATCCCCCCTCCCCCCGGCGTGAACACCGGGGGAAGCGGCGGCGGCTCCCTCCACGCTGGAGGGAGAAATCCAGCGGAAGGGCGGGCAAGCATCCCCCCCTCCCCCCGGCGTGAAACCCGCGAGGAACAGAGAGAACGGGCGGCCATGCCGCTGGTGAGGACGGGAAGCAGCGGCGGCAGCTCCCTCCATGCTGGAGAGAGAAATACGGCGGGCGGGCATCCCCCCCTCCCCCCGGCGTGAACACCGGGGGAAGCGGCGGCGGCTCCCTCCATGCTGGAGGGAGAAATACAGCGGAATGGCGATCCGAGGAGTGGGGGGGAGGAAGGATGGCCCCCCCGTGTACCTGCCGACTCGCAGAGCTCCCCTGTGTGAGCCCGCATATGGTCCGGGGTGAAAGGTGGCTCCCGCTCCCCCCATACCGCCTGGTACACAGGGAGAACCTGAGACAAAAACAACACGTGAAGCCGCCATGAGCGGGCGGGTGAACAACACCTCCCTCCTCCAAGCCAACGGCTGAATGGCGTCTGCTGACGTGACACGCCCCCTCCAACCCAGAACCCGACGCCGACCCAGCACCGACAGGGAGGGAGTCTTAAGTACTCTCAGACTCCTCCCACAAATACAGGCCGGCCTCCGGCCAGCCTTCTGACGAGTTAGAACAGGTTGGAACATTTGTATAAATAAAAGTCATCATTCCTGAATACAGTATGCATAGATAATACATATACAGTTTTGTATCGTTGAGCCCCGAAGCGTTTCGACCAATCCGGTCTCTTCAGGGGGCAAAAATGTTTCTAGAAAATAATAATATTATGGTATAAGTTCAAAGTAAGTACATGACAGCATATAAAACAATAGAATGGTATAATGATATAGTTACCACTGAATCAGGAAATGGATAACATAAAAAGCCGCTGTGAGGTCCGGAGGGGCCTGACTGCCCCCGCCCATCCAAAACGGCGGAGGGGCCTACCCCAGGGAACCTGCAAGGAGCCACACAAAGAGCACCCGCCAGGAGCAACGGAGGGGCAGCCACCTGCAGAGGAACACCCATAAAGCCCATGATTAGTGGAAATAATTATTTTGGGTAGGTTGGTTAAAAAGTTAATTGCTGAAATACAGCCAATTAATTGTATGGGTACATATATTAGGATAATATAATGGTACAAGGGCTAAGGGCAAATGCCAATTGCCAACATATATAGGGAGAGTAAAGGCATACCTAGGGGTCCAATACGAGTAAGATAATTGGGAGTATAAATTAGGTGAAAAATTGCTGTAATGAGAATCAGTGAATACAAGTGAATGAAATAGTGAGTGTAAACTGATAAGGTGGGTGATTGCCAAAATAGGACAAACCAATGGTGAAATAAGTGTGTGAAATAAGAGTGAAAGTTGAAGTGAGAAAAAATATGGTGAGAGTGAAATAAAAAATAGGAAGGTGGATGATTAGTCCCTCAATGAAATGGGGGATGGTGTGAGTGCGTGTGGTGAAGAGTGAAAGGATCTTAAAATGCATAAATAAGTGAGAGGGTGATCACATGCAGGTGGACTGCCTCCCCATGGCTCAATGGAGGGAGGCAGTCCACCTGCATGTGATCATTTGATCACCACACCCACAATACTACAATTTGGTGCCCAATCAAAAATGAAGGCAGCTTCTCCTTCTTCTCTTCTTCGGTTATGTGATTTATCACATGACAAGGGGAGACAAAAATAAAGGCAGTCTGCCATCACTTCCTGGCTTATGCTCATGTTAAAAAAAAAATGGTGCTTGGTGAGGGCTTCCAGCCGAAATTGCAGCCCCTGCACTGTGCTCTGTTCTCCAATGTTGTTAGTGTCACCTTTGTCATTAAAACAGCTGGAGAAAAGAGCACCGGAATGCTCCCAGCAACCCCCCCCCCCCATTTCACATAAAAACACTGTGCCTGGGGCAAGTGCCCATCCTGCATCCCCCTAGCCAATGTAAAATAGAGGCATCAGTCACCCAACTATTTTTTTTAATTGAAGTATTCTTTAATATTTTCTCAATTACAAAAACATTTATTTAAAACATTATTTGGCAATATACAGTCCGCAAAGTAATTGTTCTATTCCATTCCATCCAAATACCCACATTATCCAAACACTATCGGCTCTGTATAAATTTACATTTTGTCCAGTATCCCTCTACCAAAAGGGGGAGAAGGAAGCAGGTGCCGAAGAAGGGGGAGACAGAATTAATTCAGGGCAGCCCAGCCTATCCAACAAGGGCCTCCATATCTTCACAAACTTCCTATAATTACCACTTCTGGTGAGCACCACCTTCTCCCTCCAGACTGTTGCATTTGTTGTTTTAACCCATTATTCAACTCCCAGAGGGCTCTGTGCTTGAAATTTCTGTGCAATTATTTTCTTGCTTGGAATAAGCATCTCAGCACTACCGCTATCTTGCTATTGGGTACTCTATCCTCCTACATACAACCCAACAGACATGTCTTAGGTTCTGGTTCTAGTGTGGTCCCAGACATTTTATTTATTATGTCCAGTATCTCTACCCAGTATCTAAATAACTTTGGGCACCTCCACATCATATGGATCAGGTCTCCTGTCCCCTTAGGCCTCGTACACACGATCGGACATATCCGATGAAAACGGTCCGCGGACCATTTCCATCGGATATGTCCGATCAGGAGTTTGATCTGATGGCGTGTACACACCATCGGATCAAATTCCCCGCCGGCGGACGGCGCGGTGACTTGGCGGTGACGTTGACGCCGCCACGTCACCGCACCAGGAAGTAAAACACTTCCGCGCATGCGCCGAATCCATTCGTCGGCGGCGCGGCGGCGGTGCGGGACGACATGTCTGCTGGTAAGTGTACTAACCAGCAGACATGTCGGGCGGACGGATTCCACCCGATAGATTTCAAAGCATGCTTTGAAATCTGTCGGGTGGACAAATCTGTCCGCTAGCCCATACACACGATCGGAGATGTCTGCTGAAACGGTCCATCGGACCGTTTTCAGCGGACATATCCCCTCGTGTGTACAAGGCCTGACACCTAGGGCACTCATCGTCTTGTCTCCACCCGAACCTAAACAGCCTCCTGGACGTATAATACACTCTATGTACCAGGAATACGTTTTCCCCCACGTCTCTCTCCCATATCCTGCCCTGCTTTTGGAGGACCCTGCCCCACTCATAATTCTATTCACCAGTTGGGCATATATCTCTGAAATCAGCCCTTTAGTTGTACCTAAGTTAATTTATTTTTGAAGGGTGGGGATCTTATTCCATTCTATTACTTGTGTCCTAAACTGTACCTGTAAAGCGTGCCTGATCTGTAGGTATTTATAGAATGACTTTTTAGATATGTTAAATTCTTTCCTTAGATCTGTAAATGATTTTAGAGTGCTGCCCTCATATAACTGAATTAGTCGATTAATGCCCTGTCTCTCCCATTCCCCAGTCCTCTCTTTACCTTTTACCTCATACAGGTATCTATTATTCCATAGGGGAGTGTATTCTGTTATCCCTTTATACCCCATGCAACTATTAATATAAAAACTAAAATTGTATCATGCCTGATATGAATCCAGAAGGCCTTGGCTAGTGTTGTAAGCTATATACATTTTTTTTAGGAGAGGAAAATACACAGTGGAGCACTTAACACATGGAACATATTTTATAAAATGAATTTCACTGAAGGGTTTTTAACCACTTCCCGACGGCCGTACGAATATATGCGGCCGTCGGGATGTCCTGAATCTCTGACAGGGCGCATATATGCGCCCTGTGCTTCTAATGGCCACTAGAGGGCACGCGAGCGCCGCCGGCGGCGCACGCGTGGCCGCCGGCGGCGCGCGCGTGCCCGCTGCATTCCAGAGATGCCGATGCGCGTGCCCGGCAGCCGCGATGTCCGCCAGGCACTCGCAATCGGCGGTTACAGAGACAAGACATGGATCTCTGTGTGTAAACACAGAGATCCACGTACTGTCAGGGAGTGAGGTGACCGATAGAAAGCTCTATTTGTGGGGAAAAAAGGACGCCAATTTTGTTTGGGAGCCACGTCGCACGACCGCGCAATTGTCAGTTAAAGCGACGCAGTGCCAGAAGCTGAAATTTCACCTGGTCAGGAAGGGTTATAAGTGCCCAGTAAGGAAGTGGTTAAAGCACAACGTACAACCACTGGGAATGAAGAAGGGGTAAAGAGAAAAGCTTCTGAAAAATGTTCAGATGGGAGGACTGAGCTCAAAATTATCCCGACAATTAACAATCAAAAATCACGTCTTAACTGATCTGACTGCAGTGATCTGAAATGTTATTGGTAGCCATGGGTTACAGCACTTTAAACGTCTGCATGGCTCTTTGCACTATCTTATTCATAAAGCCTGTAAATAATCTAAACCTTCCAGTCAAACCTTTTCATTCCAAATGGGGATGTCTATTCAAGTAAGACATTGCATGTTAATCTTTTAATATTTTCTAGACATAAAACTACCTGATTTTTTTCCTTTGAGTGACAAGTAAATGCTGACTAGATGCTTTTTTTGAAATGTCACAGTTTTAGGATTAGATGTTCTTGAAAGTAGAATATCTCATGTATTGTTAAATCATTCCTGTTTTACTTTCCTGTCATAGTGAAATACCACTGTGTGAATTTTGAATGATTTGTTCTTTACTGGAGGATACCTGCACGCACAAATATATTGGATAAAAATGAGAGTTGATTTGCCTTGGTGTTGTTTTACTGGTGCAGTTGATTCAAATCAAGATGCACTGTGACATTTTGTATGTTGCTTTTTATAGTGTTCCCCTAAAAAATGCACATAAATTAAAAACAATACTTTAAATTAATTTGTAAATAATGAAATCATTCATTGCATCACAAATATAATGTCAGTAACTTTATAAAAATAACAAATTGCAGAATATAATTTGCTTATGTGATAAGTTATAAGCTACTTTAGCTCCCAGGCATGACAACTAATTTGGTTATTATGTTAATAAAAACCTAGGGGCCAGATTCAGAGAGCTATTATGCCGGCGTTCCAGGAGATGCGCGGCGTAAGTCTAAATCTGCGCATGCGTATCAATGCGCCGCATCCCCAAAGCGATATACGCATGAAATCTAATTTTTTTCGACGGGCGTAATTTCGATAGACCGGCGCATCCGTGCACACAAAACTGTGCTAGACACACCATTGATTTTCTATTCAAATATGCAAATGAGGGAATTACGGGGATCCACAAAAGTAAGTTGGTGTAGCGCAGGCTACGCGCTGTGCGCAACAGCTGCACGTCCTGTCTAAGATTAGTTCATATAAAAGGTGGTATAAAATTAGACAATGGGCCAGATTCTCAGAGGCGTTACGACGGAGTATCTCAGATACCCCGTCGTATCGCCTTTTTTTTTGGCTCGTATCTATGCGTGTGATGCTGAGCATCACTTTTGCATAGATACGCTTCTACATCCGACAAGCGTAATACAATTACACTTTCGGATCGTAGATGTAATGACAACTCCGGCCACTAGGTGGCCTTTACGTTGTTTTTTCATTTGCATATGCAAATGAAGTAGTACGCCGATTCTCTATCGCTTTTACGCCGCCCCGTCGTCGCCTACGTCGTTTTCGTCCGCGTAAGGTTACCCCAGCTTCTATGTGGAGTAACCTTACGAGGTCCCGTCGGATGCCGTCGTGTCCCGTCGGATGCCATGTTAAGTATGGCCTCGGGACCGCGTCGTGTTGTGCGTCGTTTACGTCGTTTGCGTACGTCGATTCTCAATGGGGCTGGCGTACGCTGCGATTACGTCGTTTACATTGAGAAAATGTGACGTCCTTTGGAGCATGCGCACTGGGCTTTTCCCCCGGCCGGCGCATGCGCAGTTCGTTCGACGCGGGGGCGCGCTTAATTTAAATACAAGCCGCCCCATTTGAATTGCGCGGGTTTACGCTGCGCGATTTACGCGACGTAAGCGAAACCTCGGGAGCAAGTGCATAGAGAATCAAGCACTTGCTCCAGCAAACAGCGGCGGCGTAGTGTAACTGGCTTACGCTACGCCGCCGGAATTCTATGAGAATCTGGCCCAATCTGTCTACATGTCAGCTAAAGTAACACTGTTAGTGAGGAGCTGAGCAGTCACACTTGCTGGACAACAAACTGTATGCCAACATGCCAGGGGCATCCTTGCTCATAGCTATACTACTGACTTTAGAGGAGCAAAGAAGGAGGAGGGCATGGAGGAGGGCACGGGAGAGGATATACCGCACACGCATAGACATCTTTGGCATGAGTGATTCTGAGGTGTATCGCATCTTCAGATTCACCCCTTCTGCCATCATGGAATTAACCACAACCCTGCAGGAGGACATCACCAGCCCAACACACCGCTCACATGCAGTGCAGCCACTGGTTAAGGTCCTGGCAACACTCCATTTCCTTGCCAGTGGCTCTTTTCAAAGAACACGTGGAGTGGTGGCTGGGATGTCACAATCCTCCATGAGCAGATGTGTGCACCAGGTTATCCCTGCAATCCTCAGACGCATGGCCAACCAAATCATCAAACCCACCACTGAGGACCTGCGGCTGAAGGCAATGACATATTTCTACAGAATTGCCAGATTCCCACGCACCGTGGGGGCCATTGATTGCACACATGTGGCACTCCAGCCCCCCCATGAGACAGAGCACATATACCGCAATCGGAAGCATTGGCATTCCATCAACGTACAGGTGATAGTTGATGCCCAAGGCCTCATATGGCACGTCCGTGCCAAATACCCCGGATCCAGCCATGACAGCTACATATACAATCATAGCCCCATCCCAATGGAATTCGAACAGAACGTGTATGGGGACAGCTGGCTGGTTGGTGAGTGACATGGGTGGCAGGCATGACTGCCCCCCCCCCCATGATGCACACATCACAAGGGGCACATGCATGACTAACATCCTCCTGTCTTTTCCCTTCCAGGTGACTCTGCATATGCACTAGGACCCCATTTCATGACTCCTATCCGGAACCCCCAAACCCCAGGAGAGGAAAGATACAATGAAGCCCACTCCCAAACCTGTGCAGTGGTGGAGCGCACCTTTGGCCTCCTGAAGTCACGTTTCCGATTCCTGGATAAGTCTGGGGGTACCCTGTTGTATTCCCCAAACTTCATGTGCCAGATCATGGGTGCATGTTGCATGCTGCACAACTTCGCAGTGAGAAAGGGCCTGCAGATTGACATACGTGATGACCTGACCCCTGAACCAGACAATCCCCCCCCCTAACCGAGGCTACTCCGTCTTCTGAGGGAAGAGCAGCCAGAGACAGCTCACATTAGGCATCTTTGCATGTTAAACACACACATTAATCATGGCACAATAAGAATGCATGCATGCACACCACTGTGGTCCCTAGCACAGACACATCACATCCTCATCAAATTGGATTGGCACAAGCCCACCATGCAGGACTTGTGAGCAGCAACGCCACGCCACGGCTCCAATTATGTCACTGTGCATTCATACACCATTCACACGGACCTGGGGATCACTTCTCCTTGGTCCTGGGGAACCCTTCTCCACCACAAATGAGGGTGACACCCCTTTTCCGGCAGGAATATCACCCCCACATTCCAAAATCATTCACAACCCCAAAAAAAAAAAAATTGTCCAGCAAAAATCGAAACCAAATTAATGACCCACGCCTGGAGCGCCCACGGCCATGGCCCTGGCTCCTCAGGGGAGACTCATGGGGGGGGGGTAATCCGGGGAAGGAGGAGCAGCCCCTGGTCTCTGCCCACCTGGTGGTCTGCCCTCCAAGGCCACGGCTATTCTGTTCAGGCCAGCATTTAGTGTTGCCGCATTGGCCTGGATGAGGGCCCTCACATCCTGCCCAACGTCTGCTGTAGTAGTCTGCAGTTTGTTTAGGCAGTTTGTTAGAACCCGGGAGTTGCAGTCCAGGTCCCCAAGCGTATCCTTTATGGAGGACAGGCTCTCCTCCATCCACCCCAAAGTCTGGCTGACCTGTCCCAGATGGTGGGTCTGAAGGGCCTGGTCCCTTCTGAGATTGGCGGGCAGAACCTCGGCCACCCCCCTGGTCTTCTGGGACGACTTCCTGCCTCCAGATGATGCTTGTGGCTGGGGAGAAGGGGAGCCCCTTGGGAGGGGAGCCCTGTTGGGGGGGAGTGGGAGGGGCTACCCCTTATGAAGGGCTGGCTGCTGCCAGCCAGAGGGGAAGACTCCTCCAAAAATAATAAGCCACTGCCTGACATGACCTCCTCCTCCAACTCAAACTCCTCCTCCTCAAACTCCTCCGAGGACTCCGGCCTTGTCTGGGGGTCCTCATCAGGCTGGTGTCCCGGGGATGTTGCGGTCAGGCCAGATGGCCGTGCACCCTCCTGCACATCTGTGGATGACACAAAACATTCACAGGTTGGAGGATCCACACACTTGCCACATATTCCCTCCCCCCCTCCCCCCCACACACGCTACACACCAGATAGGGAAAAAAAAAACCTTACCTGTCATCACGGCCTCCTCAATGGAGTCATAGCCAGGCAGGCCCTCCACTTGCTGCCTATTAAAGGTCTGGGACACCACACGCTCCTCCGCTGTCAGCCTAACAGGGCATGGTGGGCCCCCTCCAGTGTCCCTGGCATGTGCTGCCATCTGCCCCAGCTTCTTACGAACCAGACGCCGGAGATCATTGATCTTCTTGACGATCCCCTCGCGTGTCCGGGTCTCCCCCCCCCCCCACAGAATTTACCTGGTCGGTAATGTTCTGCAATATCTCCTTCTTCCTGGCCGGGGGGGTGTTGGCACTCTCCGGGCCATGCAGAAAACGCCCATATTGATTAAGGGCCCAGGCAATAATTTGTTTCTCCCCCAAAGTAAAATTGGTCTTGCGCTTCCTTTCAGTCATATTCATACAACAACTCTCTCCCAAACAATCAACAAAAATCACTCACAAAAACAAGCAGGAAAAATCAAGCAACAAAACAAACAAACAAAATCTATCAACAAAAAAGTCGCACAACCAGTCACCAAAAAACACTATCAAATATATTATACAAAACACTAACTCAAACAGTCAACAAATATCACAAAGACAAGTCACAAAGCAACAAACGCGAACAAACAACAGAACAAAAGCACCTTGCTGTATAGGGAGGGATACAAAGAGATGTACTTTTGCAAAGGAAGGGCGTTTGTGTCTGTCTATTTAAGCTCTCTGCGTAGTTCACTAAGTTGCCCGGGTCCACTTCCAATTTCACTGATTGCGCCGTTCCCGAGTTGTGAGCATGTGCACAGAGGTGCTGACCATGATCTGCTTCATGTGCACATGCGCGATCCGGCCGGCCCTTCATTTGCATGGGGTCACGGCTCATTTCAATGTAACACGCCCACATCCTTCCCAATTTGAATTACTCCGCCTTACGCCTTGGGAATTACGTTGCACCGGCGCAAATTTATGCGCAAATACTATTAGGATACGGTGATTGCGCCTCTACATTGCGCTGGTCTAACGTAAAGGAGGTGCGCTACGCCGGTCAATATATGCGCCAATGTACGTGAATCTGGCCCTAGGTGTTTTACCATTTTCACTATGACTAAACCACCCCTACCCTGGTAAGCTTTCCATGTATCAAAACGTGTCAACTTTGTAGTCATTTGACATTAGCTAGTAATTCTGCATCCAGGGTCAGCGTCCTTGGATATACAAACATGACCTGTCTGAGCCTGCAAGATGTGCGCTATTGCATCTTCACCCTGGGTGCTACAAGAACATTGAGCATTTTAAAACAGACAGAGTTTAGGGTTCCTAGGGCACTGTGGAAGAAATTTAAAGAATATTAACGCTTGCAGAATACTCCTATAATCACGTTAGAGAGTTTCTAATTCTGAAAAGTATATTTTAAATAATAGATACATAATAAAGAGAGATCAGATATTCATGATTGTATAGTATGCAAAAGAAACACTTCTGTTCTTGACTCTGAAAAACATTCTCTTACAAGCGATAACAGGGATATGGCACTTCACACCTAGTACAGTTTCCATGTAAAAGCATACTGCCTATGGTTATGCTTTCATAAGGTTATAGAACTCGTTCATTACATGTAATATCCTTGTAGTAACAGCAGGGGGTCTGTATTCTTAACCTTATGAAACTTAGTTTTATAAACTTCATATAGCATTCGCATGACTTTCTCTTATCTTAGGTAATTGAAGTACTATACATAGCTCGGTTTCCTGGGAAACAAAAAAACACTATTTATTGCAAAATGATCTGCTGTAGCTCATTACATAAAGCCTTGTTGATAGTTTTGATTACGTATAAAAAAAAAAAATATTTTTAAATAGAACAGATACTATTTTGTATGTTTTGTGAATTCTTAAAGCAGACCTTCAGTATAGTTATGATCTAAAGTTTGGCCATCTAATAGGATTAATGAGCAAGATCTAATCTGATAAAGCAATTACAAAAAATACCCAAAGTAAAGCAGACATTACTCTGTACTACCCCTTATTTTGTTGGGACATATACCTGACACGTTGTTTGCTTAGCTTCATCATATTCTCTCAGCTATATTGAACCATGAGCCCACAATACAATGGTGGAACTATGCAAAGGCAAACATATAACAGATATACAGAACATACGTAACTTGCTTGTATCCATTAATGCATTCTCTGCCAAGAATGTGTCCTTCATGACATGGCATTGAAGGGTTAAAATCGTGCATCAGCTTTTGGTTTTAAATCAGAAGTGATCTTCAAAGCCAACTGATTGGTTCTGTCAAGTGGCAATGTGCTAACACCCACGATATTTTGCAGTTACTAGTATCCCAGGACCTAAGATAAAATAAGATACTTTATTGTCATTGTATACATACAACAACATTTATTAGGATACTCTTTACAACAGCAATAAAAGATTGCTCAACAAAACCACACATGTATGCTCTTAGCTAGGGGTGCAACGGATCCTCATTGATCCATGATCCCTACGGATCAACACATTTGGTTCAGCACACACATGATCTGTGGGCCTCCCGGTCCCGCATCGCCCATAGGAAAGGCTGCGGCTTTGGCCTAGCTCCCGAAGCACTGGCGGCCATCTTGGTCCACTCAGCGGCGGCCATAACAAGCTTTCTTGCCCTGATTTGCCTAGAGTTCACTCCCCTCCTGGTCCTGGATCAGCCTCCGGAGTCTATTAAATAGATGGTCCTCTCCTTCTTTGAGACTACACCTGCTGGTTCATATTCCACTTTGGGGGCTGGAAACTGTTCGCTGTGGTAGTTTGTTCTTGGTAACAAAACAGGGGATAAACGATCCTGTAGTAGTTGGGGAAAACAGGCATGCATGTAGGAAACTGGCGTGGTTGGCTTATTGACGGTGAGTATCTGCAAACATTTGTCTAACTCATAACTTGCAAATTCTCTCTAAGGCCTCGTACACACGAGGGGATATGTCCGCTGAAAACGGTCCGATGGACCGTTTCAGCAGACATCTCCGCTCGTGTGTATGGGCTAGCGGACAGATTTCTCCACCCGACAGATTTCAAAGCATGCTTTGAAATCCATCCGGTGGAATCTGTCCGCCCGACATGTCTGCTGGTTAGTACACTTACCAGCAGACATGTCGTGCCCCACCGCCGCCGCGCCGCCGCCGAATGTATTCGGCGCATGCGCGGAAGTGTTTTACTTCCTGGTGCGGTGACGTGGCGATGACGCGGCGGCGTCAACGTCACCGCCGCGTCACCGCGCCGTCCGGCGGCGGGGAATTTGATCCGATGGTGTGTACACGCCATCGGATCAAACTCCCAATCGGACATATCCGATGGAAATGGTCCGCGGACCGTTTTCATCGGATATGTCCGATCGTGTGTACGAGGCCCAACAGGTTAATACTTTAATTTAGTCCTGCAATCTAAGTCCATCAGTGCACTGCAAATGCTATGCAGAAAATACTGTAGCTGTGCCTAAAATGAAAAAGTCTGCTCTATGTACCTTCAATCTGGGCTTTAAATTCTCCATCCAGTCAATTTTAGCTGGTTTAGTAGTGATCCTCTGCAGCATCCTTATGTGACACAATACTCTGCTGTGGAACGTCCATTTAAAATAATCTAAGAGTATTAATAAACAAAAAGACAAGACTTATGTTTATTTGTCTTGTCTTTTTTTCTTTTTTTTGCTGATCCAAAAAAGTATTTGATCCGTGACTCTGAACCATTGCACCCCTACTTTTAGCACATGCTCACATATCTGTTTAAATATAACAAAATATAAAATGTTATTTAAAAAAAAAATCCACATACAATTCCTAAAACGCTGTACATGGTAGGATTATGCACAAAAAACTATACTTTAAGCGATTAGTGTGCATTTTAATTGTCCTATGTCTTTTTCCTGATTGCAACAGGACAAACACACTGTAAACTGGATGGGTTTTATTGCTAGTAAGGCCTTATGCCCATGGATGTTTTTACAGCCACTTTTATGAGCTCCAGTTCCGAGGCATGATGGGACTGTGACGTCATATGGGTGACTCCGCCCCATGCCTATATAAGTCATTGCACACCGCCAAAATGGCATTACAGCGGGAGGGTGCGTCGTGTCAACATCAGGAAAAGAGAAGAGGGAAGAAAATGACGGAGAAGACCAGGCCACCACTAGTAAAAGAGCTGGCAGAAGATAGCGGAGGAGCCAGGCAGAAAGCAACGGAGAGCGCGAGAAGAAGCCGGAGAGAGCAAAGAAGTTGGAAGAGACCCCCAAAGTCGGAAGAGACCCCTGAAGTTGGAATAAGACCCCCGAAGGCGGAAGTAGACCCCCAGAGCTGCCTAATAAATTACTTTAAAAACCCGTCTAGTGTGTTTTTTTTATTGACACTTTTTTCCCCCAGGTAAATGGGGAAACAGCGTCTGCAGGCGGGGGGCTTAACGAAATCCAGGAGCACCAGATCCTGGCCCCCCACCCTATGTAAATGAGTATGGGCACACTCTGTTTCTCTATCTTAGTAAGAGCCAATCATGGGTGTAACATCATTAGAAGCATATCCCGCCCTCTTCTGCTTTTACATAAACACAAATAGAGCAGAAGTATACAGACTCACATTGCTGCAAAATGGATGACAAGGAAAGCCTAGGCAAACAGCAGATGCAAAGTGCCTACTGTAAATGCTATTTGTCTTGTATTGTTTATAAGGATGTCCCAATTTAATTTTGATTAAAGCTTAAATTCATGTAGTTTAAAAACGTATAGAATATTGTTTTTTTTAAGCTGCTCATGCTGATAATTTAGCCAATAAAATAACTTTTTGTAAAGCCGAACTCCATCCAAAGGTTTATTGTTAGTTTTGTTAGGGGGGAAGAATTTCATGCTGTGTCCTTCTTAAAGTGAAACCATAGCCAATGTATCTATACTACTGCAATAAAGGCTTCTTACCTTCATGTTTCCAATCTTCTTTTGTGTGTACACTGAGGCCTCGTACACACGAGGGGATATGTCCGCTGAAAACGGTCCGATGGACCGTTTCAGCAGACATCTCCGCTCGTGTGTATGGGCTAGCGGACAGATTTGTCCACCCGACAGATTTCAAAGCAAGCTTTGAAATCTATCCGGTGGGGATCTGTCCGCCCGACATGTCTGCTGGTTAGTACACTTACCAGCAGACATGTCGTCCCCCACCGCCGCCGCGCCGCTGCCGAATGGATTCGGCGCATGCGCGGAAGTGTTTTACTTCCTGGTGCGGTGACGTGGCGGTGACGCGGCGGCGTCAACGTCACCGCCGCGTCACCGCGCCGTCCGGCGGCGGGGAATTTGATCCGATGGTGTGTACACGCCATCGGATCAAACTCCCGATCGGACATATCCGATGGAAATGGTCCGCGGACCGTTTTCATCGGATATGTCCGATCGTGTGTATGGGGCCTGAGTTGAAGATATTGGTGCCGGATGGGGAACTCACAGACAATGCATTGCTGGAGCTGAGCTACATATAATTCTGCTTTAAGGGGATTTATCTGCCAGATTCCAAAGGGTGTCTCTATCTCCAACTCTTTCTGTCCTATCCAGCACCCATCACTTTTTATGGGAATTAAAGGCAATATCCCCAGGAGGCATGTAGACATTAGGAAAGCGCTTCTTATTCGAGTCAAACTCATGTTTGACTCGAACATCGCATGCTAGATCGTTCGTCGAATTAAGAATGTTTTGGGCCATGCCAAATTCAAGTGACGTTTCACGGCCCATAATTCACTGCGGCATCGCTGTGCATTGCTGGCTGATGATTGGCCAAGCATGCACTATGACCCGCATGCTTGGCCAATCACAGCTTGCAAAAAACGGAGAGCCATAATTGGCCAAAGCCAGGGTGGCTTTGGCCAATTATGGCTCAGGGGGTTTAGTACACGCCCCACACTATAAAAGACCGCCTGCAGGTTGGCCTTGTGTAGTGTGTTGCGGTGGTTAAGAGAGAGAAGACAGAGAGAGAGAGAGTGTCATTTTTAGTAGGTAGATAGAGCAGGCAGGCAGGCCAGTCAGTTAGAGTTACAGGCCCAGATTCAGATAGAATTAGACTATCGTAGAGTATCAGAAATACACTACGCTGCCGTTTTTTACCTGGCTCTACGTGGAATCCAGGTAGATTTTGTCCAGTAAACGACGGCGGCGTAGTGTATTTCTCCCGTCGCAATCCATCTAGACGAGTAGGGGGCGTGAAGCATTTAAAATAGGCGCGTTCCCGCGGCGATCGAACTGCGCATGCTCCGTTCGCAAATTTCCCGCCGTGCATTGCGCGAAAACACGTCGTTACGTCATTCGTTGTTTGAGTAGCGTCGTTTACGGACAATCCTAGTCCCGAACGAGTTACGTAAAAAAAAAAAACAAATTCGACGCGTGAACGACGGCCATACTTAACATGGGCTACGTACCGTTAGACCAGCAAAAAGCTGGTCTAACAGTACGTAAAAAAAAATAGACGAAAGCGATTGCGAAGACCACTCGTATCTTCGTGGATCGCCGTAAAAACACATTTGCATATCCCGACGCATCAAAACGACGCAAACTCCTCCCAGCGGCCGCAAAAATAATGCATCGTAGATCCGAAGGCTTACGAAGACGTAAGCCTCTCGGATCAAAGCCCGAAACCGCCGTATCATGGTTTGAGGATTCAAACTAGTGATACGGCGCGCAAAATTTGAAATTACTCCTGTCTAACACCAGTTAGACAGGCGTAATTGCTTTCTGAATCTGGGCCACAGTGTTTAGAGGATATATATGCATCCCAGGTGTTGTAGATATATATTTATACACTGTATGGTTTAGCTAGATCTGCACTTCCTAATTTACTGGCAGGCAGGTGATTGTCCTAGCTGCAGTATTCTCACATGGTGTACTGCCTGTGTCCTTTGCAGTGTGCACATAAAGCTACATGTTGTGTACTGCCTGTGTCCTCTGCAGTGTGCACCTAAAGCTACTTGGTGCACAGCGGGGACCCGCTAGCGACTTATCCTATGGCAGGCGGGCGGGAAGTGGTTACATTTCTAAAACATAGCTTCCTGTGGCCAGCTTGAACCCTTGTCTGCTTTGTGGATTTGTGTTACCAATGCAAAAACACAGGTTTGAGGTTGTGAATCAATTGGTGCCTTACTCCACACTCTAATATATACTCCATAAACATTGTAAATGAATCTGGGTTTTCACACAATACCTATAAAAAAATAGTGATGGTGTCACTATAATCACTTTTTTATCATGTATCTCAATGTTCCATCCGCTCACCTAACTATGGACTATGGAATTGAAAGCCTTTAGCTGTTCTGTCCCACCGACTTTGGAACACCCTGCCACCTGATATGCGCAATATTGATTTCCTACCCATCTTCAAATCACATCTCAAAACTCATCTTTAGAGCTAGCATACTCTGTCTGACTTCATTGTTTTCTTTTTGTAGTTAATGGTTATGTAATGTATTTTAATTTATTTTATTTATTTACTTTTTTTGCTTTGTTGTTATCTATGTAAGGTGACCTCGGGTGTTCTGAAAGGTGTCCATAAATAAAATGTATCATTATTATCATTATTATTATTGAAATTGCATAACTACAAATACAGCGATATGCAAATATGTTTTAAAAAAAAGGGAGTTGGAACAGGGTAGGACTTTATTGTGCCTTTGAGTAGTGTAGAAGATAGTACAGATACATTGATTTATAGAAAAATAGATACATTTTATTTTTCTGCTACAAGGCAGTATATTCTATAAATACAAATCAAGTAAAAGTAATTTACAGTCTTGAAGTATTTATTCGAGGTGTGCAGGTCCCAAACAGTAAAAGCACTATGCCTATGTGTTTCGTGGACAATTCCGCTTCGTTGGGGCCTTGAGAGTTGCACAGTAGAATGTCACATACATTTTATGGATAGAATATTAATAAACAAAGCATAAATGACAAAACGTACTTGGACAAAGGTACCGATACATGGAAAATACGTAGATTCATGCATTTGTTTAGTATAGATTTAAATATATCTCCTATAATATTATACAAAGGTTATTACAGACTGTATTTTTTTCCTAAACGTCTGGAGCTAAAAACACAGTTACACTGATATGCTTACAGAGGAGTTCCACCAAAATTTGGAACTTCCTCTTGTTCCACTCCTCAACCCCATACATGCCACATTTGGCATGTCATTTTTTTGGGGGGGGGAGTGGGGGCTTCAATAGGAGTGGGACTTCCTGTCCCACTTCCTGCTTCCGCCGAGGGGCTGGTAAGGCGATTAAACCTTAATCGCCTACACCAGCCCCTCCCTGTAGGCAATCACATGGGACACTGACAGGTCCCATGCGATCGCCTCTCCAATCAGCGGCGAGCCGCGTGCGCATGCACAGTGCGGCTCGCGCATGCGCAGTGGGTGCCCGGCCGTGAAGCCGAAGGCTGTCACGGCTGGGTGCCCACAGTCGAGATGGAGACGCCGGCTGGGGAGGGGGGGAGAGGAGCGGAGCCCCAGTCGGCGCGTCGCTGGAACGCAGGAGCAGGTAAGTGAGTGTTTATTAAAAGCCAGCAGCTACACTTTTTGTAGCTGCTGACTTTTAATAAACACAATTTTGGCTGGAACACCCCTTTAATGATGTGCAGTGATATCTTGCATATAGGGTTCAAATACAGTGATAGTGACATCTAGGGATGGGCCCGATGTTCGAGTAGAACATAAGTTCAACTCGAACATCAGCAGTTTGTTTTTTCATAGAACAAATTAACTTATGGGGTGCTTGGGGAGGTTCACACTCCACGGAGCACCCCATAATGTCACCTGACCTGTATGCCCCACACTATATAAGGCTGCTTACATGGCGGGGGTGTATAGTGTTCACTAATGGAGATTAATACAGTGCTGTGCAGAGTATATAGTGAGGTGCAGAGTATATAATACAGTGTATTGAACTGGTTAAGGGAAACCCTATGACAGAATTAAGAACAAAAACAGCATGGGGTCCACCCATGCCTCCACACCAATTTTTTTTTTTACAATGCCGTGTGACCCCCCAAAATCCATACCAGACCCTTATCTGAGCATGCAGTCTGGCAGGCCAAGAAAGGGGGGCGAATGAGTGCCTCCTGAACAATGCCAGGCTGTTTGTCCTCAACATGGGGAGGGTGCTTTGGGGTATCTCCATGTTAATAGGGACATGGGCCTCTTCTCAACAACCCTGGGCTGTGGTTGTCGTAAAACGGGCAGGGGGCTTATCGGAATCTGGAAGCCCCCAAAACCCACCCCCCATGAGTATCGGGTACATCATACCCTTACTCATTCACCAAAAAAAGTGTCAACAAGTAAAAACCACAAGAGACAATAAAGTTTTTGACAAATCCCTTAAAAAAAGTGTACTGTGATATAAATCCACCATCAATCACACCGCCCGATGGACCCTTTCCTATTAAAGAGCAGTCAAAGCAAAGAGAGAGCAGTCGGCGGGAGGCCTCCCAGTGAGGCGGAGCATTTTTTATTTTTGCTATTTTTCAGGTCCGTCAGGCAGCATGACTGATGGTGAATTTACATCCCAGGACACTTTGTTTTACTTTTTATTTTTTAACCCCTTAAGGACCGCCGCATGTACATTTACGTCGGCAGAATGGCACGGACAGGCACATCAACGTACCTGTACGTGGCTGCCTTGAGGTGGGTCGGGGGTCCGATCGGGACCCCCCCGGTACAAGCGATGGTCCCGGTGGCTGTAGGAGCGATCCGTGCTGAGGGGGCAGCTATTCGTTTTTGTCCACCCCCTCCGGATCGCTCCCAGCCAATGCGCGCGCTCCCCCTTCAGTGCACTTCCTCCTCCTGTGTAAACACCGGAAGAGGGAAGTGATGTGGTCTCTGCTCTCTGCGTTTTTTTCAACCGCCGCTGAGGAGAGATCACATCACATAGTAAGTCTGCACAACACTACACTGACACAAGTACACGCAGGCACATTAACCCCTTGCGATCACCCCCCTGTCACAGTGTCACTGAATGCAGTGTACTGATCACTGCATTTAGTGTCAGTGTGACAGTTAGTGTGACAGGCAGTTAGTGTTAGGTTCAGGGTAGCCCCCGTACCCCCCTAATAAAGTTTTAACCCCTTGATCACCGCCCTAGTTAACCCTTTCACTCCCTATTGCCAGTGTCACTAAGCAATCATTTTTCTGATCGCTGTATGAGGCGGCGTACACACGACCGAGCTTCTCGGCAGAATCCAGCGAGAAGCTCGCTGGGAGACATATTCTGCCGAGGTCCTCGGTAGTGTGTACACTTCCGACGAGCGTCCTGTCGGGATGCTCGTCGAGCCAAAAAAGAGAGCACGCTCTCTTTTTCCTCGTTGTTCAATGAGGACTTTGGCTCGACAAGCTTTTTCGACCGCTCATCGGGAACCTCGTCGGGCGGAACAATGGGTTTAGCCCGACGAGGTTCTCGGACGTGTGTACGCCGCCTCAGTGTCGCTGTTCCCGCTAGGTAGTTTTTTTTTTTTTATTGCGATTTTTTTTTACTAAAGACATGTGGCTAAATGAATGTTGGCCTAAATGTTTGACTAAAATTTAGTTTATTTGATTTTTCTTATAACAAAAGGTAAAAAATATTGATTTTCTTTCAAAAATGTCGCTCTATTTTTGTATATAGCGCAAAAAAAAAATCGCAGAGGCGATCAAATACCACCAAAAGAAAGCTCTATTTGTGGGAAGAAAAGGACGCAAATTTTGTTTGGGAGCCACGTCGCACAACCGCCCAATTGTCTGTTAAATTGACGCAGTGCCGAATTGTAAAAACCCCTTGGGTCATTTACCAGCGTATTGGTCCGGTCCTTACGTGGTTAATAAAGGATTTGTAAAAAAAAATGTCTTTTGTGGTTTTTACTTTGTGAATTTGTTTGTTGTGAATGGGTAGGGGTACATTGTACCCAATACCCCTTCCCATAAGGGTGACCGGATCTTCCAGACCCCAACAACCACAGCCCAGGGTTGTCAGGGAGAGGTCCTTGTCCCCATCAACATCGGGACAAGGTGCTTTGGGGTGGGAGAAAGAGTCCCCCCATCCCAAAGCACCCCCCCATGTTGAGGGCATGTCGCCTGGTATGGTTCAGGAGGGGGGTGCTCGCCTCTCACCATTTTTCCTGACCTGCCAGGCTGCATACTTGGATAAGGGTCTGGTTTGGATTTTGGGTATGGATTTTTGTTGAGGGCATGTGGCCTGGTATTGTTGAGGAGGGCGGTGCTCACTCCCCCCCCCCCCTTTTCCTGACCTGCCAGGCTGCAAACTTGGATAAGGGTCTGGTATGGAGAGAGAGATCTTTACTTTGTCAAAAGAAATAAGCAACATTCACCACATTTATAATATATTTTAAATTATAGGCATGTGACTCGCTCTTAACATGAAATACACATAGTTACTCTCTAACATTTTTACAAACCTAACGGATGAAGACTGAGATGAGATCTGATCTGAGATGTTTACAGTGAGAGGAAGACTGGATACAGGGTTCATTTCAGTGCTGGCCAGGATGATCAGAAGCTCTAAGAGCAATAATTCTCCACTAATAAGAGTGCACCCTCCCCTGCTGCACATAATGCAAGGGGAAAACTGTCACTATAATTCTGAAGTCTCCTCCTGTAATTCTGATATCTGCTGTTCTTTATTGGAAACATTACAAGGGCTACAGAGTCAGTGTCAACATCAATATCAACCTCTGTCCTTAATAATACAGTGATGAATATGTGTTATCTTCATATGCACACCGATTTCTATGTTTAAAATTCCTAAACAGTCTCCCTTTGGGGCCCCTTCCACCCCTAGGCCCATGGCAGCTGCGTGTGTGCTGCAATGGCTATTGTTACGCCACTGATGATTTCTCAAATAATTTATTTTCTGCAGGGTTTTTCTCTTTTTTTCTTTTTATTAAAAAGGCAATTAAAGCCTTGAGTTTCCAGTTTGAAAGCTTTCATTGATTTTCAAGTTCCAGCTTTAAATCTTTCTTTGCAACTTAATGAGCAATATAAGCATTTTTTTTTTAAATTAGATCCAAAAACTGCCTGTATTTGACATTTTCTCTTTGACGTGTGAAGCATTTTCGCATTGCCATTCAAGGACCTTGTGCATCAATAATTGCCTCTAGACAAATCATTCCATCGTATAAAGCTATATTCTACAATATTTAAAACGTGTGCAAGATACATGATTATTTATTTAGGTATAACAGTTACACTATCTTAACAAAAGCACATTCCTTACATACAGGGCACATATCTGTTATTTTTTAGTATTACATATAAAGTCTGAGGGCCAGATTCTCAGCGGCGCTACGACAGAGTATCTCAGATACCCCGTCGTATCGCCGTTTTTTTTGCCTCGTATCTATGCGAGTGATGCTTAGCATCACTTTGGCATAGATACGCTTCAACATCCGACAAGTGTAATACCATTACACTTGCGGATCGTAGTTGTAATGACAACTCCGGACACTAGGTGGCCTTTACGTTGTTTTTTCATTTGCATATGCAAATGAGGCTAGTACGCCGATTCTCGATCGCTTTTACGCCGCCCCATCGTCGCGTACGTCGTTTTCGTCCGCGTAAGGTTACCCCTGCTTCTATGAGGAGTAACCTTACGAAGTTCCGTCGGATGCCGTCGGGTGCCGTCGGATGCCATGTTAAGTATGGCGTCGGGTCAGCGTTGGCTTTTTCCGTCGCTTACGTCGTTTTACTAACTCGTTCGCGAATAGGGCATTGCGTAAGTGACGATCACGTCGTTTTGACGTCAGTTTCAACTACGCTTTCCGACGTGAGCTGGAGCATGCGCACTGGGCTTTTTCCCCGGCCGGCGCATGCGCAGTTCGTTCGACGCGGGGGCGCACTTAATTTAAATACAAGCTGCCCCATTTGAATTACGCGGGCTTACGCTGGCCCATTTTTGCTACGCCAACTCAAACTACAGAGCAAATGGTTAGAGAATACGGCACTTGCTCTAGTACGATGCGGCGGCGTAGTGTAAATGGCTTACGATACGCAAGCAAAATTCTATGAGAATCTGGCCCTTAGTAATGAAATATATTGTCATTTTTATATGATTGTTTGATATTCATGTCTCATCAGTATGCTAATAATTACAAATGGGAGGAACGTTAACTTTTAAAAGTTCAGTTGCTAATGGAATTTGGATACTCCTGGTAACAACATAGACAGGTAGGTTCCAGCAGACTGCTTAACCATCTTTGATCTTTGTTCCCACAGTAGAATAGAATGTGTGATCAAGAGGAGATAATTAGGAATCTTTAATTGTGCTTGCCATTCTTAACCAGAATAAAAGTCATACGTATATAATAGAATACAGAATAAAAGTCATACGTATATACGTATAAGTCATATCATTTGCTTAAAATTATGTCTACATTTTGTAGGACATCCAGAGAGTAAAAAATTAAAAATGTGCTTTAATTTAATGACTACATTACTGCTTTAGGGTTCATGCACACTGGCTTAAAAGCTCAAACACACACTACCATGATCTTCATTCAGAAGGGGAAGGTGCCAGTAAATATTTACCAGCCCCTTCCCCCACTCATTCTAAAACATCCCCACAGCAACTGTTGGTGGGAGAGGAGGGAAGCCAGAAGCGCTGTAGGGAGAAAGGGAGGATTCAGGGCAGTAGGGGGAATTTTTGCTGCACAGGGTAATTAGTGTGTACCTTGCACACCCTGTGCGCACACCTATGAGCCTGATAGATTTAATAGGCAAAACACCTTCTCTTGCATAGTGTAAAGCCACTTCACCAATCCAGATAGAATATACAATTCAGCTCCACATCAATGTACCATTACTTCGATTGGATTGTCTACATTTGGTTTTTGTTTCAACATAAAACAGAACTTTTGTTTGATCCCAATCATCTGGACCTTTTTAGTTATTTTTAATATTAGTTTGCCTATCAGAGCCAAATTTACAAATCCATCATAGGTTATGACAAAGAGCAAACCACCAAAACATTTTTTGGGCATGTAATTGAGCAGGCTTGAGGGGGAAAATCATTTTAGTGGATCTTTTAACTGAATTCATAGGTCAGAGTTACTAGGTCATCTATAAGTCCCTTTTCAGATTTCATATAGAATTTAGTGGTGCAGTTTTGAGGGGAAAACATTATAGTTATTTTTGAGTGTGGTATTCTTGCACACTATGGACCACTGATGCAGTTTCCAGCTGGCGCATGTGCACTAAAGCCTCGTACACATGATCGGATATCTGATGAAATCTAATCCGATGTATTTTTTCGTCGGATATCCGATGAAGCTGACTTTCATCAGTCTTGCCTACACACCATCAAATTTGATCGTGTCTAAACGCGGTTACATACAACACTGCGTCGAGCTGGAAAAAATTAAGTTCAATGCTTCCAAGAATGCGTCGACTTGATTCTGAGCATGTGTAGATTTTTGACCGATGGAGTTCCATACAGACGATTTTTCTATCGTTTTTTTATCCATAGGAAAAATGTAAAACATGTTCAATTTTTTTTCACCGATGGAAATCAAACCGATGGGGCCCACACACGTTCTGTTTGTCCAATGAAAACAGTCCATTGGTCTGTTTTCATTGGAAAAAAACGATCGTGTGTACAGGGCTTGAGAGTCACTGCCTTTCTATTTATTTAATGGAATATTTAATGGAAGTTATATGGGTAACTGAGATTTGTTGTGTATAAGCCCCAAGCAGGTCCTTCACAGCAGAGTTCAGATTTGGGTAGGGTGAAGCAGAATAAAGAAACATTTAGATGTGTTGCAGTACAAGGTCCACGCTGATAGGAGGTTTGACAAAGACAGAGATTGTTTTTTACCCAACCATATTGTATAGTATACATGTGCATTAGTTTTCGTTAGAATGCATTTTCGTTCGAAAATCTGTTTTTCTCGTTATCGTCTTAACAAACGATAACAAAAGCGCAAGAAGCGATAACCGAAAGATCCGACATAAAAAATGCTTTATTTTCGTTTTCGTTGCGGTAAAAATTCAATATAGAGAGATTCAACATTATAGTGAAAAGATTCAACATCATAGAGAAAAGATTCGACACTATAGAAATAATAAATTAGACATTACAGAGAATAGATTTTGATTTATGAGAAAATAGATTCGACATTATAAAGAATAGATTCAACATTATTACTAGTCATACAACATTAGAATTCTTGTATAATATTCTTTTGACCATTCGACAGAAACCAAGTATTATTGGATTTTCGGACGAAAGCTATTCCCCAACGAAAACCGAAATGAATCCAAATGATTTTCGGGAGTAAATAAATACATTTATTTTCCAGACGAAAGCGAAAAAACGAAATATTCCAGTCTGCACATGTCTATTGTATAGTGGATATTATATTGTGCTTTATTGTCCATGAATTTTATTATTTCAAATAATGAATTAATGCTTTTGGGCTTTTATTCAAGTATTTTTTCCTTGTCAAATATATCTTAATTGGAATATTAAGTAAGCGATATACAGAAAATAAAAGAAATACTAAACAATAGAAAAACAGAGAAAATACAAATATACAATTGTAAAAATAAAGAAACATTGCAATGTTGAAAGGAGTTCTAACATGAAATAACATTCCTCATGAGAAAACCAATAGGGCGTACTTTACAACATTACCAGATAAGATTGCTGTAATGGGGTGATGAACGGGACAAGGGAGATGGTTCCTTATGTGTTCTATTCGTTCCTTATTGACTTGTAAATTATACAATAAAAGTTAACTGAAGCATCTATAGAAAATATCAACCCATGTGTTACTTACAAGTCATAACAACTTAGAAAAAAAAAACAAACTCCTAAATAGAGTAAGAATTGCTACATCAAGAATAAAAAAAAGAAAAGTAAAGCATGAAAGGAGAGGATTGGGGGAGGGGAGTCTGCAGGACCGGACCAGGAAATCCCAACAACCGCCAAGAGGGTTCAAATGCCGTTTCGATTGGTGGGCTACCATGACAACAATACATCTTTATTAAAAGCTTTCAGTGTTGTGTATGTAATCCAGGGCATCCAAATTAGTTCAAACCTGGTGATCATGTCATTTTCTATTGCCGTCATTTTGGCATATATCATCGCGTTACTCATTCTGTTGATTGTTTCACTCACTGGAATACTCAAGGTTTTCCATGCCTTCGCTATGGTCTGCTTCGCTGCCGTAAGAAGCTGCCTAATCAGGTTAAATTGTATATGCGACAAGATGCTGGGTTTTAGGTTGAGCAAGGCCAATTTGGGGTCTAATGGTATTCTTTTATCGGTTAGAGTATGTGCTATTTGAAAAATTTCCAACCAAAATGTTTGGGCTTTTGGACATGACCACCATGTGTGAAAATACGTTCCGCTCTCAGTACAGCCTCTGAAACACAAGTCTGAGTGATTTTGTGAAAATTTAGCTATTCTTGCCGGCACTAGGTACCATCATGAAAGCACTTTATAGTTTGTCTCAGAGGCTGATACATTAATAGAAGCAGTTTTGGTATTGAGCCAAATTTGGTTTCATTCTGCGGGGCTCAATTCTGTACCAAGGTCCTCCTCCCATTTGCGAACATATGGTATTTTCCAAGAGTCAGATTGTGTTTGCAGCTGGGAGTATAGGGTAGAAATCGCATTTCTGGCATGTGGATTACCCTTGCATATATTTTCAAAACTGGAGAATATGATAGGCGAGATTGGTGTATTTACTGGTGGGAGAAAGAAATTTTTAATTTGCAGGTATCTAAAAAGTTCACCTTGTGGTATACTGTATGAATCACAGAGTGATGGGAAGGGGACAAATGAGTTGGAGTTAAAAAACTTGTACTTTTGAGTGCAGTCTCTCTTTACCCATTCTTTGAATGTGTTAGGGAAGACCCGGGCAGGATAGAAATCTGGGTTTTTAATAAAAGAAAGCAGGGGGCAATGTGGAGATTGTAGTTTTTTTTTAAACGTAATTCTGTCCCAGAGGGTAAGTAAATGTTTGGTGATAGGGTTACTAATATTTTTACAAGATTTTGGGGGGATCCACAGTAAGTTGGATATTGAGATGGGATCACAATCTAAAGCTTCAATTGAAACCCAAAGGGGAATTTCACATTTAGCGTGATATTTTGTGAAAGTAGCCAGTTGGGCCGCTTGGTAGTATTTTGTGAAGTTGGGGTACCCAATCCCACCATTGGTTTTGGGGAGTTCCAAGACTTGTGGTTTGATTCTGGGTCGAGAGGGTCCCCAAATAAAGGAAGAGATCCGTTTTTGGATTATTCTCATGTAGTAGGCTGGTATTGGTATAGGGAGTACTCTAAAAAGGTATAGGAGCTTCGACAATATTGTCATTTTTACCGCGTTTAATTTCCCAAACCACGACAGGGGAAGTTGCGTCCAAGATTTCAGTAGACTTGATATATGTTTTAACAATAGGGGGTAATTATACGAGAATAGATCTGTTATTTCTGCTGTTAGGTGGATTCCTAAATAGGGGATGCTTTTCCCGGGCCATTTAAAGGGAAGTCCTGATTTTGTAGCTGTTAGTTCTGTATCTGATAATGAAATGTTTAGGGCAAGACATTTTTTAGGATTAATTGCTAAACCTGATATAGCTGCGAAATGATTCAGAATTGGGATGAGATTGGGGCCGGAAACTTGGGGGGAGGATAAGAAAAGTAAAATGTCATCCGCGTATAGGCATAATTTATGTTTAAAGCCACCCAATTCTATGCCTAATATCTTGGGGTCCAATCTAATTCTTTGGGCTAGGGGTTCTATTAGGAGGGCAAACAGCAAAGGAGATAGGGGACAACCTTGTCTTGTTCCTCTCTGGACTGCAAACGTATCAGATTTGTAGCCTGCGTATTTGACGTAAGCTTTTGGATTGTTGTAGAGTGCCATAACCCAATTTCAATTCTGTAAGGTATATTCCATGTAGGACCATGAGACAGAATCAAAAGCCTGTTTGATGTCCAGAGATACGAAGCAGGCTGGGATCTTCCTCGCCTTGGCTGAATGAGCAAGCAAGCATGCCCTCCGAATATTATCCCCTGCCTGTCTAGTGGGCATGAAACCCACCTGGTCCCGGTGAATCAATGATCCTATAATCTTGTTTAGGCGGCTGGCTAGAATTTTACCTAAGAGTTTAATATCCGTGTTCAACATGGATATAGGGCGGAAATTTTCACTGAGGGTGGAGTCAGAGTGTGGTTTTGGGATCATGCAGATTGTGGCCATTAGTGATTCCTGCCTGAAGGAGTTTGATTTTAAGAGGTTGTTGTATGCAGCTGCTAATGTGGGGGAGATTAAGCTAGTGAAGGTTTTGTAGTATCTGGCTCAGAACCCATCGGGACCTGGTCTTTTATTTAATTTGAGTTCTTTTATAGCTCCCATGACGTCATCATGTGTTATTGGTTTCTCTAATTCTGTTCTTTGGGTATCTGTCACTTGCGGGAGTTGTAATTGTGTGAAAAAGGAGTCAGTCTCCGATTTATTAAAGTTGTTTGATTCCGAAAGTAGTTTTTTAAGGTGGGCATTAAATTTCTGCACTATTTTGATGGGATTGCTGGTGAGGTTGTTGTTCGCAATTTTCAATTTTACTGGGTTATGGGTCTTGTTTATTGAGTTTAGAGCTCTTGCCAGGAGTGTTCCCGGTTTGTTGGAGTTCTTATAGTAGGAGTGTTTGGACCTGGTTAGTGTTTTGATAGCAGAGTTCGTAAGGAATAGGTCGTATTCCAGGCGAGACTTGTCTAAGCATGCTTTGGTGTTGGGGGAATGGTTCTGCTGGAAGGCTAGGAAAGCTAAGTTGTATTCGGTTTCCAATTTTTTCCCTAACTGCAAGCGTTCTCTTTTATGAATTCCCAGTTGTCTTTGAAGAACACCTCTTAGCACAGGCTTGTGGGCTTCCCAGAGTGTGAGGGGGGCGTTTTTGGATTAGTGTTGAGTTCTAAGTAATCTTTTAAGTTTTGCTCAATTGCGGAACAGTGGACGGGGTGCTTAAGTAGAATTTCAGGAGGATACCAGGTAGGGTCATGGTTCTTAGGAATTGTGGATGTGAAAGTTGTGAAAACTGCATTATGATCTGACCAGGGAATGGGAATGATGCTAGAATCAAGCACTTCTGGCAACATTCCAATAGTAGTAAAGATGTGGTCAATACGGCTAGAAGATCTATGAGGGTTAGAGTAGTATGTATATATACGTTTCGTTGGGTTGGATTCTCTCCAAGTGTCCACCAGTTTATGCTTAGATAATAAATTGGGAAGGGACCCTTTAGCATTCTGTTTTGGGGGGGCAAAAGGGGTTCTATCCAAGAAAGGGAGGATGACCTGGTTGGAATCACCGCACATGAAGAGAGCTCCCATCTTGTGCGTGTTAACAATTTGGAGGAGATGTGACATGAACGGTAATGGGTTCAGATTAGGTGCATAGTATGACACTACCGTCGCTGCCGTGTCCATAATGTGCCCTGTTAGAATTAGGTAGCGTCCCTCTGGATCTTTTATTTCTGACTTCAAAGTAAAGGGTGTTGATCTGTGGAATGCAATAAGGGTGCCTCTTTTTTTGGTAGAGGCGGATGCCGTATATACTTGTGGGTAGGATGCGTTATAGTATTTAGGAGTGGAATGAGGGGTAAAATGGGTTTCTTGCAAACATACTATATGTGCTTTCTTAGCCTGAAAATGTCTAAATGCCTTGGAACGTTTCTGAGGAACATTGAGGCCCTGTACGTTGAGCGATAACAAGTTTAACGGAGCCATGGCAGCCAAACCAACATGAAAATCTTACCTTGACCGTCCGTGGTGCGATGTCCCGATCCAGCCCGTGCAGACAAGAGGGGAGAAGGAGGGGGGTGTCAAAATTGTTATCCTTGAAAAAAAGATAAAAAACATTACAAAACATAGAACTCTTAAACGACTTTATGTTAACTGAGTATCCAAGTCTGGACCGTGAAGGGGAAAACAAGTTCCCTTCAGGGGAGAAAGTGCCCTCGTCTAGGTCCGGCATAATATTGCCGGGTCCAGAGGGGGGTCTAAGGCAGCGCATGATGTTTCCGTGCATCGGAGACCTGCATACTGAAAAAAAGACAAAATAAGAAACTTATAGGCTCCCCTCAGGGTGCCTATTGTTACGTTGCTGAAGAGTATCAACTTGATGAGGGCAGGGTGTATGGTTAACAGTGCCCGAAGAAGTGCATTTCTAAATAAGCGAAACATAGATTTGATGGGGGCCTGGGGTGTGCAGGCAGGGTTGCTTTACTTCCAGTCTATGGGCAGGAATAAGTGGTACTAGGGAGAGCATCTATAGGAAAGTGCTGAGAGGGGGTGAGATAGGACAATGGGTTCCTGCCCCGCTCAATGTAAAGTGGGTAGTTGCTTAATAATTGGAATTGGAAATTCCAGAACGTGAAAAAGAGAGGGGGGGGGACTGCTATAAGTTGGATAGAAAAAGTGGGGTCAAATTTGGTGGGGTGTTGTGACCTCATGTGCAGAGGTAGAGTCATATCGGGGTGCAAAGACTAATCAGATTAGTGGGTAAAGGGAGAAGTACAGTGTTAGAATGTTCTCGTATGGAAAGTTCAGTCCATAGTATCTGCTTCTTGTTCCTGGGGCTGGTCCACGAATCTGCCACGTTTACTTGATTGTTGTATGCCGTTATTTTGTTCCTGGTATGGTGAGTCGTTGCGTGGAGAGGAGGATGCTGTTCTCCTGCGTGCTGTGTTTGTTGAAGTTGGTCCATCAATTATCTTGAAGTCTAAGAGAGCTTGGTGTAGCTGGTCTGGTGTTCTCCAGAATATTTTTGTTCCCTGATACGTGAATCGCAATGAGAAGGGGAAACCCCATTGGTATTTTATTTTACGGTTTTGTAGCTCCACTAGGAGAGGTTTCATAGCCCTTCTTTTAGCTATAGTCAGTTGTGATATATCTGCAAAAATCTGGTAGTTGTGGCCCTGAAATGATAGGCATTCCTTTTCTCTGGTGGCTTCCAGTATTTGTTCTTTTGTCTTGTAGAAGTGAAATTTTGCTATTATGTCCCTAGGGGGACCGTCTGCTTTCTTAGTGGTGAGTGCCCTGTGTATTCTGTCCATTTCTAGCCTTTCTACCGGTATTCCAGGGAGTAGTTCTTGACATAATGCCAGGGTAGTGGCTTGCAGGTCTGTGACTGACTCAGGGATACCTCTAAACCTTAGGTTAGACCTCCTGGCTCTGTTCTCAAAGTCCTCCAATCTGCTTTGCAGCATTAAATGTTCCTCTTTAAGAGTGTCTATTTCTGACAGGCATTCTTGGGTGTATATTTCTATTTCTTCCACTCTAGTTTCCAGGACTTCCGTGCGGCTGCCCAGCTCCCTGATTTCCTTGGTAAGGTTGGCTGTAATCTGGTCTGAGGTGACTTGCAGGGCTTTGTGGAGCATTCTTTCAAATTGTTTTAATATACCTGAGGGAATTGTGGCGTCTTGTGATGTTGATAGGTTTCCCATATTCCTGTCATCCTCCTCACTGTCTGAATCCAAGTTTCTGAGGGATGCCATAAATGTAGCAGTTTTAGCAGCTTTGGCTGTGCTTTTGTATGCCTTCACTGAGGTGCAGCTCTCTGAGGGGACAGGTGCCTTCTTTGCAGTGCTCTTAGCCTGCTGAGCGCCGCTGACAGGATTCGTTTTGTCCTTGTTTCTTGCTCTCCCCAGCACCATTTTTCGAATAAGAAGTGTCCCTCACCTCTGTGGAAGTTGTACCGAATCCCCGTTCGTTTTCGCCGTGATTTTCGACACTTTATCGGCAGGATTTTCTCCTTCACGGAGCGGAGCTCTAGCCCGGCATGAACGTCCCGCTAGGCTTCGCGCATGCGCCTCCTTATTCAAGTATTTTTTAAAGGACATTTGCATTTGTATTTTATTAGCATATTTCAGCTCCGTCTCGGATATGTATAAAAGTCCCTATTTGAGATATACTAAGGCAAACATCCATTAACCCATTCGCAGTCTAACTTGTGGATTTAGTATGTGTGTGCACATGTGGGGATAGTTATTGCTTAGACTATTTAAAAAGTACTGGATCACACATCAGCTGATTCACTTATTACCAGATGACACTATATAAATTGATAAAAAAACAAGTACATAAAAAAAAAAATAGCATTAAGTACACAGTGAATGCATATGCAGGTCAACTATAGAGAAGGAGTTACAAAACGTGTACATGATTCCCATATACAACAATCACTTGCTTGCAGCACCATCAAAATATAATTTGCTACAAGTACTGCCTGTATGGGCTCGTAATAAAAGCTGGTTTGGGGTGAAACATACATTAGACTGAAAAGTATCCATAAAGAGTAGAGGTTTAGTGATGTTAACCATAGGCCTTTCCAGACCTGGCAATTCTGGAAAAGGAGCTATGCTGAATTATGCTGCATGTATAGTTCTAGAGCCTACATCAATCAGCAGTGCAGGACCTATGTTCTTTCTGTGTAACTCATCACAGAACATCAGGGAGGTGTTTCTGCTACTTGACCAGATGTAAAATCCTCCCCTACCTCTTCTTCTGTTGATCCCCTTCATGAAAAAAAAATCCTACTGTGTATTGTATTTTTTTTCACACCCATTGTCTTAAACAGCTGAAGTATCAACAAACTATGCCTAAGAAATAAATACAATGCTACTCAGTAGGGGGTTGTGTGGGGCTTCCCATGCCATTGAGTGATAATATCATCAAAAAGCTATTATAAAAAATTGTCTCCTGCTGACTTTACAGTGCAAGTTTTTTTTAAATGTTGCTGATATCAGCTAGAGGGGGTAGAATAACACAAAGAAACAAGTAGAGCCAAAAGCAGCATTACAACAGAATACATTAGGGTTAGGCTCAATGAGCATTGATTGGGAAGGAAGTGAAAATAACATAGGAAAACATAATGCAGGCTATGGAAACAAACACACATTAGAGAGTGGAGATTTACACAACTCTTTGGTGTAACTAAGAAAAATTGAAAGTGAAAAAAAAAAATCCCTAATCTGTAAATTTCTCTTCATGTTGACATCGCTCTTCATAACCCCTCTGTTCTCTGATGGCAATAACAAAGTGAACCCAGTATCTTCTCCGTTTCCTCACATGCTCTGCCTCCAGCATAACTGTAGCACGGGCAGCAGCCACAACAAAAACATACAAATCCTCTACAGTATATGTCCTGCATGTCTATTTATGGACTTCCAATTAACACTTTAAGGGCTTGGACCAATTGCAGTTAACTCTATACACTTCAAAAACCTAAAACATGTCAATGCACAAAGAAAACACATGCTAATGCATGGCAACCACTTTAGAAAATGTAAATTAAAGCATGTCAACGCATGTTGACACACTGCTCTAATGCTACGAAATACACACCTGCACGCATACGCATAGATCCCAATAGGCTCTATAAGGCACGAGGAGACATGTCCAATGAAACAGGTCTGACGAACCTTTTTCATCGGACGTGTCTGAAGAGGTCTTTTGGTCTGATGTGTGTACACACCATCGGACCAAAATCCCCTAGGACAGAGAACGCGGTGACGTATAACACACCAACGTGCTGAAACGCGGAAGTTCAATGCTTCCACGCATGCGTCGCATCAATTTCGAAGCATGCGCAGGATTTTGGTACTGTTGGTTGGGCGTACTAACCATCGGACATGTCCGATGGACAGGTTTCCAGCGGACAAGTTTCTAAGCATGCTTAGAAACTTTTGTCCGTTGGAAACCTGTCCGCTAGGCCGTACACACGATCGAACATGTCCGCTGAAACTGGTCTGCGGACCAGTTTCAGCGGACATGTCTCCTCGTGTGTACGCGGCCTAAGACTCAAGTCTCTACAGGTGACTGGAATGGAAAAGTAGTATGACAAAGCTGTGTGTTTGGGGGCAGGGGGGGTGTTAGGGGTGTACCCTATCAAAAGAACTTGTCACTTTGTCCTAAATGACCTGAGCTAAAAAACAACCAAAACTGTGGATATCCAATTATTAATAATGTCCATTCACTTTTCATTTTATATGAGAACTGTCATTAATTATACTCTTAGGCCATGTACACACCATCAGTCCATCCGATGAGAACAATCCGAAGGACCGTTTTCATCGGTTAACTGATGAAGCTGACTGATGGTCTGATGTGCCTACACACCATCGGTTAAAAAACCGATCGTGTTAGAACGCGGTGATGTAAAACACAACGACGTGCTTAAAAAAAATGAAGTTCAATGCTTCCAAGCATGCGTCGACTTGATTCTGAGTATGTGTGGATTTTTAACCGATGCTTTTGCATACTAACGATCGGTTTTGACCTATCGGTTAGGCGTTCATCGGTCAAATTTTAAAGAAAGTTGTCTTTTTTTTTGACCGAAGGATAATTGACCGATGGGGGCCACACACGATCGGTTTGGAACAATGAAACGGACCTTCAGTCCGTTTTCATCGGTTTTGACCGATTGTGTGTACGCGCCCTTATTGCTATATTAGAGGACAACGCGTTATTTTTAAATACATACAGTGCCTTGAAAAAGTATTCATTTTGTCATGTTACAACAAAAACTTAAATATATTTTATTGGGATTGTATGTGATTGTAGTGTTGCTCACGAATATTCGCATTGCGAATATTCGCTACGAATATTGCATATTCGAGTATTCGCGAATAACGCGAATATCGCGGCGAATATTCGCTATTTCGAATATTCGTATTTTTTCAATTTTTTTTTAGAACAGATCACATCCTAGAGATCCCCATTGACGTCTAAAAGCATTGCTGGTATGATTAGAGACCTTGGGCCGAGTAGCTGCAGCGCTCATTTTATATTCCCGAAAAATCGCAATGCGATTATTCGGCAATAGCGATATCGCGCGATTATTTTGTATTGTAATATATCACGAATATTCTGAGCCAATCAGAGTGCTCCATTCCGCATTTCTCGAAATTTCGCAATTATTTTATATTGTAATATATCACGAATATTCTGAGCCAATCAGAGTGCTCCTTCCGCATTTCTCGAATATTCGCAATTATTTTGTATTGTAATATATCACGAATATTCTGAGCCAATCAGAGTGCTCCTTCCGCATTTCTCGAATATTCGCAATTATTTTATATTGTAATATATCACGAATATTCTGAGCCAATCAGAGTGCTCCTTCCGCATTTCTCGAATATTCGCAATTATTGTGTATTGTAATATATCACGAATATTCTGAGCCAATCAGAGTGCTCCTTCCGCATTTGCCGAATATTCGCAATTATTGTGTATTGTAATATATCACGAATATTCTGAGCCAATCAGAGTGCTCCATTCCGCATTTCTCGAATATTCGCAATTATTTTATATTGTAATATATCACGAATATTCTGAGCCAATCAGAGTGCTCCATTCCGCATTTCTCGAAATTTCGCATTCGCATTCGCAATTCGCAATTCGCATTCGCATTCACGATAGCGAAAATTCGCAATGATTTCATTTCCAAAATATATCACGAATATTCGTATTTAGCGAATATATCTCGAATATTCGACTATATATTCGAGATATATCGCAAAATCGAATATGGCATATTCTGCTCAACACTATGTGATTGACCAACACAAAGTAGCACATAACTGCAAAGTGGAGGGATTTTTTTTTTACAAATAAATATCTGAAAAGTGTGGCATGCATTTTTATCCAGCCCCCTTTATTCTGATACCCCTAACTAAAATCTAGTGGAACCAATTGCCTTCAGAAGTCACCTAACTAGTAAATAGTGTCCACCTGTGTATCATTTAATCTCAGTATAAATACAGCTGTTCCATGTAGCCCTCAGAGGTTTGTTAGAGAACCTTAGTGAACAAATAGCAAAACAAAGTCCAAGGAACACACCAGACAGGTCAGGGGTAAAGTTGTGGAGAAGTTTAAAGCTGGGTTCGGTTATACAAAATATCCCAAGCTTTGAACATCTCACGGAGCACTGTTCAATCCATAATACGAAAATGGAAAGAGTATGGCACAACTGCAAACCTACCAAGACATGGGCGTTGACCTAAACTGATAGGCTGGGGAAGGAGAGCATTAATTAGAGAAGAGGCCCATGATAATGCTAGAGGAGTTTCAGAGATCCACAGCTCAGATGGGAGAATTTGTCCACAGGACAACCTGTATTAGTCGTGGACTCCACAAATCTGGCCTTTATGGAAGAGTGACAAGAAGAAAGCTATTGTTGAAAGAAAGCCATAATAAGTCCCATTTGCAGTTTGCAAGAAGCCATGTGGGAGACGCAGCAAACAAGTGGAAGAAGGTGCTTTGGTCATATGAGACCAAAATTGAACTTTTTGGCCTAAAAGCAAAACACTATTGGGGTTATTAACGAAAGGTAAATCTACTTTGCACTACAAGTGCAAACTACACTTGAAAGTACACTGAAAGTGCACTTGGAAGTACAGTCGCTGTAGATCTGAGGGGGACATGCAAGGAAAATAAAAAAAAAAACATTTTAGCTTGCACATGATTGGATGATAAAATCAGCAGAGCTTCCCCTCATTTCAGGTCTTCCCCTCAGATTTACAGCGAATGCACTCCCAAGTGCACTTTCAGTGCAATTTTAAGTGCGCTTGTTGTGCAAATTGCATTTGCCTTTTTGTAAATAAACTCCTATGTGTGGCAGAAAACTAACACCGCACATCATCCTGAACATACCATCCACACAGTGAAACATGGTGGTGGCAGCTGGTCAGAGTTGATGGGAAGATGGATGGAGCCAAACGGCAATCTTAAGTCTGCAAGAGGCTTGAGACTGGAGCGGACATTCACCTCCCAGTAGGACAACAACACTAAACATTAAGCCAGAGCTACAATGGAATGGTTTAGATCAAAGCATATTCATGTGTTAGAATGGTCCAATCAAAGCCCAGACCTAAATCCAATTGAGAATCTGTGGCAAGCCTTGAAAATTGCTGTTCACAGACGCTCTTCATCCAATCTGACAAAGCTTGAGCTATTTTGCAAAGAAGAATGGGCAAAAATGTCACTCTATAGATGTGCAAAGCTGGTAGAAACATCACCAAAAAGACTTGCAGCTATAATTGCAGTGAAAGGTAAAGTATTTACTCATGGGGGCTGAATACAAATGCATGCCACATTTTTCACATTTATATTTGTTAAAAAAAAAAATGAAAACCATTTATCATTTTCCTTCCTCATCGTTGGCCTATCACATACAATCCTAATAACGTACATGTACGTTTTTAGTTGTAACATGACAAAATGTGGAAAATATCAAAGGGTATGAATATTTTTTCAAGGCACTGTAGCTCGTGTAGCTAGAAATGCAGTGTGCTGCTCCTGTTGATTCTTACCTTTACTGTGTTCTGCCACTATTTATTTTGTTCATGGGAATACTGAATAATACCCTATTTTGGGGTATAGGTTTGTGACTCGCCTTCCTCCATGGATACAATGTTCTTACATCCAAACACCAAGACAAAACACTGCAACAGGAGGAAGGGTACGAGTTCATCAAAGGTGTGTAATCTCTGACAACAACTAACACAGAGCTTGTACAATGTTTAGACTTTGTACATCTAAGCGAATACAACTTCAGGGCGTACAGGGAAAGCAATTAATATTGTATATGCATTGGGATTCGCTTTAACCGCTTCAGATCCACCATATAGCGGTTTTACTGTCTTACGTGATCTGACATATCCGGGTAGAGGGTACACATGCACCACTGGTGGCTCGCTTCCACTGTGATTACACACAGTGAAAGCTGATCGGCAGATGCCGGACATACAATGTCCTCCGGCACCCACTGATCATCAGGCAGAGACACAGAACTGCGATCTGATGTAAATGTAGCGCCTGGTTACTTCAAAGTACTGATGCTATTTAAATTTAGAGGGAGATCAGAGTGTTAATTGAACTCTGATCCAGTTAATGTGTTCAAAATTAGGTCTCTGCCCCAGCTGTGCTGTGCTGTGGGCTCATTCTGTTGTTGCTGGGGTGTTCTTCCCACCCCAGGGCGGTAGGTGGCAGCGGTGGAGTCGAGGTTTGGGTGTTCTTCCACAGCGGCCGGTCGGGAGGGTTAAGCCTCGCTGTGCATGATGGGGGAGGGTATTTGTAGGGCAGACGCCATTAGTTCTGATTCCTTCTTCCTGTGCAGCACCCACCTTTGGGGTGACTGCGCCACGGTGCCCTGGCATTATGGCCTACCGGGCCGGGGGCTGTGTGCAACACGGTGTTCCTGGTTCCGGGACCATGTTGGTCCGGGACATTTGAGCTGTTGCGGGGAGCCCAGTGGTCGACTGGGTTCCCAATCTTGAGGATCCCAGGCGAGATGGCTGTTTGGTAGGGAGTCTGAGGAGAGCCAATGAGAGGCTGGCAATCCAATAGTGTCTCGGCAAACCACCAGGGATCGAGGTATCCTGACACTGAGAGGCTGGTCACCTGTCAGTCGGTACCTGAAAACAACTTGAAGGAGATCCAGGCGTAATTCTATCAAGGATTCTCACCTCCAAAATCACAATCAGAAAGGTCTTTCCCTGAGTTCATTCCAGGAGGGTCTGTGGCAGAGACTTTCCCCCTAAAGGTTCCAGTTCATTGCAGGAGGGTCTGTGGCAGAGACTTATCCTTAAAGGTTTGAGCGATACCCTGGCTGCCAGGCCTGTGAGAGAGGCCTGTCCAGGTACGCTATTCTCACTCAAGCAGTAGTGGCGCAAGAAGTGTTACACGTGGGAGCAGGATTGTTTCCCTACTGCTACGCCTGAATCTGCTATGTTTCTTCTCCTTCCAACGCTACCTTCTTCACCACAAGTTTTATTGTTTTTACCCGGCTGGGTAATAAAGAGCACAGCAAAAGACACCTGTCGTAGACATTCCTTTACTACTGCTATATGCACCATACACCCCTAGTAATTCGGAGAGCCACAAGGTAAACGTGTCACCCAAAACAAACCAGCAGCTCCTCCGGGGGTAGTGCTACATAAACAAAGCAGATCGCTGTTCTGACAGGAGGGAAGGGATGGAGTTTGTGTCCCTGCAAAGCAGGAAATAAATGCCATCTCTCCCCCTAGTAAAAGGACCTCACACAGTATAGTAAAAAACTGGCTAGGCACACAGTTAACCATTTAATCGCCCCTGATTTAACCCCTTCCCAGCCAGTGACAGTGCATATTTTTAGCACTGATCACTGTATTAGTGTCACTGGTCCCCCTAAAAGTGTCAGTCAGTGTTGGGATTTCTGCCTTAAATTTGCAGTCCCACTATAAGTCGCTGATCGCTGCTATTAGTAAAAAAATAAAAATAAATGAATAAATAAATAAAAACATCCCATACTTTGTAGACGCTATAAATTTTTCACAAACCAATTAATGCAGACTTATTGGGATGTTTTTTTTTTTTTACCAAAAATATGTAGTAGAATACACAAATTTGCAGTCCCACTATAAGTCGCTGATCGCTGCTATTAGTAAAAAAAATAAAAATAAATGAATAAATAAATAAAAATATCCCATATTTTGTAGACGCTATAACTTTTTCACAAACCAATTAATGCAGACTTATTGGGATGTTTTTATTTTTTTACCAAAAATATGTAGTAGAATACATATTTATCTGAAGAAATTCGATTTTTTTTAAAAAAAAGGTTTATATCAGAAAGTAAAAAATATTGTTGTTTTTTTGTTTGTTTTTTTAAAATTGTTGATCATTGTTTGTTCATTACGTTAAAAAAAAAAAAAATGCAGAGGTGATCAAATACCACCAACGTAAAGCTCTATTTTTAGTATTTTTTTTGAGTACAGCGTTGTATCACTGCGCAATTGTCAGTTAAAATAACGCAGTGCCTTATCGCAAAAAATGTCTTGGTCATGAAGGGGGTAAATCTTCCAGAGCTCAAGTGGTTAGTTGCTTGTTAACCAGTAATAATTTATATTGGTGACTATAATTATTGTGTATTACTATCATTATAAAGGATTCATACATCTCCAACAGTTTGCTTAGCGCTTTACAACATTTGCAACATTTGCAGTACAGTTGCAATGCAATTTAATAAGTGGTTCCAAATGATTTTCTCATGCCTGCCTTTGTCTCAAAAATTGACGTGCATTTTAAACACACAAAGATCACCTCAGTCGTAATCTTGACAATATCTGTGCTTAGTCTTGACATAAGTACCTTTTGTGTAGCTCAGTACTGCTATAAAGTACCAGCCACTTTTACAAATTACCTTGTTCTTTTTTTCTTTTTTCCCATTTCATTTTTCCATTATTGCTTAGCATAAGGTTCACTAGTTTTGTCCATTTGATTATTAACACGTTAAAGTAACAGATAGAAAAAAGAGTACGCATTATTATTGCATCTGCTTTAACCTTATGTCGGTACTGAACAGAAAAAAAAAAAAAAAAAAAAAATATATATATATATATATATATATATATATATATAATCTAGTGTGAGATATCACATATTATTTATTATTTATGCTATATAGGCAACCAAATTATGTATACTTTGACATTGTTTCAGTACTTTGCCCAACAATTTTCAAGGGAAGGAAAATGAACGTAGACATGTTATCATCTGATTATTACCGAATGGCAAACATCTATGACGATATAAGTTACAAGCTATTCCTGATGTTTGGCTTACCACAGCACTTTTGAAAGTAGATTTTGATTTACTTTGGACTTTAAAAGCCTTTGTGACATTGCTTTAAAGAAAAGACAGTGCGCTAGCAATTTGTCATTGGAATAATACCCACAATATACAAGTTAGAAAATGCTTTAACTCTAAAACATAATTCACTGTGCAGATGCCTAAAAATACCCACCTCGAAATGCACTTTGCCTCAAATTTAGCCAGCTCGACTTTTTATGTACTATGCATTGAGGAACAGCAAAGCCAACACAAATCTTAAATATGTAAGAAGAAGAAAAAGAGTACACATGATCCTGGTTTTCATGCACCTAGATCTTTGGAATGGCATACAGCCCATGGACTAAGGAGAGATTTGTGATCAAATCCCAATTTGTTATTCGTTTTTTATTTTTATTTTTTGTAAAACAGAGAGTTTAACATGGTGTATGTCAACACTACTTTTCTTCCTTAAAGGGATTGTAAAGGTTTGTTTTTTATTTTCTAAATAGGTTCCTTTAAGCTAGTGCATTGTTGATTCACTAACTTATACCTTCGATTTCCCTTCTAAATTTTTTTTTCTTTTTCTGAATTTCTCACTTCCTGTTTTCCTCAGTAAGCTTGCCCCCATCATCCAAGCTGTTCTGGCTGGGGGTTAGTCAGCCAGAACAGCTTACTGAGGAGGAAGAGGAAGTGAGAAATTCAGACAAAGAAAACAAAGACAATTTTTTTAGAAGGGAAATCAAAGGAAAAGGTAAGTGAACCAACAATGCACTAGCTTAACCACTTGCGGACCGCCGCATGTACATTTACGTCGGCAGAATGGTACATACAGGCACATTGGCGTACCTGTACGTCCCTGCCTAGACGTGGGTCGGGGGTCCGATCGCGACCCCCCCCCCGGTACATGCGGCGGTCCGGTTTGCTGTGCGAGCGATCCAGGATGATCCAGGCACAGTAAGTCTGCACAACACTACACTGACACACACTAAACATAGGCACATTAACCCCCCCCACCCCCTTTCACAGTGTCACTGAATGCAGTGATCATATATGTACTGATCACTGCATTTAGTGTCAGTGTGACAAGCAGTGTGACAGGCAGTTAGTGTTAGGTTCAGGGTAGCCCCCGTACCCCCCTAATAAAGTTTTAACCCTTTGATCACCGCCCTAGTTAACCCTTTCACTCCCTATTGCCAGTGTCACTAAGCGATCATTTTTCTGATCGCTGTATTAGTGTCGCTGTTCCCGCTAGGTAGCTATTTTTTTTATTGCGATTTTTTTTATTAAAGACACGTGGCTGAATAAATTTTGGCCTAAATGTTTGACTAAAATTTAGTTTATTTGATTTTTCTTATAACAAAAATGTCCCTCTATTTTTGTTTATAGCGCAAAAAATAAAAAATCGCAGAGGCGATCAAATACCATCAAAAGAAAGATCTATTTGTGGGAAGAAAAGGACGCAAATTTTGTTTGGGAGCCACGTCGCACGACCGCGCAATTGTCTGTTAAAGCGACGCAGTGCCGAATTGTAAAAACCCCTTGGGTCATTTAGCAGCATATTGGTCCGGTCCTTAAGGCCGCGTACACACGACCAAATGAATTCGATCAAATCGGTCTGACAGACCGTTTTGATCGGATTTGTCTGCTGGGGTATATTGGTTTGAACGTGTACACACGATCAAACCAAAATCCCCGCCGGCAGACAGCGCGGTGACGTGGCGGTGACGTTGACGCCACCACGTCATCGTCACCAGAAAATAAAACACTTCCGTGCATGCGTCAAATCCATTCGACGCATGCGCGGGCAGATATGCTTTAAAATCTGTTTGCTGGAAAAACCCGTCTGTCCGCCCGTACACACGATCGAATTTGTCTGCTGAAATGGTCCGTCGGACCGTTTCAGCAGATAGATTTGATCGTGTGTAGGCGGCCTTTGTGGTTAAAGGAACCTATTTAGAAAACAAAAAACAAACCTTTACAACCCCTTTAATCCAGAGCTGGATCTGCTTCTAATGCATGTGGCCTTTGCGTCCTGAAAACACACACTCTGTTACTTTCAGTCAGAGCAATGCAGCCCCTGCCCATCACTGCTAAAAATGATTAGCGTAATACAGTATCCTCCTGTTGTTTCTACAAAGAAAATATGTAGCGCTTGAATATAGATGAATGGCAAATAATAACATAAGCTGAATATTAAACACTATGGGGTAGATTCACATACACTTAATATTCCGCTGCGTAATCGAAATACTCTACGCTGCCGTATTTTACCAGGCTCTACACCGAATCCTGGTAGATTTTTGCCCGTACGCTACGGCGGCGTAGTCAATTTCTTGCTGCGTAATCGAAATACGCGATTGGGGGGCGTGAAGCATTTAAATTAAGCGCGTCCCCGCGGCGATCGAACTGCGCGTGCTCCGTTCTGAAATTTCCCGCCGTGCATTGCGCGAAATCACGTCGTTACGTCATTCGTTGTTGGAGTAGCGGCGTTTACGAACATTCCTATTCCCGGACGACTTACGTAAAAAATAATAAAAGACGTCGGAAAATGTAGAAATTCGATGCGGGAACGACGGCCATACTTAACATGGGCTGTCTAATATTAGAGCAGCAAAAAGCTGGTATAGTGTTACGCAAATAAAAGATGACTAAAGGTGCCGTAAGAGATTGCGATTGAAAATCGTAATTTCGGGGATCGTCGGCAAAAGCTCATTTGCATACCCCGACGCGGAAAACGACGGGAAGTCCACCCAGTGGCCGCAATTTTATTGCAGCGTAGATCCGAAGGCGTACAAACACTTAATCCAGTCAAATTGAAGCCCGCAGCCGTCTATTCATGGTTTGAGGTTTTCGACTAGCTAGAAAACGCGCGTAATTTGAAATTACTCCAGTCTAACACCAGAAATGGCTCTCTGAATCTGGCCCCATAGGTGCACTTGAAGTGTCTCTAAAATGGTGATATAGTCCAAAAGGATCAATATAAAGTGACTGGGTGCAAGTGAGATCTGAAAGGTCCACCACCGTAGTTGAAGCTGAGGAGGCTTACCAGATGGATAGCGACCACAATAAGTATACACCTATTAGGTCAGCTAAGGCTTAAAATTACACCAAGGACTGCTCACAGAAGGACTCAGGTGGGAAGAGGAGTGGTAAAGGTATCCGATCGGATGAAAGATCAAACCCAAAGATTTTCACTTCTCTTCTCAATACATTCAGCCGACAAGGTGACTCAGAAGGCCCAATGGTGAGGAAGGAAATAATAAAACAGACATAGCGTAACTCCGATAAACAAGTTTACTAAGATAAAAAAAAAAAGTAATACACTCACATTTGGTATGAACAATCATGGGCATATAAGTATACAGGCAGTAGGGTCAATCGGTTCCCGACGCGTTTCGTTTCACAAACATCTTCATGGGAATTGTCCTCCCGTTGTTTCCCCTGTCTACGCCACATCCAATCACACCAGACTTCCTTCCTCTGCCTGGTCTATATAAAGTTGGCACAACTTCTGGCTCGCTGCCTAAGAAATACTATTACCTGCAGGTCACCTATCTGCTCCAGACCCTATTCCTGGTGTCTTCCTACTGTAACTGGTGATCACATGTACGTTTTTTCCTGCATACAAATTATGCAAGATTAAGCAATGCCACACCTAAAATGTGCAATACATTTTAGGAAGATGCCATCTATGATAAATGGTTAATGAATTTAAGAGAAAAAAAAAACTATTAACCCTGCGCCTAGACATTTTAGGCAGCTACCGTTATGAGTAAGGAGTAATTATTTAAGGAGCGCTAGATTGTCCATTTCATAGTGCCAAAGGCATTATGGACATGTGAAAAGGGTCAATAGGTTCTATTACTAATACCTACCAGGTGCCGTTTCTTCTAGCATACTGCATACCATCCAGGATCTCTATTGAGGATTAAAAACACCCTTGCTGGACTATTTAATTGAAGGCACTGAGGATCAGTGTATCTTCAAAGTTCACAGGAGAACACTAACGTCAATAGAGTTATCTCAGCAGCTTAGCTCACCCTGTCCTCTCCTCCAAGAGCACCAACTCTGTGCTTACATTAATGATTAGAAAGCTAGATGGCCACTGTGTCACTTCTGGGAGGGGGAGGAGGGGAAATTGAACTGATTAGAGAAGGATATGACTATCAGATCCTATGCTTGTGATCCTGCTACGTGTCCAGCTTCACAGCGGTATTTTGAAACACAAAGTTTTGCTTAAAGAACAAGTACCTTGAAATCAGATAACCTTAAAAGGTCACTAAAGGAAAAAAAAATTGGCTGAAATTACTGTTTACATGGTATAGAGACATAAAAGTTAACTGATTCCTTTTAAAAATGATTAACTGCTTGCCGACCAGCCGTCGCAGTTATACGGTGGCAGGTCGGCTCTCCTGGGCGAGAGCCCGTAGCTCTACATCGGCACTTCTGCGGCCGCTAGGGGGCGCGTGCGGCGCGTGCGCCTCCCGCTCGCCCCCAAGTCCTGTGCGCGTGCCCAAGTCCTGTGCGCGATCGCTCGTTACAGAGCGGGGAACGGGAGCTTTGTCTGTAAACACACAGCTCCCGGTCCTGTCAGCGGGGGAAACGCTGATCTCCTGTTCATACAATGTATGAACAGAAGATCAGTGATTTCCCCTAGTGAGACCACCCCCCCATACAGTTAGAACACACCCAGGAACACACTTAACCCCTTCCCCGCCCCCTAGTGTTAACCCCTTCACTGCCAATGGCATTTTTATAGTAATCCAATGCATTTTTATAGCATTGATCGCTAAAAAAATGACAATGGTCCCAAAAATGTGTCAAAAGTGTCCGCCATAAGGTCGCAGTACTGAAAAAAAAAAAAAGGCCGCCGCCATTACTAGTTAAAAAAAAAAAATATGTCATAAAAACTACCCCCTATTTTGTAAACGCTATAACTTTTGCGCAAACCAATCAATAAACGCTAATTGCTATTTTTTTACGAAAAATATGTAGAAGAATACGTATCGGCCTAAACTGAGGAAAATTGGGCAGTAATATGGTCCGGGGGTTAAGTGGTTAAAAATAGATAAAAATTAATCATATAATGTGCCTCTCTTTTCACTTTCGTTTTTAAACTGGTTTCATGTTTCTGTGAAGTACAGAGAGACACAGAACAAAAACAAACAAATCTAGGGCATGTGTTTTGTTTTTAAAATGAATCTGATTGTTTCTGAGGAGTTTTAGACACACAGTAATGACAGCTTAGACCACCGTGAAAAGCTGCCATGAGATTTTTCATAAGGAGCCAGACAAGCAGGAAGTGTGGAGATCAGAGCAGAATTACAGCAACTTCAAAGCAAAAACGAACATTGAGCATATGAAACCTGGACTGCAGTAAGGTAAAGGAAGCTATTTAGCTAAAAAAAATTCCTTTAGTGATCCTTTAACAAAGGGGCAGGTCCCTAAAATATGTTTGTCAGCCTACCTAATCCACAGACTTTGGTCTTTTCCAACAGTCCAGAGGGAAACCTTACACGCTGGTCTGGCATTCCATCTCCTGGATATCCCACAATGCTGTTGAATAGATTCCCCCACTCACGTTGATGTTCTGAGTCCCCTGAGTTAAACTCCAGTGCTACTCAGCCATCCTAGTTTGCAGCATCGATACCATTGAGTGGGACAGAGGGCTCCGCACATGCTGACAGCTTCCTGATCTACAGCGGCGTGGCATACCACCATCCAGCTCATTGGTCCCTGCTTTGTGTCTGCTGTTTACAGCTTCACCATTTGACCTCTGAAGCTCTTTCCAAAGACTGTTACATAAGGCCGCGTACATACAATAGGTTAAACCGATGAGAGCGGTCTGGTGGACCGTTTTCATCGGACCAAACCGATCATGTGTGGGCGCTATCAGTTAGTTATCCATCGGTTAAAAAAAAGGGAACTTGTTTTAAATTTAACCTATGGATTCCTAACCGATAGTTCAAAACCGATCGTTAGTAGGCACAACCATCGGTTAAAATTCCACGCATGCTCAGAATCAAGTCCACGCATGCTTGGAAGCATTGAACTTCATTTTTCTTAGCACGTTGTTGTGTTTTACATCACCGCGTTCTGACACGATCGGTTATTTAACCAATGGTGTGTGGGCGCGACGGTCCATCAGTCAGCTTTATCGGTTAACCGATGAAAACGGTCCATCAGACCATTCTCATCGGATGGACTGATCATGTGTACGTGGCATAAGTCTTTCAGTGATGTTTTAATAAACTTTGACATGTTTATTAATCCAGCTCCCTGGCTATTTGTGTTTTTTTGAAATTATTGGTGACTTCACACAATCCCACAGGGCAGAGCTGATAAGTTCTACATTGTCTCCGGCAGCAGCAACATACACTATGTTCTTAGACCTCGTACACACAATCGGTTAAACAGAGGACAACGGTCTGATGGACCGCTTTCATCAGTCAAAACCGATCGTGTGTGGGCCCCATAGGTTATTTAACCATCGGTTAAAAAAAGCCAACTTGCTTTAAATTTAACCGATGGATTCCTAACCGATAGGTCAAAACAGATCATTAGTAGGCACGACCATCGGTTAAAAATCCACGCATGCTCAAAATAATATAATAAAAATATGAATAACATTTTTTTTAATCATCCTTTGTCCTGAGGTTTATGTGTATCTGTGGAACTGTAAGGCCTCGTACACACGATAGGTTAACCAGAGGACAAGGGTCTGATGGACCGTTTTCATCAGTCAAAACCGATCGTGTGTAGGCCCCATAGGTTATTTAACCTTAGGTTAAAAAAAGCCAACTTGCGGGGCGTGTCTGGACGTTTACCAGGGTGGACGTGCTGCTGCAGAGCTCCGCTGACCCGAGGGATAATCCACTGCCATCCTCCACATAACTGAGCCCTGGTGGATCTGTGGGGCTGCTATACCCATCCCTGGACATTCCCTAGCCCTCCTCGTACCTGTATCGAGTGGTCCGGGCATCTCCACGCAACCTGCAGCTGGTTCCCGGCCGGCCGAGGCCCGCCGCCATCTTGGGCCTCTCGTCCCTCCTGCATCCTCCGGGTTTGGGTACTGAGACCGGGGCTACACGCCACCCTCAAGGACCAGCTGCGTCCGTGCACCAGCCTGAGCGGATAGTGGCCAACGAGGCGCCGCAAGGGAGACCTCTGGAGCCCTGACTCCCAGCTCAGTGAATCCGAGGCCTGCCGACGATCCTAAGCCTAAGGAGCTTCTCCCAAGGTACAGTGCCGGTTACAGTCCTCTAATCCTCCTCCCGGGACACATACTCAGACCCCCCCTGGAGCCGCAGAGATCCGCCAAGGTCCGTTCGGAGCGGGGCCCTCCCGATCGGCGGCCGAAACTAGGAAACACCGCGGCTCCGGCCTAGTCCTGGAGGAGGGCGGCCATCTTATTACACCCGGCCCCCCCCTGAAGCTTGTTCCTCTCCACGCCCGATTGTGACAGCATCCTCAGAGAGGGCAGAGAGGGCAGGGGATCTGGCCACTTCTGGAAGCCTGCCTGAGACCCCCTGAGGGCCAGCTCCATTCTCTACCTGCATATAGCCATTTTATGGTCCGCTGGCGTCTGCTCCTTCCCCCCCCCCGTCAGCTGTGGCTCCCCAACACAATATCTGACCCCAGAGAGAAAATCCTCTGCGTGCATCAGACTTGACTCCCTATCTGTCTGTTCATCAGGCCTCCTCCCCCTCGCGGTACTCTTTGCAGACTTTTAAAGGGCCATACCCCTCATCCCGCAAGTCTCTAGACTATCAGATGCGCCCCAGTAGCGCAAAATAGGAGGTTACATGCACGGCCAGCAACAATGAGGGACATGTCTTAGACTCGTTTCTGCCCCCGCTCCTCCCCTAAGGGGTCCCGCTTTGCTTCAACAGCTTTCACAACCACGGGATCAATACTAGTTACCTCCGGTCATCTCTGAACACTACATGGGCAAAGTAGGATTTCAGAAGAACGTATACCAGGGTTTTGTTCCGCCACCGAGATCTGCGCAAACCATGGAGCGTTTTTTACACAGGCCGCAGTCCCCAGCCTTGAATGCGCCAATGGAACAAACAGAATCTGCAGACCTCCCGGCCTCTGCACCAGATGTCTTTCGCACTAACCATGCCTCCCAACTAGCAAGCCCCACGGTAGTAGTCACGGTGTCAGTCTTAGACTTGAAACTGCAGGCGCTTCTTCAAGATTTGACACACAACATAACTAATGCAGTTGGAAAACTTGCTCAAGAGCTCAGGGGGAGATTGACCAGCTTGGAGAGCGCACGGATGCTTTGGAGACTAAGTTTGATGAGACTGTTCAATACATGCATGCACTGGAGGAGGAAAATGCTTATCTTAAACATACAGTTTCCCAACTACAGCTCCAGCAAGAAGATTTGGAGAATAGAGAGCGTCGTTCAAACTTGAGGTTCCGTGGAGTTCCCGAAACGGTGAATGATAAGGAGCTGCGGGGCTATCTACTTGCTCTTTTCGTCACACTGGCTCCTCACATACCCGATATAGACTGGCGCCTAGATAGAGCCCATAGATCCTTAGCTCCTAAACCCCCCCTGGATCCAATCCAAGGGACGTAATAGTTCGTTTCCACTATTATGAAAGTAAGGAAGCCCTAACTACAGCTACGCGCAACAAGAATCGCATTGACTTCAAGGGCTCCAAAATTCAGATATTCAGTGATCTTTCTCCCATCACCCTGGCCAAACGGCGCAATCTTCGCCCAATTACGGCACACCTCCAACACCATCAAATCCCCTACAGATGGGGTTTTCCGTTTCGCCTCTCGGCTTCCAAAGATGGTACACAATACTCCATCAGAGATCTTCATGAATGTGAGGTCTTCACGCGCAACTTGGGTTTGCCACCTGTCCCAGATGAAGACCTTCAGCTACCTCCGCCTGCTCTGGCTACAAGGCCCCTTCAGGCCCCTGCAGCAATTTGGACTCCAGTCCGTCGACGACAACAGAAGGCTTTCTCCACACTGCTACGCTCCAATGTGCCTAGACCCCCCACCTGAATCCCAGAGACACCCTTGATTTACATCTCCTACTTCGTTTTTCTGAGGGGTCCGTTCAGTTCCGTTACTAATTCCGATCCACTTTGCCACACATATTGGAAGACTACCGTTCCCACAGTTTGAGATGTTATTTGTTGACTGTCCGAGAACGATCACCCTCTACAGGAGCGGGCCAGAGCTCGTCGTTGCTGCTGTCCGTCATGTTCCTCTACATGTCCAAGGTGTCCCGCCTTGACCTCCTGAAGGTCAATTTCCCTTTAGGCTTTCAAATCATACTTTTTGTTATTTTTTTAGTTTTTTGCCTTTTTTTACTATCCTTACACTTTGTTTTTGTTAAACCTTTAAATTTTTTGTCAGGTCCTTTTTTGACCTGGTGTTCCTACATGTTGCTGCAGGTAATGTACTCGTCACAAAATGTCTTATTGCTCAGAATTGTTGATATGTTCGTGATTCTACCAGATTTTATTGGAGTAGACCACCTCATACCCATGAGCTATGTTAAGATGTTGTTTGCATACCTCCCCATGGATATAATATGGCTTTAAAGATATTTTCTTGTAATGTTAAGGGCTTGAATTCCTTGCGTAAGCGCTGGTTGGCCTTGAAGGAATTCAAGTCCTCTGGAGCTGATGTGATAATGGTTCAGGAGACGCATTTCCGCCCAGGGGGTTCGTTTAAATTTGCATCTAGAATGTTTCCCATAGTTTATATGGCCTTGGATCCGTCTGGGAAAGCCGGAGTGGCTATACTAATTAAACGTTTGTGCCCCATACGGGTTCTAGCTTCAACTCTGGACCCCCGGGGTCGATATGTCCTCCTGAACTGTACTTGCCAGAATACCTCCTTCACCTTAGCTAATGTTTATGCACCCAACACAGGGCAGATTGGTTTCCTCACTGGAGTTCTTGATCGGCCTTTCATGATCGTAGGGGGGGATTTCAATATGTGCATGTCTCCCAGCAGAGATAGACGTGCTTTGTTTCACCAGACCCCATCTCTTCAGGTCTTAAAATTGTCCACCTCCTTTCGCAAATTAATTCGCTCCCATAATCTTTTTGATACATGGAGAGTGAAGCATCCTACTCAACGTCAATACACTTTTTTCTCCCCCCCACATAAACTATACTCTCGTCTAGACCACTTCCTGGTTTCTGCCCCTCTACTGCCCAACTTAGTTTTTTCGGAAATAGATCCTATAACGTGGTCTGATCATGCCCCCATTTCCTTGGGTTTGGAGCTCCAAGCTGCATCACCTAAGACGTGTCATTGGAGGCTTAACGAATCTCTTTTGCGGAATGCCGAAACCAAGGATAGGCTTCTTCAGAACTTGGAGGAGTTCTTTCATTTAAATGTTGGCTCAGTCCCTGATACTTCTACTTTATGGGAAGCCCATAAGGCATTTTTTAGGGGGGAGTGCATCTCGGCTGGTTCTCGCCTGAAACGCGACTCTGTTAAGCTCAGGTTGGAGCTTGTGGCCCAGCTGCAGACGGCAGAGACACAGTTGCTTACCTCTCCTACGGTGGGTCGCTTGCGAAAGGTGATTGCTATACGTAACCGCATTAAGTCTGTAGATGCAAACAAAATCTCAAAGTCAATGTTATGGTCTAAGCAGAGGTTTTATGAGTATGCAGACAAACCTCATAGGATGCTTGTCCACAAGCTAAAACCCCGCCCTTTTCTAACCATCCCTGACCATATAGTACAGGCGGATGGTACACCTACCCACTGTCCTCAGACCATGTCCGGAGTTTTTGGAGACTATTATAGTAAACTTTATAACTGCTTGAGCACAGACCCGCAGACACAGTTCTCACACGACAGACTAGATACCTTCTTGTCCTCTATACACCTTCCCAGACTAACACCGGACTAACGCTCCTCATTAAATCAATCTATTTCTGTAGAAGAATTAACTGAAGTAATAAAACACCTCCCCTCACATAAAGCCCCCGGCCCGGACGGCCTCCCTTATTCTTACTACAAGACGTTCTTACCGACCCTAACTCCACATTTATTAGCCCTGTTCACCTCGCTACTTCAGGGCAATATACCGCACTCTTCGTTTTTACACGCTTATGTGACCATCATCCCTAAACCAGGTAAAGACGCATCCCTTCCCGATAACTATCGCCCCATCGCCCTAGTAAACTCGGACTATAAAATTTTCACCAAGATTTTAGCAAACAGGTTATCCTTACTGCTACCAGTTTTAATCCACAGAGACCAGGTAGGTTTCGTCCCCATGAGACATGCAGGTGACAACACGCGTCGCACAATCGATCTTATAGATCTACTTACTAAAACACAAAATCCTGCTTTGATTCTTAGTTTAGACGCCCAAAAAGCGTTCGACCGACTTAGTTGGCCGTTCATGTTCGCAATACTTAGTCGTTACGGCTTCTCAGGCCCTTTTGTCCGGGCTCTCCAAGCCTTGTACTCGAAGCCCACATCACAAGTACAACTTTCCTCACATTTATCCAGTCCTTTCTCCCTTAGTAATGGCACAAGACAGGGCTGTCCCCTATCGCCGCTGCTCTTTATTCTTAGTTTAGAAACCCTGGCTGCGGTTATACGGGATTGTTCGGACATTAGGGGGTGTTCATCTTAGACACACGGAATATAAATTGTCCCTATTCGCAGATGACGTTCTTCTCACCCTCACTCACCCACACTCCTCCTTACCTCACCTACATACGGTGTTAACAACCTTTTGTTGCCTCTCAGGTTTTAAAATTAACGCTGCTAAAACGGAAGCATTGCCCATAAATATTCCTTTCTCTCTCCTGTCCTCCCTCCAAAAGAGGTACAACTATCATTGGTGTTCTCAGTCACTTAAATATCTAGGGGTTCAGCTTACTACTTCTTATGATACTCTATACCGGTCCAACTTCCCCGTTTGCGGAAATCAACCATTTGTTGACTCACTGGACCGCCCTCCCCCTGTCCCTGTTGGGGAGAATTAATGTTCTTAAAATGTCTATACTTCCTAAATTGTTATACTTGTTTGAAACACTGCCGGTAGCGGTCCCATTGACACAGCTGAAATCCCTCCAAAGGAGGAGTCTCCGCTTTGTCTGGAATAACGCCTCCCACAGGTTGGCAGGGTCAGTGGTCTTGGCCCGGAGGGACAGGGGGGGTTTAGGAGGCCCAGACTTCATTAAATACTACTATGCGTCACATTTGAGAGCTCTTGCCTCATGGACCTCCAGGAATGCACCAAATAGGTGGGCGGAACTAGAAATGAGTGTCACATCCCCGGTCCACCCTTGCTATATGCTCTGGCCTTCCACTGCTCTTCATATGCCCCAACTGCGCAAAATCTGTTTGGCTCCCATGTTGTTCACGTTGTTTATTTGGAAACGCTGCTCTGAGCGCTTTTCTTTGTCTTCCCCGAACCCACCACTCTTGAACGTCTTATTCAACCCAGATATACCAGATAGCCTCTCCTATGACCATATGTTGCCGTGGACTCAGGCAGGACTTTTCCAAATACGACACTTTGTTAATCCAGTGACTCGACGCTTACTGACCTTCCCTGAGTTGCAAAAAAAACATCAGGTTCCCCAAAAACTCTTCCATTCATACCTACAGATTAGACATTTTTTCTCCTCCAGATCCCCCACTTTGACTTTAGAGAAGCCAACTGACTTTGAGGCCTTATGCGCTAGAGGCCCTCACGAGCCCCAAATGATCTCTACCATCTACAAAATATTGCAGGAGGCAGTTCCTATGGCAGTGAATACCCACCTCTACATGAAAAAGTGGTCTCAGATCTTACAGCATAACATCTCTTTGTTGGATTGGGAGAGCATATGGAAGCACACTTCCAAGATCTCTCGATGTGTGTCCCATAAGGAAACCGCGTACAAAGTCCTGATGCATTGGTATAGGACCCCAGATATTTTACACGCCCGCAATCACACAGTCTCAAAACAGTGCTGGAGATGTAATGGTGCGGTGGGTACTCATTTCCACATATTTTGGGAATGTCCCCCTGTTCACCAATTTTGGCTACGAATACAGGAGTTGTTGGAAAGAGTGGTCGGTATTCCTGTCTCCTTAACCCCCATGCACTGTATGTTAGGTCTCCCCTATCCGGGTATTTCTAACGCCCTACGCCGGCTGGTGTTCTTTATTTTATTGGCTGCCAAAAGGGTCATTCCTAGACTGTGGCTGTCTACCTCACCACCAACAATTTCACAACTACTCACTACCGTAGCTGATATACGCAGAATGGAGCAATTGACGGCTACGGTGGAGGGTACAGAACAGAAATTTTCTGAAACATGGTCAGCATGGGATGATTCAGTGTATGGATCTGAAGGAAACGAACAAAGTTAGGTTTACAATATGTTTATGTTTATTTACGTTTATGTTTCCTTGGGTCTTAAGATCTCTGTGAGATTGGGACGAGTGATTGTCCCAAATTTACCTAGATCTCTACCATTGTGCCTTGCCTATTTTACTATGTGTTTGTTATTTCTACCTTTCTTCGATGGGATTGAATCTTTATTACACTTAGGATACTTGTATATCCACATCACCATTTTTTAATCTGTGCAAATGTATAAGCGTAGTAGTTCATTAAGACATTGTATACCTGCATTCCTTCAAACTGTTGATGATTCATGTGCATTCTCTTTTGTATGACTTTAAAAATTTATAAATAAACAATTAAAAAATAAAAAATAAAAGCCAACTTGCTTTAAAATTAACCTATGGGCTCGTAACTGATAGGTCAAAACCGATCGTTAGTAGGCACGGCCATCGGTTAAAAACCCGTGCATGCTCAGAATCAAGTCGACGCATGCTTGGAAGCATTGAACTTCATTTTTCTCAGCACATCGTTGTGTTTTACGTCACCGTGTTCTGACACAATCGGTTATTTAACCGATGGTGTGTGGGCGCGATGGTCCATCAGTCGGCTTCATCGGTTAACCGATGAAAACGGTCCATCAGACCGTTCTCATCGAATGGACTGATCGTGTGTACGCGGCTTTACTGAGTAGCTGGTGAAAGAGGAAGACAATGTAAGAAGAGAGTGGGTCAATGCCCCCATTGGAGGATCTTGACACTAAACCTGTGAGTGGTTTATCTTATTTATAAAGATCTTGAAAAAGATTGACAATGCCCTTTATAAATCAAAATGATTTTTCCTTTAAGATCAATAAAACTCAGTCCCTCCCTCCACACCAAGGTAATCTGTCCTTTCGGGCCCATATCCAATCACTGTCAGAAGTATTTAGACTTCAACTCTGTAACATTTCTACAATTTGCCCCATTTTAATTAAACTACCAAGCGCCTCATTCACTCCATTGTTATCTCTGGCCTTGACTACTGCAACTCCTCCATAGGCTATCCCCTCTTTAGTCTTTCATGAATGCTGCTGCCAGACTAATTTTCTTCAACCATGCAGTGTCTGCCACGGCTATTTGCCAATCCCTCCACTGACTTCTAATTGCCCAGCAAATTCAGTTCAAAATACTAACAATAATATACAAAGCCATCCACTACTCTGCCCAAGCTACATCCCCAATAGTGTCTCCAAATATCACTCAAACCATCCTTTCCATTCCTCCCAAGACATGGGAATGCAGGCGCACCTACCCTCCCTGAATACCAAAACATATATATCCTATTTAAATAATAACTCAAACCACTTATAGCCAAAGAATTGGCCGAAACACTTTTATTGGTGTATTCAGATCAATAAATAAATAATAACAATATTCTGATAATTTTATTGCTTTATAAAATTACTACATTTCAAACAACTAACTTAAAACAGCTCAGTCTTAAAGGATTTGAGCATATAGAATATTTATAACCAAAGTCTCCCCTACAATCACGTAGGGTGACAGACCACATAATCGTGCTTAGCAACAAGGGAGGGAGGGTGGGGAGCTTGTTGCACCTTCACTGACTAGCTGGGAACTGGCGGGAATACACATGTCAGATGGTCCTATATATAATAAGCCCCTTTCCAGAACATTCCCCAGGGGTCACAATAGCCTTGAGATAATAATAATAATAATAATAATAATAATAATAATAATAATAATAATAATTTAATAATAATATTATTTTTTATTTTATTCTTGGTTTGTTCATGGGAAGTAGTGGATCCCCATAAACTACCACTACAAATCTTTGCATTTATCTAATTTTAGATTACTCTTCATGCATCCAAACTCCTGATGAGTGGCAGGCGTCCACGAAACGCGTAGAGTACACACCCTAGGATGCTCTACAAAAACTCATATCATCGCTCATTTATTGTTGCACATGTTGACCATGTAGCTTATTTATTCATTGATCAGTCCTTGATGTATTTATTTATTATTATTTATTTATTATTATGTTTGTATGTCATTAATCATGTTCCCTAACTAATCATGTGTTAATAAATTAATGGTGATTTTGAATTGCTCTTTTGTGATTACATTTCTGTATCATAAATGTAACATGATTACTGGTTCATTTATGCCATATCATGCCAATCCATAGGGAACGCTGACATTCAAGGTTTCTTGTATATTCTATTCATTACACCTTTATGCCTCATTTAAAGTGCCGACTCCATTTTCCTTTTGTTTTTGCTTAACATATTCAGGGATGGAGGCATTCTGGTGTGTTTTTAGGCTGGGATGGGTCTCACCCTTTCTTTCCTTGATATTTAGGGTGGAAGACAGCCACATTTCTTGAGACCCTTCTCATCCTATATCTATATAATTAAACTTCATTGCTTCAAAAATCATTTATCGATATATATTGGCTGCCAATGTTTCCCCTATTTTTCTGTTCTATATAGAGTTTATAATTCCTTTCTTATTTTCTATTAATACCTATTTCCTTATTATTTTTAGAATATAATTTATGTTTATTTAATTTTTATTATTTATTCATTATATATATATATATATATATATATATATATATATATATATATATATATATATATATATATATATAGATTGTGATATTGGGGGTTGTTAGCTCTCGTGGTATGGGCGTTTTTCCAGTGATTCACTCCAGCAAGGAACTATGTTTAAGGGCATGGTAGCCCATTTTTATTAAAACGGCAAAATAAAAGTCCAAACAAGGTTTCCCACGCAGGGGGTTCTTCTCCAAAAACACACAACAGAAAATGCTAGCCCACCTGGCTCTCTGTAGCAGTACTTCTGCAGGTAATCCTGGTCACCCAGACCAGCGGAATCCTCAAGATAGATGGCTTCCCTTCAGCATCTATAGCTGTGCTTCTTGCAGCTTACCAATATTCTGGCTGTCTCCTACAGCCTCTCTGATTCCAAGAGACCTCCTGTCTCTTACTGTGGAGCTGTCTCCAACTGGGAGCTCACACCTGGCTCCCAGGACCAGACTTCCTGTCTGTGGGTGGGGCCCTGAATGCTGTTCAGGTCAGACTTAAAAAGCTGACCACACAGCTGTATAATTAAGGTGTTCGTCTCTCCAAAATATGGCGAAAACCCACCATCATTCAGGAGAGACAGACCCAGACTGTCACAATATATACTGTATATATATATATATATATATATATATATATATATATATATATATATATATATATTTGTTTTACTATAAACATTGGGGTAGATTCAGGTACACGTAAATTTGCGCAGCATTTTCAAAATACTCTACGCTGACGTATTTTACCAGGCTCTACATCGAATTCTGGTAGATTTTTGCCCGTACGATACGGCGGCGTAGTCTATTTCTCGCCGCGTAATCGAAATACGAGATTAGGGGGTGTAAAGCATTTAAATTAGGCGCGTCCCCGCGGCGATCGAACTGCGCATGCTCCGTTCAGAAATTTCCCGCCGTGCATTGCGCGAAATCACGTCGTTACGTCATTTGTTGTTTGAGTAGCGTTGTTTACGAACATTCCTATTCCCGGACGACTTACGTAAAAAATAATAAAAGACGTCGGAAAACTTTGAAATTCGACGCGGGAATGACGGCCATACTTAACATGGGCTGTCTAATATTAGACCAGCAAAAAGCTGGTATAACTTTACGCAGAAAAAAGATGACTAAAGATGCCATAAGAGATTGCAATTGAAGATCGTAATTTCGGGGATCGCCGGCAAAAGCTCATTAGCATACCCCGACGCGGAAAACGACGGGAAGTCCACCCAGTGGCCGCAATTTTTTTTTTTTTTTAGTAGTAAATATTTTTATTGTTTTGAGGAAGGACATTACAGCGTTAGAACAGTAGTATTCATAACAGATGTCACCACCAGAACAGTCTTATACCATCAAAGACATTGAACGCAGTGTAAGTATAACAATAAAACTGGGTGAAAGAAAAAAAAAAAAAAAAACAACAAGGTGAGAATATAAATTTGCAACATAGGGTTCCAGTGGTAGGGAAGAGGGAAGGGGGGGGGGAAGGGGAGGGGGTAGGGGAGGAAGAGGGTACCAGCATGAGCAGACAAAGGGAACAAGAGCAAGATGTCATTATTTGACAGAACATTTTGGATGTTGCAACCATTGGGACCACATAGTCAGGAATTTCTCAGAACGTAAATTCTTCCTAGCTACTATCCTCTCCATTTCGCATTGGTAGTTTAGATCAGCAATGGTGTTAGAAATGGAAGGGACAGTAGCAGATTTCCAAAGTCTAGTAACATTCAATTTGGCAGCATGAAGTAGGTGGATGACCACGCATCTGGCCGGTTGAGGGACCTTATCTATACCAATATGTAGTAGGGCTAGAGCTGGGGATGGGGACCAGGGCGTCCCAACGATTGAGGAAATCAACCTAAATACTTGGTTCCAGAAGGAGCTCAAGGATTTGCAGAACCAGAGAATATGTGCCATGGAGCCAATGCTTCCGCAGTTCCTCCAACAGGAGGGGGGGTGGCCAGGGTACATTTTGGACAACCGGTATGGCGTGAGATACCACCTGTGAATGGTTTTCTGATAAGCTTCCCAGTGGTTGGAACAGTGGGATGCTTTGTGGGTTTCCCTAAAGGCCTGTAGCCACTGGTCGTGGCTAAAAGGGATGCTTAGTTCTTCTGCCCATTTATTCAAAGAGTGCACTTGGGAGCAGGGTCTAGCGTCACTGAGGCAGGAGTACATTTGGGAGATGCCTTTAGGGGGAGTTTGTGGTGAGGAGTAATACAGGTATATTGGTGCTGGGATCTGTACCGTGGAGGATAGTTTAGTTGTCTTTAAGAAGTTGGAGATTCGAGTATAAGCAAAAAGTTCGGAGCTAGGTAGACTGAATTTGCGTTGGAGAGCCTCAAAGGTATGCAGCGCATTGTGGTGTAAGATGTCGCCGACGTTTAGTATGCCTGAAGAGTGCCATTGGGAGAGATTCAAGTCAGGAATGCAAGGGGTCAGGGCTCTGAGAGGTATCTGTAGTGTTTTTTGAGGTGAGTTGGGAGGGTATACAGCGAGAAGTTTCTTCCAGGCCATAATAGAAGCGGAGATCATTGGGTTAGTGTAATGAGGGGTAGGGGAGTAGCCTGCTGATATTAATAAGAGGCGGTCTGGAAGGTTTGCGGGCAGCTGGTAGGAGGCTTCCATGGTGGACCATTGCTTCTCAGGCGAAGGGTGCCACCAAAAGTACAGCTGGTCCAGAAGGGAAGCGTAGTAGTAATTGGCAATATGGGGCAGTCCTACCCCACCCTGTCGATGGGGTCTGGTAAGTATGTAGCCCGCACATCTTGGTGGTTTGGAATTCCAGATATATTTAGTTAATTGGCTTTGAATAGAGGACAGAAGGGAGCTAGGGATCGGTAAACTTAGGGTCCGGAATAGGTAGAGAAGCTTTGGCAGGATTATCATTTTGAAGGTGGCTATGCGCCCCATTGTGGAGAGGCCTACACTCCGAAGAGATTTCAGTAGTGTGGGTAAATTACGGGTGAAGGTGTGGAAGTTCAGTTGAATCAGTTGCTTAGGGTTGGGCGTGATCTGGACACCCAGGTAGGGGATGGACGTTTTCGCCCACATGTAGGGTAAGTCAGCTTTCAGGCGTGCAGTCGTGTGGGGTGGAAGATGTATGGGGAGGATTATGGATTTTGTAGCGTTAAGTTTGTAGTAAGATACAGAGCTAAATTGGTGGAGGATGTCTTGTATGGCTCGTAGAGACTGTGTGGGATTGGTGACCATCAGGACCACATCATCAGCAAACAGGCTGATCCTGTGGTCCGAGCCATTACACAAAAGGCCTGAAATTCTCGGGTCAGATCTGATTTTAGAGGCCAAGGGTTCCATTATCAGGGCGAAGATAAGTGGGGACAGGGGGCACCCCTGACGTGTGCCGTTCGTGATGTCAAAGGGGGTGGATAGCATCCCCCCAGTGAGCACCTTGGCAGTGGGGTTCGAGTAAAGGGAGAGGATGGCGGTTTGGAACCATCCAGTAATACCGAATTTGGTTAATACCTCCTGGAGGAAAGTCCAGTGAACTCTATCGAACGCCTTCTCTGCATCAAGGGAGAGAAGCAGAGAAGGCGTTCGATCTTGAGCGGCCCGGTGGATGAGGTTGAGCACTCTTCTAGTAGCGTCTGGTGCTTGTCTGCCCGGGACAAACCCAACTTGGTCAGGGTGAACTATCTCTGGCAGAAACGACATCAATCTGTTGGCAATAACTTTGGCGAGTAGCTTTATATCAGTATTCAGGAGCGAGATAGGCCTAAAGCTAGAGGCAACAGTGGTGTCCTTTCCAGGTTTAGGGATGGTTGAGATAAGTGAGCGCAGCATATCCGTAGGTAGAGAGCCAGAGGAACCAGCAGCATTGAAGAGGTCCGTCAGTTTGGGAGACAAGAGCTCGGCAAATTTTTTATAGAATGGGTTAGAAAAGCCATCCTCTCCCGGGGATTTGTGGAGAGGGAGGGCTTTGATTGCTGCGTGTACTTCAGCAGTGGTAAAGGGCTTGGAGAGAGTTTCAAGTTGCGTCTCTGAGATCGAAGGTAATGTGATCGGATCCAGAAAGCTACGAATCTGTTCTAACGTGGGCTGGGGAGTAAGGGGGTCTTTATGAAGGTTATAGAGTGATGCATAGAATTCGCTAAACGCATTAGCGATTTCTTGGGGGTTAGTTAAAAGTTGCTGCGAAGTGGGGTGCTTGAGGGAGGGAATTTTGGCTTTCGTACGTTGGGCCTTGACTTGGCGCGCTAGGAGTGATCCAGCTCTATTGCCCAATGAGTAGAAGTTAGCTTTAGAGTATTTAAAGTTACGTTCAAATTTGTGTAGCAAGAGGGTACGCAGTCGTTGTCTAAGCTCCAAGAGCTCAATAGAGTGTTTGTGGGAGGGGAGGGATTTATTAAGATTTTCTATATCTGAAATTTGAGATATGACCTCGTCAATCTGCCGGGTCCTCTGGCGTCTCGCTCGTTTACTCAGCTTAATAAAAATTCCTCTGAGGTAGGCTTTGTATGATGACCAGAGTGTAAATCTGTCGGTGTCGGGTAGATCATTAAATTCGAAGAAAGATTGGTGCTCAAGTTCTATTTCTTGGAGGACTTTGGGGTCCTCTAGTAAGGAGGTGTCCAGCCTCCATATCCTTGGTGGTCCAGGACGGAGATCACCGAGAGTCAATGAAATAGGGGCATGGTCCGACCAGGATATGATACCAATGTCAGAGTTCATGACATTCTGGAGAGTCCATTTGTCCACCAGGAACAAGTCAATTCGGGAATAGGAGAGCTGTGGGTGAGAAAAGAACGTATAATCACGTTCCGAGCCATGTTGTGCTCTCCATACATCAAAGAAATCCAATTCACGGAGCAGGGGGTTTAGGGTTGGTCGGCGGCGACCTTTAATGTTGGAGGTGTCCATACTTGGGTCGCCAATCATGTTTAGGTCACCACCCATGACTAGGTTACCTTGCCGCAAGTCGTTCACCCTCTTAAAGAGACGACGTAGAAATCGCAGTGGTCTGGAGTTCGGGCCATAAATGTTCACCAGGGTATAGGTGGTTTGAGCGATGGAGCAAATGAGAATTATGTATCGGCCTTGCGAATCTGCATGGGTATGGATGTGTTGAAACTGCAGGGTATCCCGGACAGCCGTCAGTACACCATTCTTTTTCTTAACATTTGAGGCGAGATAAACGTTGTCATAGCCTTTGAGACTAAGTTTAGGAGTTTTTGAGTCCGCAAAGTGCGTCTCCTGGATAAAGACAATGTCAGCATTTTGTTTTTTCAGTTCTCTTTGCAAAGTAGATCGTTTCTGAGGACTGTTGAGGCCCTTAGCATTTAGGGAAAATATTTTGATCGGCATGGTACGTTGAAGGATGGCGGTCCACTAGGAGTGGTCAATAGTGCCAGGTGTGGGGGAGGGTAAGCGCTGCGGGGAGAGATTCGGTAGTTCGTAGAAAGCTGGTGTAGAGCAGGTAGGGTAGTAGAAGGGGTGATAAAAAGGAGGAGCCCGTGATCAATACGGGATCAATGTGCAGAAACACTGCTAAACTGTACAACCAGGGGGGTTTTCCTTCAGTGGAGTCCAGATACTCGGACCCAGTGAATGGAAAGAAAGGCTCGGAGAGAAAAAAAAGAAAAAGGACTCGTCATAGATCCGCTGTGACCCGGCTATGGATCAAAAAGAATTGTAAGCGTAAACAGGATAGGTTAGGCATCTTGTAGGGACCAGTCGCCTTCCATTTGAGAGGGGGAGGTGGGTGGCGGTTTAGGATTTTCCTCAGGAATTATGCGCCAAATTTTCAGCAATTGGAGGCCCGCTTGCAGCGTGCGTACCACGTGGGTTTTGCCTTGAAAAGTAATCAGCAACTTGGTGGGGAACCCCCATTTGTATGGGATGTGGTGGTTCTGAAGGCCTTTCGTAATTGTGGCCAGTTGTCGCCGGTTTTCCATAGTTGCCTTGGAGAGGTCCGTGTATAGTGCTACCGCAGTGAAAGGTTCCGGGAGGTTCGGATTACGCTTAGCAGCATGCATTACTTTCTCTTTAGCGTTGTAGAAGTGTATGCGCGCTAGTACGTCTCTGGGTTTCTCAGCTGAGAGGTGGGGTGGTTTGGGCAGTCTGTGCGCTCTGTCTATTTCTAGGTCCCTGTCGGACAGGTCAGGTGCTAGCGCGCGCATCAGAGATTGCAAGAAGCGTATCAGCTCGGGCTGTTGGATCGCTTCAGGTACATTGCGGAATTTAATATTATTTCTGCGTGATCGATCTTCAAGATCGGCGAGCTTGAGATTGATCGCCCGCATTTCATCGTCGTGCTCAGTGCAGACATCTATCACTTCATTATGTGCAGTGAAAATATCAGACATTTTGTGCTCAATGTGCTGTAGGCGCTGATCCTGGTGTTGCACAACAGTAGCCAGTGAGGAGACTGCAGCTGAGAGATCAGAGTACAGTGTCTGTTTGAGTGATATCAGCATGTGTTTCATCGTCTGCTCTGATATGGGCTGGTCAGAGGCAGGGAAGTTGTCTATGGCTGCTGCGTTATGGATGTCAGGTGGAGGCAATATAAATGGTATCCTGGGGCTGCTTCCTGGAGCATCGTCCTCCCTCCTGGGTTTGGATTTGACAGGGGAGGACGAGGAAGGTGAACGGGGCGGTGAGTACTCACTGTGAACATCTGGGGAGAAGCCTGGGCTATAGTGGCCGCCGCTGGTGTAGTGAGGTAACGGCTGAGCCGCGAGGCTGAGGGAGCCGCCGGCGCCATCTTGATTTCGGCTCGCTCCGGCCAGAGGGAAAAAATCAGTAAGCTTTTGCGGCATTGCAGGCTGTTTTCGTCGTTTGAGCATGGCGCTCGGGTGTCACTGGTCCCACCGGGATGAGGTACGGGCTGTTGGAGTGTAGTTTACTGCGCTGTGGAGTCGCTATTAGCCGGGTGTAGAGCGGAGCTATTCGTTCAGGCAGCCATCCTCGTTGCCGGCAAGCCACGCCCCCCAGTGGCCGCAATTTTATTGCAGCGTAGATCCGAAGGCTTACAAACACGTAATCCAGTCGAATTGAAGCCCGCAGCCGTCTATTCATGGTTTGAGGTTTCTGACTAGCTAAAAAACGCGCGTAATTTGAAATTATTCCAGTCTAACACCAGTTAGACAGGAGTTACGGCTCTCTGAATCTGGCCCATTGTTTCCACCTAGTGCCTACATGGATTTGTTCCTGGGGCTCTCATTCCTGAACCCCATGTGTGTCTCTGCCTTCTGGGGCATTGCCTGCTGTTTGCGTCCTTTACTTCCGGGGTTGCGATGAGCCCAGCTTCTTCTCCTCCCCCCCGCCCGATCCAGTGACGGGGACAGGGTCGGACCTCAGCTCATTGACATCATGTGCAGTGTGCTGGATGTTCGGCGCCATGTGACGCCTATCCATTACAGCTTGTTCCATCCCTCGCTGCACAGGGGTCTGTGGTGATCCCCTTGCTGATGGGGTTAAAACACGGTGTTGGCGGGGATCCACCCAGGACCAGGGAGCTATTTAACATCACCTTGGGGTGCGCCGACGCCTCTTTCTGTTTGCCACCATTCCGCAGTGGTATTGCTTGTACTCTGGAAGCTCAGGTAAATGGGGAAATTTACATCCTCCCCATCATACACTTACTACACATCTCTGTACATAACTGACTCTACTGATCTGTACATATACATAATCTATATCTGTTTTCATATACATACATCCATATACTCTGACACACATTCAACATTTTACTTTCTACACACGATCGGTCCAACCCAATGAGAATGGTCCGACGGACCGTTTTCATCGGGTCACCGCTGAAGTGGCCTGATGGTCTGATGTGCGCGTACACCATCAGTACAAAAAACAATTGTGTCAGAACGCGGTGACGTAAAACACAACATGCTGAAAAAACAAAGTTCAATGCTTCCAAGCATGCGTCGACTTGATTCTGAGCATACGCAAGTTTTTGAACCGATGCTTTTCCGTACTAACGATCGGTTTGGACCGATGGTCAGGCGTCCATCAGTCCGATTTTAAAGCAAGTTTTAAAACTTTGGTCCGAAGGACGACGGACCGATGGGCCGCACACACGATCGGTTTGGACCCATGAAACTGGACTTCAGTCCATTTTCATCGGTTTGGACCGTTCGTGTGTACGCGGCCTTATAGTTTACTTTTTACTTTTTATCCACTAACATATCTTTTATATATTGATATGCTTTTTCATATGCATTCGATATTCAGATGTATTAAATCACATCACTTCTTATCATCTCACCACCTCATTTATCTATACATTATACACGGTTTGACAATTGCTACCGACGCATTTCAATTTTTTTCACATGTCACCACATCTTCACCTTGATTCACCAATTTTCATTCATCTTTTCACTTTCAGACAGACTTGGCGAAACCACTTAATTAACATTCTCCCTCGGCATGATGAATGGCAGTGATTGATGGGTCTGCCCCCCACTATCCCCCCTTTTTTATCCTGGTTTATGGATCTCCCACCTCAACCCCGGACAGGATTCTATACGCGGGGCTGCATGTCCTGCATCTCCCCTCATGGCATTAGCACACTGGCCTTGTAGCAAGGTATACTAAGACCCTTACCTTCACTATTTTTAGTATTTTTATTTTTATTTTCCCTTTCTTTCATTTAAATTTATTTACTATTATTTTTTATTTTATTCTTGGTTTGTTCATGGGAAGTAGTGGATCCCCAGAAACTTTGTATTTATCTCATTTTAGATTACTCTTCATGCATCCAAACTCCTGATGAGTGGCAGGCGCCCATGAAACGCTTAGAGACACACCCTAGGATGCTCTACAAAAACTCATATCATCGCTCATTTATTGTTGCACATGTTGACCATGTAGCTTATTTATTTATTGATCAGTCCTTGATGTATTTATTATTATGTTTATATGTCATTAATCACGTTCCCTAACTAATCATGTGTTATTAAACTAATGGTGATTATGAATTGCTCTTTTGTGATTACATTTCTGTATCATAAATGTAACATGATTACTGGTTCATTTATACCGTATCATGCCAGTCCATAGGGAACACTGACATTCAAGGTTTCTTGTATATTCTATTCATTACACCTTTATGCCTCATTTAAAGTCCCGACTCCATTTTCCTTTTGTTTTTGCTTAACATATTCAGGGATGGAGGCATTCTGGTGTGTTTTTAGGCTGGGATGGGTCTCACCCTTTCTTTCCTTAACTATAAATAATAATAATGACTCATTCTTTGAGCTTGAGAGGTTGATGTTATTAGATTTGAGAGCATGGATGAATAAAGCCACCTTGCAAGTGTATTGTATAAAGATCAGAAGATAGTCCCCAAAGGTCTGAGGTTCAGATAAAACCCATCTGTGATAATCTCACTGAATGAGTTGTGAGTAAATGGATTGAATGATTAGATAAGTACTCCCTGGATTTAGTGCAACTTTTAGTGGAACATTACAGAATTTGTCTGAATTGCTAAAAGAAAATAAGAGAAATTTAGATCACTCAAAGAAAAAACTGATGGGAGCACGAGAAAAGAAGAAAAGGAATCAATAATGAGAGATATTAGAGATTATAGATTGGGAATCTGAAACAATTCAAAAGAGAGAGAGGAACAGGCAATTCATTAAACCAAGAAGGAGGAGGAAAAAGAAGCAGGTGATAATCAGGATAATTTCTATTTTCAGAAGGAAGAAAAGGGATGAAAATCATGAAATAGAGATATGTATGAGGATTGAAAAAGTCCTGAATGGGATGGGTTAGTATAAAAGTAATAGGGAGAACCTAGAAGAAGATCATGGAGGGAATCTGTTGGAGTTAAGAAATAGGGAAATGAGAGGAGAGACCCATTAAAAGGGTTTCCATCTGACCATGGAGAAAAAGAGAGAAAACACATTATTAGGTAGTATGTTAAAGAGGAATGAAATGAATAACAGTGGAAAAATAGGTTCTGCCCCTTATGAGATCAGAGGGAAAATGGGGTCCACCCATTTAATCCACAGGCAAGTTGTTTAGGTTGGAGAGGCAAGAGCAAGGATCCACCAAGGAGAAAGAACTATGGATATCACTAGTAAGGATGAGCCTGATGTTCGAGTCGAACCTAAGTTCGACTCGAACATCGGGTGTTCGTCAGTTTGGCTAATACCGAACATTATGGGGCATTCGCTGCAAATTTGAGCACCGTGGAATGCCCCATAATGCACTGTGAGATCGCAGTGTTTTGATGTCTGATGATTGGCCAACGTATGCACTTGACCTGCATACTTTGGCCAATGAGAGAATGTTAGCTAAAGGCAGGTTAGTTACAGTGTAGTCAGTGTAGTGTAGACTATATATACAGTGCAAGCAGTATATATACATATATATATATATACCGTATTTATCGGGGTATAGCGCGCTCCCGCGTATAGCGCGCACCCCTAAAGTGGCCCCCATTCCTGTGAAAAAAAAGTTTTTGGTTAGTTTTGTAGTTTTTTTGTACTTACAGTTTTGGTGTCTTGCACGGCGTTCATCGGCGGTCTCGTCGGGTCTGGCTGCGGCTTCGGGTGTCCTCTTCGTCGGGTCCGGCGTGCGTCTGCGGCTTCAGGAGTACCCTTCGTCGGGTCCGGCGTGGGTCTGCGGCTTCGGGTGTCCTCCTCGATATGTCCGGTGTGCGTCTGCGGCTTCGGGTGTCCTCCTCGACGGGTCCGGCGTCCTTCTGCGGCGTCCTCCACGCTCGATCTCCGCTTTCCCGCTCCAAATTTTGAATACTCCGCCTGCATATACCGAGCGCAGTACACTCGTGTATAGTCGGGCAGGCTCGGCTACTCTCGCGCTCACGTCCTGTACGTCCAGGACGTGAGCGCGAGAGTAGCCGAGCCTGCCCGACTATACACAAGTGTACTGCGCTCGGTATATGCAGGCGGAGTATTCAAAATTCGGCGCGGGAAAGCGGGTATCGGCGTATATCGCGCACCCACGATTTTGCCCTGATTTTCAGGGCAAAAAAGTGCGCGGTATACGCCGATAAATACGGTATATATATATATATGTATATATATATATATATATATATATATATATATATATATATATACAGTTGTGCTCATAAGTGTACATACCCAGGCAGAATTTATGATTTCTTTGCCATTTTTCAGAGAATATGAATGATAACACAAAAACTTTTCTTTCACTCGTGATTAGTGTTTGGCTGAAGCCATTTATTGTCAATCCACAGTGTTTACTCTTTTTAAATCATAATGGCAACAGAAACTACCCAAATGACCCTGATCAAAAGTTTACATACCCTCTTGATTTTGGCCTGATAACATGCACACAAGTTGACACAATGGGGTTTCAATGGCTATTAAAGGTATTCACCCTCACCTGCGATATGTTTTGCATGTAATTAGTGTGTTTGTGTATATATAAAAGGCCAACGAGTCTCCTGACAGACCCTTGCATCCAGTGCTGCACTGACGTTTCTGGATTCTGAGTCATGGGGAAAGCAAAAGAATTGTCAAAGGATCTGCTGGAAAAGGTAGTTGAACTGTAAAAAGAAGGAAATAAATATAAAGAGATATCCAAGGAATTGATACTGCCAATCAGCAGTGTTCAAACTCTAATCAAAAAGTGGAAAATGAGGGGTTCCGTTGAAACCAAGCCACAGTCGGGTAGACCAACTAAAATTTCAGCCACAACTGCCAAAATTGTCGGGGATGCAAAGAAAAACCCACAAATAACTTCAGGTGAAACACAGGACTCTCTGAAAACATGTGGTGTGGCTGTTTCAAGATGCACAATAAGGAGTTGGAATGACTATTAACCACTTAAGACCCGGACCAATACGCTGGTAAATGACCCAAGGTGTTTTTGCGATTCGGCACTGCGTCGCTTTAACAGACAGTTGCGCGGTCGTGCGACGTGGCTCCCAAACAAAATTTGCGTCCTTTTCTTCCCACAAATAGAGCTTTCTTTCGGTGGTATTTGATCGCCTCTGCGATTTTTATTTTTTGCGCTATAAACTAAAATAGAGCCACAATTTTGAAAAAAAACACAATTTTTTTACTTTTTGTTATAAAAAAAATCAAATAAACTAAATTTTAGTAAAACATTTAGGCCAAAATTAATTCAGCCACATGTCTTTAGTAAAAAAAAAAATCGCAATAAAAAAAATAGCTACCTAGCGGGAACAGCGACACTAATACAGCGATCAGAAAAATGATCGCTTAGTGACGCTGGCAATAGGGAGTGAAAGGGTTAACTAGGGCGGTGATCAGGGGGTTAAAACTTTATTAGGGGGGGTGGGGGGGCTATCCTGAACCTAACACTAACTGTTTTTTACACTGCCTGTCACACTGACACTAAATGCAGTGATTAGATCATTGCATTCAGTGACACTGTGACAGGGGGGTGGGGGGGGCGATCACAAGGGGTTAATTTGCCTATGTGAGTGTGTGTCAGTGTTGTGTTGGTGCACACTTACTTGTGATGTCTTCTCTCATCAGCAGCGCTGGGAAACAGCGCTGCGATGAGAGATTACATCATTTCCTCCTTCCTGTGTAAACACAGGAGGAGGAACTGACACGATGGGAGCGCGCTCCCATTGGCTGGGAGCGATCGCGGGGGGGCGGAAATCACGGACATCCGCCCGCTCGTCGGCGATCGCTCCCAGAGGCAGGGGGACCCCCGCACGCCGCGGAGGGGGTCCCTTTGGGACCCCCGAACCGCACGAAGGCGGGGACGTAAATTTACGCCCTTGTGCCTGTACGAGCCATTCTGTGGCCGTATATGTGCGTGCGGGGGTCCTTAAGTGGTTAAAGGTAACTATACTTTTTTTTTTTTATCAGAGTGGAGTTCCCCTTAAAATCTATATCAGACCCAAAGGGCACACACGGGCAGTGTAGTCTGTGTAGAATATACTGCATATACAGTGCATACAGTGTGGTGCGTATATATATATATATATATCCAGTGCATGCAATGTACAGTATATAATACAGTTTATTGAAGTAGTTAAAGAGAACCCTATGACAGAATTAAGAAAAAAGTAGCATAACCCCCCCCCCCCCAGTCCATACCAGGCCCTTTGTGTCTGATATATCTGATATAGATTTTAAGGTGAACTCCACTCCAATAAAAAAAAAAGTGTCAGGTCCCCCCAAAATCCATACCAGGTCCATTATCCGAGCAAGCAGCCTGGCAGGCCAGGAAAGGGAGGGGGGTTGAGCGATCCCCCCCCCTATTGAACCATACCAGGCTGCTTGCTCTCAACATGGGGAGGGTGCTTTGGGGTCCCCGCCAAAGCACCTTGTCCCCATGTTGATGGAGACAAGGGCCTCATCCCCACAACCCAGTTTACAGAAATGACATGACTACTAATGACTACTAATGCTATAGTCTGATAATCCATATATTGTTATTATACAGAATTTAATTACCATTTTATAGATATTAAATATTACATATATCAGATGTCTAGATCATGCAGTAAATAGGATAATTCTACTCTGCCTATTGTATATGATAGCCCAATAATTTTTGATCTTAAATTGTTCTGTATTTTTTTTTTTTTTTTACATATCATGGATGTATTCTCCTTTTTTGCAACTTTATCATAACAGGATTTGCAAATTATATGTGGATTTTGAGAGATGAATTAAAAGGGATTTTTTAGATTATCTCGATCATATGCTGTCAGACCCCAAGTGTAGAATTGCTAAATGTCTTCATGATGGCCTAATTTCATCCATTTACAAAATCACCAGCTTTTAAAAAATTTATTTTCTTAACTGCAGGCAAAAGTAGTTACAACCCACATTAGATCCTGTTTTGCCCTGCTAATAGGATTTATTATAGGCTCATATCGTGATAATATTTACAATGGCTATTTAACCATTGAGTTCATCAGATTGTTTAACAATACTGACTAAAATTTAAATACACCTTCTACATTAAGGTGAAGTGAAATGCCTAGATTTCGTTATTAGGGTTATGGATGAGAGAATCACAAGTCAATCAGAAGGACATTGACTGCAATGACTTTGTGCCTGTAGATAGTGGTCATCATAGGCCATACATCAATGGTGTTTCAAAAGGGAAATTTTTACTGCTCTGATAAAGGTATATACATCAATGGAAAGGGCAGGGACAGAGGTTTTTGGAGATGAAGTATGATAGTGGAGGATGCCTTTCATCATGCTTTGAAACAAGATAGGAATGGCCTGTTCAAAGAGAGAGGAGGAGAAAGAAAGCAGGATAAGAGTCTACTGGGAATTGTACCCTTCTCTGAGGATAAAGTCACCATGGTAATCAGAAAGCATTGAATTATAGTTTGGAAAGACGTGCTTGAAAATATCTCACCACTGATACACAGGATCGTTTTTAAAAGGACCCTGTGGAATATTTTAGGTAAAAGTAATCCGCAGGAGTAGAAACACCCTGTAACACCCTACTTACTGAACATGGGTTTTTTAGGTACTGCCACCGATAATGTCTGTCTGCAGGCACATATAAGAAAATAGAAAAAATATTTATGTGTTAAAATCAAATACCACTGGAAGGACATTTAATATATATATATATATATATATATATATATATATATATATATATATATATATATATATATATTTTTATAATGTGCAGTACCAATATCGTTGTCTACCTCTTTGAGTGTGAATGTAAGCTCTAAGTTTGCGTAAACACGATCAGACATGTCCGATGAAACTTGTCCGACGGACCGTTTTCATCGGACCACGCTGAAGTGGTCTGTTGGTCTGATGTGCGTACACACCATCGGACCAGAACGCGGTGACGTAGAACACAACGACGTGATGAAAAAACGAAGTACAATGCTTCCAAGCATGCGTCGACTTTATTCTGAGCATGCGCAGGTTTTTGGTCCGATGCTTTTGTGTACTAACCATCGAACCTGTCCGACGGACAGGTTTCCATCGGACAGGTTTTAAAGCATGTTGGAAAACTTTTGTCCGATGGAAAACGGTCCGAAAGGCCGTACACACGATCGAAAATGTCCGATGAAACCGGTCTGCGGTCGGGTTTCAGCGGACATGTTCGATTGTGTGTACGCGGCCTTATATGTGGGTCATACTAAGTGCACTTTAGAAAAACGAGTAGAGAAACATCTGAGACACATTAGAAAAGAGAGAAAAAGATCATAATGTGCCCAAAATAATTAAGGTGCCACTCTAATCATGACCCAAGTGCATTAGCGTACTTTAATGGGTGCAAGTGTGTGCAGGGCATAAAGACCTTGAGGGAAGGGGGGGGGCACTGTACCCTGTCACACACTGCACAGAGGGAGTAATCTATCACATTTTATCAGTAGCACTGCATATGCTGCTGTTTTAATTTCCTTATCATTGTTGGCCCTGTGAGTTTCTGCCTGGGAACTGTGGGTGGGTACACTGTGTTGTGCTTATTGTCTCACTCACATAGTTAGACATAAGATTAGCATAGCACAGTGTGCTACATGAAGAGGACAGAGGTGGCAAGATTTGCTTTTCCGCCTGTCCTCTCTCTGCTGTGTCTGGGCCACCCCATACTCCAAGCCCAAACGTGCCATACTGATAGTGAAGGGGGTTGTTCAGTGGCCATGTGTAAGCAGAACATTTGAATACAAAGGGGTCAATTCACAAAGAGAAACGTTATTGGTTTTCTTCAGGTGTTAAATTAGCACTCCTTATTTAACGCTAGCAAACATGGTATTCACGAAAGCTATAATCGTTATTTAACACAGTCGTTATGGTTTTCAACTGACTCTTTATCCAAACGTTATTCTAACTACTCAGACGTTATTATTAAGATTCGGGACGTTAAAATAACTCTTAAGATCGTTAAATAATGCTGGAGAGATGCATTCTGGGAGCAGAAGGGGAGGAGAACAGCTGCATGTGGAAAAGAGCAGATACAGAGAGAGAGAGACACAAGCAATACACGTGGAGATTGAGCATGTGATGTGCATAACTTCTAGTGTGTGCTTTTCTAAAGCCATGTGTATTTCCTCATACAGAGAATAAATCATGGGAGATGATAATCGGAATTTAGCTATCACCTGGGTTTCAGAAAAGTCATCCAAAATAGTATGTGAACGGAATACACATTTATAAATCTGAACAACATTCTAACGTGTTCTTCTTCGCCTCTGGATAATTTTAAGTTCAAATAGAGCACGGTTCTAGCTTGCCCAACACTACACTACACTACAAAAATCGCCAAAAGCTTCCTCTAACAACAAAATATCGCCTGGGAAATGTCATAACATTTAACGATTGCTTAACGATTGATAACTGTCAAAAAAATCTTTGTGAATTGCACTTCTGTACATATTTAACGATTTGAATCTTTAAAATAACGATTTGAATCTTTAAAATAACGATTTGAATCTTTAAAATAACGATATGAATCTTTAAAATAACGATTTGACTCTTTAATAAGGATCCACACCTTAAAATATCGTTTCTGTGTAGGGAAACGTTATTTGATGATTTTTCAAAGCGTTAAATCGTTTAGTGAATTGAACTAGCTTCAATAACGTGCAAAATCGTTAAAATAACACTCGCAATCTGAAAATAAAGCTTTGTGAATTGACCCCAGAGTGCTAAGCAGCTCTAGATCTCTTGTGTCTGTGCCTCTTGACAATTGCAGATCCCAGATCAATGCTCGGATTCCCTTTCAGAGGTGTTGAACAGACATTGAGGAGGCAATATGTCACCTCTTCAACACCTCTTTTCATCCCATAAGTGCCACACCACCGCACAGCATGCAATTTCAGCATATCCTTATTCACTTGAATGGGTCATAATCAGCACGTAGTAGTGCGCACAAACATGACAGGGGTGTAACTCTTGCCACGGCCAGGAAGCAAAGCATTGCAGCTGTATCATGTGTGCACCTCCAGCCACTGTCTTTTCAGATAAAGGGGGAGAGGGAAAATCACAGCTCAATATCCTATAGAAAGAGTAACCACCGCGAAGATACCACCAGAAGTGACATCTGTACTCATTCTCTCTCACGTCCTTTTCTCTCTCCCTCCACCCTCTGCCCTTTATTTCCTCCCTCCAGCCTTTCCCTACAATATCTCTCTCTCTCTCCCTCTCCCCCCTCTAACAATCATTTTCTGTCAAATGTAAGTGCTGGAAAACTTTTGTTGATCAGTGGCTGCAGCACTGAGCAGTGTACAATATTCCTACAGAAGTCTCGCTCTCGGAATACAGTAGGGCAGCGGGAAGGATTCATTAATCTACCTTGTGTGGATGGGGAAATCCATTAATGTTTTATTTTTTTTGTTTTGTAGCAGGTACTTATCCAGACTGATCTAATCTATGATGGGAGAACTGTCTGCTGCAGCAGTGTGGGCTTTTTCACCCCCTTCCCCATTTCTCTCATCACACACAGACACTCAGAACTGCTTGTTTGCAAAATCCCTATTGAAAGTTGTCTGTAAACTCCCTATTGGAAGAGCCTGGGCCAATCATCAGGCAGCAGCAAAGAACTGTGGGGGAGGAGAAAAAATGCCAGAAGAACTAGGCCAGAGCTATTTTTTGCCTGCACCCCAACAGGAGAGCATCTCCTGCACACTATATGTGTGTGGAATCGCCGCCTACCAAGGGGCACACAGCCTGCAACTCCAGCCCAGAGGAACAGATTGTTCATGCAGCTCCAGCCCAAAGGAACAGATTGTTCATGCATCTTCAGCTCAGAGGAACAGACTGTCCATGCTAAAGAAGGACACCCTAAAACAGCTCAAGAACTGAATACCACTGTGACACACCTGCATCTGAGGCCACGTACACACGGAGGGACTTATCCGCTGAAACGGTCCGATGGACCATTTCCAGCAGACATGTCTCCTCCGAATTTTGGTCCGATGGCGTGTACATCAGATCAAAATCCCCGCCAGCAGACAGCGCAGTGACGTGGCGGTGACGTTGACGCCACCACGTCACCGCACCAGGAAGAAAAATACTTCCGCGCATGCGTCAAACTTATTCCACACATGTGCGGGAGGATATGTCCGCTGGTGAGTGTACTGACCAGCGGACATATCCGACGGACATGTCCTGAGCGGACAAATTTTAAAACATGTTTTAAAATTTGTCCGCCGGTCGGACATGTCCGCTAGCCCATACACACGATCGGATTTGTCTGCTGAACTGGTCCGTTGGACCAGTTTGAGCGGACAAATTTGATCATGTGTACGCAGCCTAAGATTGACCGATCGCTCAGGGGAGGACCGCTGACCGTGAACAGGATTTCTTGAGGGGGCTTTGCCCAGGAACCTTTAATGCTTTTCATAGAATACCACATCCAAATATTGTCCACAGAGCTCCTACATTGGCGGTGAAGATATTAAATGCAAAGCTTTGCTTCCAGGACATTGCCGCGGTTGCTCTTAAAGGGGACACACCATGGGTATTGAGATTATTTCATTGGGTGTGTACCAGAGGTATCGTAGGCCAGCCTGGGGTTCCCCTTTAGCCACAGCATCCCACACACACCACAAGTTATTGGGAAATCTGTTTAATCTGTGCATATTTTTATGTATTTCTTTCATTGGTTGCATAGTGTTCCTGATTGTTTCTTTAAACTGTTTCAGCCAAGTCCTGGGTACTTATACAGGTCTTGGGTGACAAATGTTAACCTGAACTTTGCTTGTCTTTAAGTAAGCTACAAACAGAACTGTGTTGTGTATTCCTGTGGAGTTATTCCATTAATAACATTTCTAGGTGTGCCAGAGGGCCCAGTTCATTGGGGTTGAAAGGCAGAGTAACAGACTGAACAAAGAAAAGCAGCTCCTTCGGGGGTTTGCTACACTATTTTTTCCTATTGGACCACTGGTTAAACACAAAAAAAATCTATGAGCAGCTTTACTTCTGACCCCTACACTCTATATACAGTATATTGTATGTTACACATCTGAACAAAGTGTTCCCTATCTCAACAGTTTTTGTTTTAATGAGGTTTTTCTTTAGACATGCTTAGTCAGACAAAATTATATATTTTTTAGAGCAGAAAAGAATATGTAAATTATTTTTATTTTAGCAGGGCCCTCTGATAACTTCTGTATTGAACTGTATTGTAACGGTATTGTCCGCCCTCATGTTGAAAAAGCGTTGTACAAACTGTTGGTGCTATATAAATCCTGTGTAATAAAAATATGAATAATTTTTTTTTTTAATAATCCTTTTGTCCTGAGGTTTATGTGTATCTGTGGAACTGTAAGGCCACGTACACACGATAGGTTAGCCAGAGGACAAGGGTCTGATGGACCGTTTTCATCAGTCAAAACCGATCGTGTATAGGCCCCATAGGGTATTTAACCTTAGGTTAAAAAAAAACAACTTGCTTTAAAATTAACCTATGGGCTCGTAACTGATAGGTCAAAACCGATCGTTAGTAGGCACGACCATCGGTTAAAAACCCGCGCATGCTCAGAATCAAGTCGACGCATGCCTGGAAGCATTGAACTTCATTTTTTTCAGCACGTCGTTGTGTTTTATGTCACCACGTTCTGATATGATCGTTTTTTTTAACTGATGGTGTATAGGCACATCAGACCATCAGTCAGCTTCATCGGTTAACCTAAGACAACTGTCCTTCAGACAGTTCTCATCGGATGGACTGACCGTGTGTACAAGGCTTAACTTGTGGTACAGTAATTAGGGGTATTTTGTTGGTACAAGGACTGTGGCTTATGTGTAGAGTGTATATGGTCAATAGGCTCAGGTTCTGTTTAATCAATTGTACAAAGAGAAAGCAGACTGTGCAAAAACACTCAAAACAACAATAAAAGCAGCTGAACACTGAAGGTCAATAGAATCCTTAGGTAGAGTACATAGAAAAAAGCAGTGCAGCTCTGGAAGACAATATTAAAAATTAATATAAATCAAGTCCATCTATGATCATGGAGGATGGAAAGGGTTAAGATGCCTCTTGAGGAATCAATGTGGTGCTTAGATCAGGCTCCTTCAACATAGACAACAGGTATCCACTATCAGAAGTGCAAACCGCTCACCTGAACAGAAGGACCTCTGTGTGAGCAGCAGGTCAAATGTGCTTTTCCCTCAAATAGGGGGGTATTGAGCGATGTCTCCACCAGAAAACCTTTTTCTCCAAAAGACTGCAGATGATGGATGGTCATCTGATATACTCACAAGTGGAATGATGGCATGGAAAAAGTATAAAGCAGACACATAGTGCTCTCCGCATGATCACAATACAAATATATATTTAACAAAAAAGGTACTCACAAACAGAGCACTATATCCTAGTGCATAGAAAGTGCGTATATAACAATAAAAGACCAGGTAGGTGGCTGTCTTGACATCAAAGGAGAGCCCCCCGCACGCATATCGTCCCAAGGTACAGGACTTCTTCAGGCTGAAGAAGTCCTGTACCTTGCACTTCTGATAGTGGATACCTGTTGTCTATGTTGAAGGAGCCTGATCTAAGCACCACATTGATTCCTCAAGAGGCATCTTAACCCTTTCCATCCTGCATGATCATAGATGGACTTGATTTATATTAATTTTTAATATTGTCTTTCAGCGCTGCACTGCTTTTTTCTGTTTAATCAATTCCCTTTAAGCTGCTCCAACTGTTCGGCACAACCTAACTATGACCACCATTTGCCATGGTGTGTTACATGCTCTGATGGACCTGTTTTCTGCTCAATCCTAGGGCTCCTCGGGTCTTTTATATTATTGTTCATGCTCACATTTTGTTTATATTTTTTAAATATCAATTGACGTAGTTTATAATAGGAGTTTCTGTCATATTTCAGGTTGTCAAAAAATGTGTTCTGTCTGTATATTTTGCAATGTTATTAGTACAAAAAATGTTGTGGGGGGTTGTTAACCCTGTCGGAAAGAAGCTGAGTGAGAGTAAAACGGCCATACAAGGCAATTAATCCCACAACCATCTTTACTTTACTATGTAACCAGCAGGTGCTACCTATACCCACTTAAAATGGCACCCAATGTTTGCCTCTACACGTGCTGCACTTTATTTTACTCTACCAGAAGGGCTCAAGTTATGATCTTGCACACAAGCTCACTGCTTTAATAAAATGCCCCTGTCCAAGTGGACTCAAATTTTTGGCAATCCAGAAAGTTGAAGAAAAGTAGAGAGGTAGAGACTGCATTGAGTTTTTAAACCAAAATAAGGGTGAGTAGATTTTTAAACCAAGAAAACGTATCCCTAACTTTAGCATTGCCATTCATTTTAATTGTTATTTTCAGTACAGTAGTAATGTTCCTTTTATAATGTAATAATCTATGTACTTAAGTTAGTACATGTGTGATACGGGTGTTGTTATTTTTACGTCTTACCTTCCTAGATAATTTTATGGTTTTAGGCATCCGGAAGGGATATATGCAATATGCATACTGATGTGTGATCTTTTGTAGGATGGATACCAAATAGTGTTTGTATCTAGCAAAGGAAGTGTTATCTGTTTTAAGGGTTGCACTTTTAAAGAATTAAAAATGTGTACCAACAGATTATTCTTACTGATGTTTTATCTGTTATACAAAGAGTTAATGTGCAATAATAAATAGTGGTTGTATTCAGCAAGGGAAGGATTTATGGTTGTAAGGGTTAATGATTATATTTTTTAGGAGAGTGATTATTAGGTGGCTTCCCACCCCATCTTCCCCAATGAAAAAGGTCCCACCTTTTTCTTGGTTGTGAGGAAGACTGGCAGTGGTTGTATCAAGAGGCCGAGACAAGTAAATCCTTAGGTACCTTGGATTGGAGTTAGCCTCTAGCAAGATATTATCAGGGATTGGCATTTGCTATACTTGATACACCCTGCTTCAGGTTAGTGCAATACAATTTTAATAATACATTTGTTTCTATACTCTGCACACAGAGCAGTTTGTTTCCCTATGTGTTATTAGTAGGGATGGTTTGCTTCGCAGCAGAACATGCAAACTTTGTTAAAGTCTATGGGACACGAACATGAAAATTCAAAAGCGCTAATTTTAAAGGTTGTTATGCAAGTTATTGTCAGAAAAAGTGTTTGGGGACCCAGGTCCTGCCCCAGGGGACATGTATCAATGCAAACAAAAGTTTTAAAAACAGAGTTTTTTTTAGGAGCAGTGATTTTTATAATGCTTAAAGTGAAACAATAAAAGTGAAATATTCCTTTAAATTTCCCACAAAAATCCATATCAGACCCTTATCTGAGCACACAACCTGGCTGGCTGCAGGAAAAGATGGGGAGACGAGAGAGCACCCCCCTCCTGAATCGTACCAGGCCACATGCCCTCAACATGGGGAGGATGTCCCCATGTTGATGGGGACAAGGGCCTCATCCCCACAGCCCTTGCCTGGTGGTTGTAGGGGTCTGTGGAGGGGGGCTTATCGGAATCTGAAAGCCCGCTTTAACAAAGGGGACCCCCGGATCCTGCCCTCATGTGAATTGGTAAGGGGTACATTGTACCCCTACCATGTCACAAAAAATTGGGGAAATGTTAAAAATGACAGGAGACAGCTTGGGACAAGTCCTTTATAGAAAAAAAAAAAAAAACGATTCCAGCAATGTAATCCAGTCCCGAGGTCCAGCGTTGTAATACTTTCTCGAAGTCTAGCGGGGATTCATTCTCCAGCGATGCTCTCCAGCGAGGAATGACACACGATCCTGCCTGCACCAGAGGCACCAGGACGAATGACGCGCAAGCTATTTGACAGTTCTTTTATAACCGAGGGCGGGGCCACAGCTGATGTGGACGGGAGACACCGCCCCTCTGACGCAATGGGGGTTCTTGTGATGTGTCAGAGGGGGCGGGGCCATAGTCACGGGTGGCCCCGCCCTCGATTATAAAAAACTGTCAGACTGTCATTCGGCCAGGTGCCTCCGGTGCAGGCTGGATCGTGTGTCATTCCTCGCTGGAGAGCATCGCTGGAGAATGGATCACCACTGGACATCGAGAATGGATTACAACACTGGACATCGGGATTGGATTACATCACTGGAATCTTTTTTTTTATTAATAAAGGACTTGTCCCAAGCCATCTCCTGTCGTTTGGGGGGGGGGCGGGATCTGGGATCTGGGGATATCCTTTCCATGTTGAGGGCATCTGGCCTGGCATGGTTCAGGAGGGGGGGTGCTCTCTCGTCCCCCTCTTTTCCTGCGGCCTGCCAGGTTGCGTGCTCAGATAAGGGTCTGGTATGGATTTTTGAGGGGAACCCCACCACATTTATTTTAATTTTGGTGCGGGTTCCCCTTAAAATCCATACCAGACTTGAAGGGCCTGGTGTGGATTTTTAGGGGGAACCCCATGCATTTTTTTTATTTGACATAGGGTTCCCCTTAATATCCATACCAGACCTGAGGGGCCTGGTAATGAAATGTAGGGGGACCTTCACTATTTTTTTTTTCAATGACTTTTCTCTGTATTGCCAGGACAATTCATTATAGCCGTGAGTAGTTTTAAATTACTTTTTTTCCTTTAGAAATTTCATTTTGTGCAGAGATTGTTATAAACATGGTAACCATGAGCTACTTTACCGGCATACTATAGACACCCCCCCCCCCAGGTATGAAATTTAAAGGAATATTTTACTTTTATTGTTTCACTTTAAGCATTATTAAAATCACTGCTCCTGAAAAAATGGTTGTTTTTAAAACTTTTTTGCATTGATACATGTTCCCTGGGGCAGGACCCAGGTCCCAAAACACTTTTTATGACAATAACTTACATATTAACCTTTAAAATGAGCACTTTAGATTTCTCCCATTTCTCCCATAGATTTTTAAAGGGTGTTCCGCGGCTTTTCGAATTTGCCGCAAACACCCCAAATTGTTCACTGTTCGACGAATGGGCGAACAGCCAATATTCGACTTGAACATAAAGCTCATCCCTAGTTATTAGCAATAGTAATTAAACCCTCTGGAGATGTGCATGGAGGTTCATTAGTTATCTGACAGGGAATGCGAGTGAGGCTTTGACAGAAAGCAAACAATCACAAGCAGGCTTAAGCTGCCAATCCATGCTACCAATCCACTTCTGTACAACCGTCCTGTCAGATTTGCCCTGTTTGATCAGCACTTCATGCTATACCTTTAAAGCTGAATAGTGTATTCTGATGACAAGGAAGTTGCCCTGCTGTCAGAATACAATGACTCAGTAGGAAGTATTCCCCATCCACATCTAGTGTGTAGAGGGAATCACATCAGTTTCTGTTGTTCAAACTGCATTAGAGTGCAACCTGCCTTGCTGAGTAGCTAATAAGTGATGAGGACATTGTGAGGAGGGTATGGATCTAACCATTCTGCTTGAGGACATGGCACTGAAACTATGAGTGATTTTTCTTAATAATAAACATCAGGAAAAAGATTGACATTATCCTTTATGAATTCATCCCTAGGGGAAAGGAGTAATGATGTTCTAATTGTTGTTATATGACTAATCGATCTGGTGTGATGATTACAGAGGCTGCTTTTAATAGGGTCAACCTTGGTCAGTCACTTTTTGCTTGAGTATTACTGATTTATTGCTTGCGGGTAACAGCAAGCAATAAATCATTACTATGAGTGGTCTGTTCCTGTGGAGAAAAATTGTAGGGGCATTCTTTGACTTAATTCAGATCCACTCAATGTAAAAAAGGCAAAAATTTGGATGATCTGGATGATTGTTGTTTTTAACTGTGTGAGCATCTGTCACTCATATGAGTGAGCATTTTGTCATTCAAAATTTTAGCAAAAACATGCCTGTGAAAATGTTGCAATCTTGCTTATTTCTGTACGAGCAAAACTCAAAACTCTATCAAGACAGATGTTTTTCCAGTATACATTGCATTGTAAGGTTAAAAAGGGAAAAACGTGTCCTAAATTAAAATTTGGTATAGGAAAATAAGTGTAGCGCCAAAAAGAGTAACTCCACTTGTGAGGTGGAAAATTAATAGAGACAGGAACTGATCTGTGTATATTAAATGTGAAAACAAATAGACAAAATGTGTCACCTTGTGCGGCAGTGGACAGCCTTACCATAAAAACAGTAGTAAAATAATTGCAATTGATATCATACAATTAATGTGAACATGGGCCACAAGTAACCAAGACTTGGACAGATAAACAGGTGATGATCTGTTTTAGTGATCACAATAGCACCCCCAAAAGTGTGCACAATGAAATAAAAAAAGGGTTGTGAGTATAACTTAGTCCTTTCGATCAAACAGCACATATAAGTATACTCATATGGACCATAAACATTAAAAAGGTCCTCACAGGACACTTCCACTGGGTCCAAGAGACAGTCACAAAGCTGGAAAGTGAGAGTCCACACGCTCTACAGGTCACATAGATTAGAATTCTTCTCCCGGTAAGTATTTACAAACTTATACACTCCAGAGAATACAATCCAATAACTTGGTAATGTAGAAAATGCGAGGTACTCTTACCAGATACTGTGGACCCGTGACTCACCGTACGGTGGAGGGTCTAAGGAGCATGGATAAATCAGTGGCTGTCTTCCCTTTATCCTCTATATGATGTCATCAAGGAAATCTTTAAGGATCTAGAGGGCATCCAGTGGCTGTAGATTGTACTCACGACCAAGAATTCAGAGAAGTGACTCAGTGAACAAAAAGTGATGTTGCCGATCAATTGGTCATCACAACAAAAAGAAGAGAGAAAAAATTCTCATAGTGTGAAAAAGTATAAAAATTTATTAAAATCATAAAAAATTTAAGAAATTGGCATTCCCACAGCAATGTATCACACTCCAATCCAGGTATAAAAATTGATCCCAATAGAAAATCACCCCACAGAATATATAATATGCACAATAACTCCACCACCTTAAATAGATGGATATGAGTACATCAAAAAAAAGTGCAAGAAATTGGGAGTGAACCCAGCGTACCTGACCAGTTTCGTCTTACATAGACTTCCATAGGGGTATATAGCCCTGTGGAAGTCTATGTAAGATGAAACCGGTCGGGTTTCCTTATGTGTCCCCTCCCAGCATGCACCGCGGGGCACCACTCCCACTGGGCTGCTCCCAAGAAGGGTCACTTAACACCCCATGGTTTACCTGAGTTTCAACATGGACCTGAGGTGGTAACGCCACCTAGAGGCAACAGGGGAAAACTTCTACCGAGCACAACCACAGCTAGAACAGAGGCTAATTTATATAGAATTAGCAAAGTCTGAGTCCAACTATTGGCTCAGACACCCCTAAATGTGTGCCCGCTCATTGGGAGACCAGCGTTAGAACACTTTTATTTCAATATCTTATTAAAAACATCTTAAGGATCTGAGTCTGAATTGTTGTGCAGCCTTCCAGGATATATCAGAATAATATCTACCCTACCGCATAACATTGAATGCATTTCAGCTATCATTCTACCCAGGCCTCAAATCGTGAATGGTCCAACCACATACAAGTTGGATTTTACCAAATCTGAGCTCTAGAGTATATGAGACACCACTGACCAGCTGATTTTGTCATTCACATGACTGGTGGCATAAGAAGGGTGTAGGTGTGTATTATCATGATGCAAGTGTATGGCATGAATGTGTTTTGGGTGTTATCTGCTTTGAACCCACTTCACACAAATGTTGTGATATTACAGACTCTCCACCATTGCCTGTGCTGACCCATAAGACATATGCACTGCAACATAAATGTATTGGATGGTGATGCATCTTTCTTGTCGAAATTAGCTCATTAACCCTGCTGCAGTTGTCATTGATGGTTGAAGTTGATGGAAAATCTCTTCTTGGCTTGTCAACAATTTCAGTTTCTTGCTCTATGAACTTCTTTACCCAATGCCTAGCATTGTTCACCTCAATTACTGCAGCACTATACACGTTCTTCAGACATATATACGGATCTAAACAAGTCGAAAAAACTCTTTCATCAGAAACTCTATCACTGCTCTTTGCTTTAACCTCTTAGGCCGCGTACACACGATCGTTCCAAACTGATGAAAACGGACTGAAGTTTAGTTTCATCGGTCCAAACCGACCGTGTGTATGCCCCATCAGTCTGTTGTCCTTCAGTCCAAAAATTTAGAACTTGCTTTAAAATCGGACCGATGGACGCCTACCGATCGGTCAAAACCGATGGTTAGTACGCGAAAGCATCGATTCAAAACCCACGCATGCTCAGAATCAAGTCGACGCATGCTTGGAAGCATTGAACTTCATTTTTCACTGCACGTTGTTGTGTTTTACGTCACCGCGTTGGACTTGATCATTTTTTGAACTGATGGTGTGTAGGCACATCAGACCATCAGGCCGCTTCAGCGGTGAACCAATGAAAACGGTCCGTTGGACCATTCTCATCGGATGGACTGATCGTGTGTACGCGGCCTCACTCATGATTCCCTTGGTACACTATTAATAAGAGAAGCACGCAATGATGGTATTAGATCATACGTATGCGATACAGCAGGCATTTCATTATAAGTTCTCATAAACAACAGATATGAAACAACGGGTATTTTTGATACCCCCTCATAAAATTATATTTAAAGCCACTTAAAATCAACTCTGTAAGAAATGTACATACACTGTATTTGACTTGTATCAAACCTTTGTAATTTCATTAAGACAGCATGTGTTCTTTGTCTGCAATTAGGGGATCATCCCTTTGGATATTAGAATCTAATATCTGAATAGATATAGTTTGCAGAATACAAGTTCCCGGTTGTTTTTTCTTCTTTATTAATATACCATCATACTTTTTCCATTAATGTTTTGTATACATATTGCTGTTTGTTTAATGCATCTTTATCATTATGACTTAGATGAAGGTTATATACCATCTTACAAGACATCTATACAAATTCAGAAAACATACATTCCTAAATAGATTTTTTCTCTTAAACAAAATTAAGTTAAAAAAAATTGAACTTTAAATGCACAAATATCATAACTTTCAATATGGAAAGGACAAGGTTAGGTCATGTAGATAACTGATAAGATATAGGTTGCTTATCTGTAAATGACAGGTTTGAAAAATATTAACAGGTAAATTCCAACTTTTATAGTGACTAAAGTTAAAAAGACATATTCCTGTTCATGTGTCTGCTACTTTAGTTGACAGTGGAAACCCAAAGAAGGACAGAATCCATAGGCAAGAACATCAACTTGTGAGCTATCAATGTTTTTCAGCAAACACTGCAACTGTTTTTGTTTTTTGTTTTTTTTTAGTTTAGTAATCACTTCCTGTTAGTTCCTCTTATTTCCTGGAAATTAAGAGAGACTGCCTCAAAGAAAAATTGTAATTCACTGTTTTTGAGATTCAGCCAGACAATCCCAGAAGTCCCATTCTAGCAACTGCCATCTTAAACCTTGTGTGCTCAGGAGAACACAACCCATTTCTAGGCCCTGCTTTCCGTCGTCAGCTGTGACAAAGCATTCCAGACCAAATCTACAGCAGAAATAAACAATAAATATATGGGGCAGTCTAAATTAGGCAAATAAGACTATTTGAAATGAATAATTCTAAATTATTTGTTCCATTATTTAATTAAAGTGGCATTCCGCCAAAAAATAAAATAAAAACCAGCAGCTACACATACTGCAGCTGCTGACTTTTAATAAATGGACACTTACCTGTACTGGAGTCCAGTGATGTCGGCACCCGCAGCTAATGTTTCCTATCAGCTGTCAGGTGCTGCCGCCGCCATTGCGGTTAAGGGTACCCGGAAGTGTAGCCTTTTAGCTTCACACCGGGAACCCTACTGTGCATGCCCGAGGCCTAATCATCTATACTACTGGCCCAACGGCCGAGGGAGGGAGGAGGAGGGAGCCCCGTGCTGACATCACAGGCCGCGGCCCTTACTCCCGGAAGTGGCAAAGGATACCTGTCAAAGACAGGTATCCTGTCACCCCTCTCCCCGAAAGTTGCAATTTGTGGCATCAGAGGGGAGGAGGAATCCGATGAGTCACTTTTGGGTGAAACTCCGCTTTAACTGCTAACGTAAAGAGGAGGTTTACAAAAGTTGTTTGTGCTACAATGTTAAAAACTCTATTGTGGGCAAAGGTTTATTTTATTCTAAAAAGTGTTTTGTACTCTCTTTTCTGCTAAAGCATGAAATACTTCCATGTACCGAACCTTTGGTAATCATATATTAAATCTTTTTTTATTTAATGCTTACAGTAATTAAGATCTTGGATATCTCCGTTTCAATAAATGTTTACTAAACCGGAGAGTAAATGTGTTCCAGGAATATTAGGATATTATTATTTTTATACCTATTAGGCCTGCATTTATTTTCTAACTAATCATCTGCTTACAGTTAACCCTTTAACATTTTCAAAATATAATATGACATTTAAATGGTTAAAATGCTTGTATATATCCTGCATTGATTCAAAATAGGTTTGAGGTATTTATCAGTTCTGAAATTATTGATTATTAAAAATGTATCACTCTTTTCTTGAGCTAAGCTTCTTTTGATTTCCCCTTCTTCAAGCACAGGTGACCCCTAGGACCCCCTCCCTCCTTACCCACCATCTTCCCTCCCCTTCCAAGCTCTCCCATTTACTCCTTCCTTTACAATGTATACATTTAGAAAGCTTTATCCCTGTCAATCTTCTGCTACACCTGAGCTGATAAAGGTTGAGCTACCAAGAGAACTACACTTTTTTTTTACAATGCATATCTTATTCCTGACAATATCCGCTCTAGCTAGCTGGCCTTCACCATACAACTTGTCGGTTTTATCTACCATCTGTTATCTTGATCATTGTTTCATTGTTGCTTTTCCTCCTTTTGGTATTTTTCATCAATTGTTTCCTATCTGATCGTCACCACCTTCTGTATTCCAAGTACCTTTGTATCTTTGAAACTAATAAACATATTGAACAAGAAAAAAATATCAGAAACTGTCTAAAGAATATATAACTACAACCATTTACCAGAATTTTCTGAAGTTAATCATTTAATGTATTAATAAAAAGATGATTAAAGCATAACTCTACTTTTGTTGAGAAAAAAACATTCCCCCTTGGGTGATCAATGTACATTGCAAGGATTATAACAACCTTTGTTGCAGAGTCCTATCCTACCTTTTGTTATTCTGAAGAAATACATGTGTGTCAAATGGGAGTGGTTTCATAATTATCAGTCAGGTGTGGTAGCTGCAGAACACTAATAAGGAAAGCTGTTGGGCCTGCATTCCTTTAGGGCCAGTTCACACCAGACGCAGTTCCGTTCAGTTCCGTGCACTTTTTTTCTGCACTTAAAAATGCATGCACAGTGTTTTCCATGTATTCAATGGCTCTAGTTAACAACATGCAGTCAGTTTCTGGTCAGTTTCCGGGTGCAGAAACTGACTGCACGGTGTGAACTAGAGCCATTGGAATACATGGAAAACAATGTGCATGCATTTTGTGCAGAAAAAAAGCACACAAAAATGGAACTGCGTCTGGTGTGAACTAGTATTTAGACATGTTCCTATTGGGAGTATCTCACCAAAAATTACATTTTTGTTGCAGGGATGCCTGAAATCTGACTTGTATCTTTTGGCAGACTTCTGGGAAAATTGGTGAGCCAATCACACAAGAAGGAAATTACGTTTCTGTGTACAGAACAACTCCATGTAGCCATATTGCATTGCATTTATAGAAAATTACAGCGGCTGCAGATTGAAAGGGAAAAGTAATTTTTAATAATATTCAATTACAATATGACTTGTACCACAATTGTACACGCTATATTATTTGTTCTTTATTTGCTATATTTTTTTCCAAACAAAAGTGACATTACTCTTTAATTGAAAGAATTATTGGGCTAAAGAATGATCCCAAAACCAGCTGTTTCACTTCAGATAGATTTGGAGCAAGATTGAGTGATTTTTAAAGTCTAAAGCTGCGTACACACGATCAGTTCGTCTGATGAAAGCGGTCTGATGGACCGTTTTCATCAGACTAACCTATCATGTGTGGACCCCATTGGTTTTTTATCCATCATTCAAAAAACTAGGAACTTGTTTTAAAATTATCTGATGGATAAAAAACCTATAGAAAAAATTGATTGTCTGTGGGTACGTCCATAGATTAATAATCCACGCATGCTCAGACTCAAGTTGACGCATGCTTGGAAGCATTGAACTTTTTTTTAGCACGTCGTGTTTTACATCACCTCGTTCTGACACAATCGTTTTTTTAACTGATGGTGTGTGGGCTTCATCGGATAACTGATGGAAAAAAACATCAGACCGTTTTCATCAGACAAACTGATCGTGTGTACAGGGCATAAAAGACAAATGCTCCCTTCCAGCACAGCCCTCTTAACTAGAAGGAAAACATGTGTTTATGTGTATAAGATTTACCCACAATCCCTTGTTTTTCTCACACTATAAGAGGGAGAATGAGAATCTGCTGCCTGCTGAAAAGGTACTGCTATAATCAAGCTAATTCATATATTTATATGCTTTATGTTATAACATAATAATTTATTATGTATCTATTTACTGTGAAATTACGGGTTGGAAGTTATAACTTCAAACTTCAGTAATTTTCCTGTTAAGCCACCTGCGTGAGTACAGATTTAGAAAATATAGTAAATTACCTTAAAAACAAAATATAATCATTATTTATATATTATTTATAGTAATTACCCCCTTACCACCCAGGCCAATTCTAATACTTGTCTCCTACATGTAAAAATCATAATTTTTTGCTATAAAATTACTCAGAATCCCCAAAAATTGTATATATTGTTTTAGAAGACGGTATGTTATCACGTGGTATTTGCGTAGCAATATTTAAAAAAGGCATTTTTTTCATGAAATTATAAAAAGAACACTAACATTAACTTGAAAGATGATGTTACATAGAGTAAATAGATACCTAACATGGCACACTTTAACTACTTAGGCGGCGTACACACGACCGAGGTTCTCGCTAGAAACCAGTCGGGAATGCCGTCGAGCAGAAATAGAGAGCATGTTCTCTATTTGCTCGACGGCCCGCCTGGATGAATGGCTGGTTGCCATTTCCGACGGGCGGGTCGCCGAATCTGACGGCCGGCAGAGAACCTCGACGGGCGGAACGATGTGTTCTGCCCGTCGAGGTTCTCTGCCGTGTGTACGCGGCTTAACAGACCGTCCGCCGTTATTATGGAATATTGTTGTTATGGCAGCAGCTAGCTGCCATAACCCCGTTAATAACTTCTTCAGTGGGCTGTCCACTTTCAGATAAAAGTGGTCTCAGCAACTAATTCACCACACGATCACTTTTTTTTTAAAGACATTTTATTGGCATGTATTTTTTCTTGCATAATGACAGAGGTCAAGTTGAAACGGATGTACAATGTACATGTCATTGTATAACGTAAAACATAAGACATAAAATAGTGTTCAGTAGCATCTTTTTGATATAGAGGTCCTACTTGTGGTGGAATCGGAATGCTGACTGATGATGGAATAGTACTAGATTCAGCTTTTCTTTGTGCAATAAGTTCAGTAGCTCATGTTTGATATCTTTGATAGTAAGGATAGATGGCTCTCCTGGCAGCCATGAAGCATGTGGTCAACCAAGGTTTGTTGTGCTGGATGATTTTGGTCTGTGCCCTACGAGGTTGAAGTCCAGTGACTTTGGCAGTCAGTGTTTCAACTTGATCCAAAAATCTGGAGATGGGGGGGCATGACCAAAGCCTATGTAGCAGGGTAGGGCGAGATAACTTCCGCCCATAGCTCTTAAAGGGACATTTTTCTTTTGTTATTTTTTCAAACTACATTTTTATTGTATTTTATTGCATTGTAGTCTAAATATTAGTTCCAAGGTCTTTTTGACCCCAGATGTCATATGTAAAAGGTCCTGTCATGCTTTTTTTTCTATTCCAAGGGATGTTTACATTAATACAATACAGAATAAAAGTAACGCATTTTTTTTTTTTTTAAAACAGTGAAAAAAAAGTTAAATAATTAAGAAAAATAAACAATTTTAACGTGCCCCGTCCCGACAAACTCATACGTGAGTAGTGCCTGCATATAAAAACAGTGTTTAAACCACACGTGGCATATCACTGTGATCATTAGAGCAAGAGCAATTATTCTAGCCCTAGACCTCTGTAGTTGGAAACATGCAACCTGTAGGATTTTTTAAACACCGCCTATGGAGATTTTTAAGGGTAAAAGTTTGTCGCCATTCCATAAGCGGGCGCAATTTTTAAGCGTGACATGTTGGGTATCAATTTACTCAACATAACATCATCTTTCATAATATAAAACCAATTGGGCTTACTTCATAATATTAAAAAAAAGGGCTAACTTTACTGCTGTTTTATTTTTTAATTCAAAAAAGTGTATTTTTTCCCAAAAAAGTTTGCTTATAAGACCACTGCGCAAATACAGCATGACAGAAAGTATTGCAATGACCGCCATTTTATTCACTAGGTTGTTAGAATAGAAAATATATAAAGTTTGGCGGTTGTAAGCAATTTTCTATAAAAAAAAATATTTTAACTTGTAAACAACAAGTTTAAAAAATAGGCACGGTCCTTAAGTGGTTAAAATTGCGCACATTCGTGAAATGGCGCCAAACTTCAGCACTTATAAATCTCCATAGGAGACGCTTTAATAATGTTTACAGGTTACATGTTTAAAGTTACAGAGGAGGTCTAGTGCTAGAATTATTGCTCTTGTTTTAACGATTGCAGCGTATGTAACCTGTGTAAATCTGTCTCTGATACTAGCCAGTGCATCACCAGCCACTGACCTCACCGCACGTCCCTGGAGCATGTGTGGGATAAGGTAATTTCCTGACCAGTTAATCAGGAGGCCAAAAAACCCGCACCCAGATTTAACTGTAGCATCGTTGGAATGAGGAGGTACATTTTTATGTGAGTTTTGTTCTGCTTTAATAATGAACTCTACCAGGTGTGTCAGTAGACCTCCAAAAACTGGTGGTAGGGATTTTTGAATCTAGGGCAGACTATTTTAAAGGGGACATACCAGCAGAAATGTATTGTTAGAGCTTTATTGAATTCCTCCCATTAGACTGTAAATCAAAAGTCAATTGCAGAATATATATTAGGAATGCTACATAACTTAAATATAAATTTGACTGAAAACCCATATTTTTGGGTGCGTGATAGATTTAATCATATGGCAGTTTTGTATGTGTGTGTGGAGAGGCAGGAGGGATGCAGAGGTGTTGAGAAATGACCAGTGGTGTCAAGAAAGGAAAACACACACATATGGCCACAATGAAGTGTCACTCTGGCTTGCCACTGTAATTTCCAGTTAATTCCTTGATGAAGAAACAATTAGAAGTACCTGACACTATTTGACCTTGTAATGATTATTGCAATTTGTTGAAAATTTTACTAATTATAACAAGTCATTTGAATTAATTAACTGCAACAATGCCATATAATTTGATATTTTATATGTCTGCTGATGTGTAAGAGATCAGAAATCCAGCAAAATGTAACACAGTCATCACAATACAGTTATTCAATAAAGCATAAAGCGGTTCAAAGAGTAATCATACTGGGCAAAGTACATAAAAACATATCAACTGGCCAACAATTGTTCTCAGCTACTCTGATTAGTAAATTAAATCTTTGTTTGCTATGTATCATTGGTGTGTTACTTGCTCCTTTGTGGAAGTCAATGTTTTATACTTGTTTTGATGCAGGATCATCTACAACATTTAAATATAGCTGTCTAGTTTCACATATATATGATTTACTTTTTAAGGGCCCTTTTACACGTACGGACAATAGGTCCGTTTTTTACAAGTCCGTTTACGGACTTGTAATGCATCCCTATGGGATCTCGTACGTTAGTGGATGATGCATCCGCTAACGTCCGCAAAGATCCGCCTCCGAAAAGATCCGTTTTTTCGGACGGAAGAAAACCCTATTTTTCATCCGATTCCCCATAGGGGAGAGCGTAGGAAAGACAGGGCGGTCTCTGCACAGTGTGCGGGGATCGCCCTGTCCGCCGACAGCTCAGCAGGGATTTACGGATGATTACCGCTGAGCCGACGGACACACACGGGGCGGATCCGCTCCGTGTGCAAGGACCCTAACGTTCAAAAGATTTTTATTTCGATTTCATAAAGAGAACAAAGTTGACATTACCATATCAGCCAATTACAGATAAAGAGCTAACATCTGGACCAAATGTTTAGGAGTTGGACTTTTCCATTGTGTGTTAATGAGAACTGGACTCAACCAGTCCCCAGGTCAGCTATTGGGACAGAACACGCAGAGCTAGTTGAGGAATCCTTGCAGACAGATATGACATCTTCCCCTCAGAAACATCTAAAAGGTAAGAAATATTTTTTTTAGGAACACATAACAAACACATATTGGAGATTTCTTACACTTGACTGCAGAAGTGGAAAAAAGTAAAAAATACACTTTAACCCTCCTCTTATGTTAGCTTTCTGTTACTATCCATGATGTTAACGGGTCGGTTTTGACCCGTGTCTTAAATCAGCCATAAAATACCCTCTGAACAATTATTTATCATCCAATTTGCTTCTTACCTCTTGGTTACCTTGTTAGGCTTCTTTATCCTTGAAAATATTGATTTTAATATTTTTGGTGTGACCCCTTAGGCCTCGTACACACGATCAAATCTGTCTGCTGGAAACGGTCTGCTAGACCGTTTCAGCAGACAGATTCGATCGTGTGTACGGTCAAACAGATGGATTTGGCCACCCGACAGATTGGAAAGCATGCTTACCAATCTGTCGGCTGGGAACCCGTCCGCCCGACATGTCTGCTGGTTAGTACACCAACCAGCAGACATGTCTTCTCGCACACGCGCCAAATGGTTTCGACGCATGCGCAGAAGTGTTTTACTTCCTGGTGCGGTGACGTGGCGGCGTCAACGTCACCGCCACCTCACCGCGCCGTGTGGCGGCGGGGATTTTGGTTTGATCGTGTGTACACGATCAAACCAATATGTCCCCAGCAGACAGATTTGTTCAAATCAGTCGGCCCGACCGATTTGAACAAATCTGTCTGCTCGTGTGTATGGGGCCTTAGACCTTTCTTTTGATAGCATACCTCTCATTTTCAAATTTAAAAAATGGTAAAATAAAGTCAGCAACTCTGAAATGTTGTGGTCCTATGTTTCTTTACTTTATTTAGAGAAGCAGACAAGCAGGCAAAGAGATAGGCCCCTCCCTAACTACAGCTCACAAGGGTACGAGGTGATTGGCTGTCAGTGTTACTAAGCAGAGAGAGTGTTTATGATTTCAGTTTTGGCACTTATTCGTGTCCTAAAATCCTATATTATAACTGGGTCAGAATTGACCCTAATACCATAAACGTCTTAATTTTCACCACAGTATTTTATAGTTTAGTGAAAAGGATTATTTTTCTATTACACTGTTTAAATAGAGGTTCCTGACAAAGTAAAAAAATCTTGATGCAATAAACAAATTTATGTGATACTTATAGGACAGACCGATTTGATTAGATTTGTCTGCTGGCTGTTTTGGTTTGATCGCTGTACACACGATCAAACCAAAATCCCCGCCGGCAGACAGCGCGGTGACGTGGCGGTGACGTTGATGCTGCCACGTCATCGCACCAGGAAGTAAAACACTTCCGCCCATGCATCGAATCCATTCGAAGCATGTGCAGGCAGATATGTCTGCTGGTTAGCGTACTAACCAGCAAACATATCGGTCCGACGGGTTCCCAGCAGACAGATTTTAAAGCAGGCTTTAAAATCTGTCGGCTGGACGAATCCGTCGGCTCGCCCGTACACACGATCGAATCTGTCTGCTGAGACAGTCTGTCAGACCGTTTTCAGCAGATAGATTTGATCGTGTGTACGTGGCCATAGACATTCAAAACCTGAAAACGGGTGGTTCTGGCCCTAACACAATAGGAGGGTTAAATCCTTCTGGCTTTAAGTTTATGTAAACACATCATCTAGTTTTCAGTATGTTTGGCCTCATGTCATACTGTATACTGTTTTGCTTAACCACTTCAATACCAGGCACTTCCCCCCCTTCCTGCCCAAGCCAATATTCAACTTTCAGCGCTGTCACTTTTTAAATGATAATTGTGCGGACGTGCTACACTGTACCCAAACAATTTTTTTTTTTTTTCATAATTGTGTTCCCATACAGTAAATAGAGATTTCTTTTGGTTGTATTTGATAACCTCTGCGTTTTTTGTTTTTTTTGCTAAACAAATAAAAAAAACGAAAATATTGAAATAAAATAGTTTTCCTTTGTTTCTGTTATAAAATGTTGTAAATAAGTAAGATTTCTACTTCACTGATGGGCACTGATAAGGCTGCACTGACGGGGACTTATAAGATGGCACCGATGAGATGGGACCAGTGAGATGACACTGATGAGGTGGCACTAATGGGCACTGACAATGGACACATTGACATTGGCACATGTTTATTGATTGGCACTTGATTGCTTTAAATGGCAACTGTTGTTTGTTTTTTTTTTTCTATTTAATGTCGATACATTATTGATATGATATCAGTTACATATCCATATATTATCAATTTTGTTCTTCTGACATTCTTAATTTGGTGTTTTTTTTTTCATTTAAGTTTTCACCTGGTTAAGGGGTAGCGTGATTTTTTCCTTTTGTTATTAGTTTGTTCTTGTACCGATTGTTTACATGATAATCGCAGCTCCCAAAGTAAACATACTGTAATCTCTGTTACAGTTGTTTCTCCCCTTTTTTAGTGTTTTTAAGCGAGGATTCACCAAAGGGATAGGTAGTTTCTTTTTGCGGGTCACAAACTGTCCAATGCATGCCTCGCCATTTTCTCTGTGTTGTATCACAAATGGGGTGAAAACACATCTCTTTCAACAAAGTGATCTCTCTGTAAATGATATTTCTGTGTGTGTCTGTGTTAGATCTAATTTCAGCACCTGGACCAATGCTAGATTGAGAGACCCAAGGCTTGTGGAATATATAGTTTCTTCACAGGAAGTGTCAGGTCTTAGACTACAGACAGAGGTCATGCATTAACCTGTGCAGTGCCATGCCACATGTCTCATGTTTGAACACACACAAACCTCAGACACCAGGGGCCAGATTCACAGAGCCATTACGCCGGCGTTACACGAGATGGGCGGCGTAAGTCTAAATTTGCGCATGCGTTTCGATGCGCCGCATCCCCAAAACGAGATACGCAAGAAATCTACATTTTTTGGACCGGCGTAATTTCAATAGACCGGCGTATCTGTCCGCGCAAAACTGCGCTAGACACACCATTGATTTGCTATTAAAATATGCAAATGAGGGAGTTACGGGGATCAACAAAAGAACATTGGTGCAGCGCAGGCTACGCCCTGTGCGCAACAGCTGCACGTCCTGTCTAAAATTAGACCATATAAAAGGTGGAATAAAATTAGACAATCCGTCTACATGTCAGCTAAAGCAACACTGTTAGTGAGGAGCTGAGCAGTCACACTTGCTGCACAACAAACTTTATGCCAACATGCCAGGGGCATCCTTGCTCATAGCTGTACTAATGACTTTAGATGAGCAAAGAAGGAGGAGGGCACGGAGGAGGGCACGGGAGAGGATATACCACACACGCATAGACCTCTTTGGCATGAGTGATTCTGAGGTGTATCGCATCTTCAGATTCACCCCTCATGCCATCCTGGAATTAACCATAACCCCGCAGGATGACATCACCAGCCGAACACACCGCTCACATGCAGTGCAGCCACTGGTCAAGGTCATGGCAACACTCCATTTCCTTGCCAGTGGCTCTTTTCAAAGAACAAGTGGAGTGGTGGCTGGGATGTCACAATCCTCCATGAGCAGATGTGTGCACCAGGTTATCCCTGCAATCCTCAGACGCATGGCCAACCAAATCATCAAACCCACCACTGAGGACCTGCGGCTGAAGGCAATGACAGATTTCTACAGAATTGCCAGATTCCCACGCACCGTGGGGGCCATTGATTGCACACATGTGGCACTCCAGCCCCCCCATGAGACAGAGAACATATACCGCAATTGGAAGCATTGGCATTCCATCAACGTACAGGTGATAGTCGATGCCCAAGGCCTCATATGGCACGTCCGTGCCAAACACCCCGAATCCAGCCATGACAGCTACATATACAATCAGAGCCCCATCCCAATGGAATTCGAACAGAACATGTATGGGGACACCTGGCTGGTTGGTGAGTGACATGGGTGGCAGGCATGACTGTCCCCCCCATGATGCACACATCACAAGGGGCACATGCATGACTAACATCCTCCTGTCTTTTCCCTTCCAGGTGACTCTGCATATGCACTAGGACCCCATCTCATGACTCCTATCCGGAACCCCCAAACCCCAGGAGAGGAAAGATACAATGAAGCCCACGCCCAAACACGTGCAGTGGTGGAGCGCACCTTTGGCCTCCTGAAGTCACGTTTCCGATGCCTGGATAAGTCTGGGGGGACCCTGTTGTATTCCCCCAACTTTGTGTGCCAGATCATCGGTGCATGTTGCATGCTGCACAACTTCGCAGTGAGAAAGGGCCTGCAGATTGACATACGTGATGACCTGACCCCTGAACCAGACAATCCCCCCTAAGCGAGGATACCCGTCTTCTGAGGGAAGAGCAGCCAGGAGACAGCTCACATTAGGCATCTTTGCACGTTAAACACACACATTAATCATGGCACAATGAGAATGCATGCATGCACATCACTGTGGTCCCTAGCATACACACCCCATATCCTCATCAAATTGGATTAACACAAGCCCACCATGCAGGACTTGTGAGCAGCAACGCCACGCCACAGCTCCAATTATGTCACTGTACATTCATACACCATTCACACGGACCTGGGGATCACTTCTCCCTGGTCCTGGGGAACCCTTCTCCACCACAAATGAGGATGACACCCCTTTTCCGGCAGGAATGTCACCCCCACATTCCGAAATCATTCACAACACAAAAAAAAAAAATTGACCAGCAAAAAAAAAAAAATTTCCAGCAAAAAAAAAAAATCCAGAAAAAAAAGTCCTGAAAAAAAAAAAAGCCCAGAAAAAGAAAAAATAAGGGGGAAAACAAATTAATGCCGCTGGCGTGACCCACGCCTGGGGCGCCCACGGCCACGGCTCCTCAGGGGAGACTCATGGGGAGGGGGGGTAATCCAGGGGAGGAGGAGCAGCCCCTGGTCTCTGCCCACCTGGCGGCCTGCCCTTGAAGGCCACGGCAATTCTGGTCAGGCCAGCACTTAGTGATGCCGTATTGGCCTGGATAGCCTGGGTGAGGGCCCTCACATCCTGCCCAACGTCTGCTGTAGTAGTCTGCAGTTTGTTAAGGCAGTTTGTAAGAGCCAGGGTGTGGCATTCCAGGTCCCCAAGCGTATCCTTTATGGAGGACAGGCTCTCCTCCATCCGCACCAAAGTCTGGCTGACCTGTCCCAGATGGTGGGTCTGAAGAGCCTGGTCCCTTCTGAGATTGGCGGGCAGAACCTCGGCCACCCCCTGGTCTTCTGGGACGACTTCCTGCCTCCAGCTGATGCTTGTGGCCGGGGAGAAGGGGAGGCCCTTGGGAGGGGAGCCCTGTTGGGGGAGGAGTGGGAGGGGCTACCCCTTATGGAGGGCTGGCTGCTGCCAGCCAGAGGGGAAGACTCCTCCAAAAACAACAATCCACTGGCTGACATGACATCCTCCTCCAACTCCTCCTCCTCCAACTCCTCTGAGGACTCGGGCCTTGTCTGGGGGTCCTCATCAGGCTGTTGTCCCGGGGATGGTGCAGTCAGGCCAGATGGCCCAGCACCCTCCTGCACATCTGTGGATGACACAAAACATTCACAGGTTGGAGGATCCACACACTTGCCACATATTCCTTTCCCCCCTCCCCCACACATGCTACACACCAGATAGGAAAAAAAAAACCTTACCTGGCATCACGGCCTCCTGACTGGAGTCATAGCCAGGCAGGCCCTCCTCTTGTTGTCTATTAAAGGTGTGGGCCACCGCACGCTCCTCCACTGTCAGCCTAACAGGGCATGGGGGGCCCCCTCCAGTGCCCCTGGCATGGGCTGCCATTTTGGCCAGCTTCCCACGGACCACACGCCGGAGGTCATTGATTTTCTTTGCGATCTCCTCGCGTGTCCGGGCCTCCCCCCCCCCCAATGCATTTACCTGGTCGGTAATGTTCTGCAAAATCTCCTTCTTCCTGGCCGGGGTGGTGTTGGCACTCTTCGGGCCGTGAAGGAAACAGCCATATTGGGTAAGGGCCCGGGCAATAATTTGTTTCTCCCCCAAAGAAAAATTGCTCTTCCGCTTCCTCTCAGTCATACTTATACAACAACTCTCTCCCAAACAATCTCCAAAAATCACTCACAAAAACAAGCAGGAAAAATCAAGCAACAAAACAAACAAAAACTATCAACCAAAAAGTCACAACCAGTCACCAACAAACACTATCAAATATATTCTACAAAACACTAGATCAAACAGTCAACAAATATCACAAAGACAAGTCACAACGCAACAAACAACAGAACAAAAGCACCTTTCTGTATAGGAAGGGATACAAAGGGATGTACTTTTGCGAAGGAAGGGCGTTTCTGTCTGTCTATTTATGCTGTCTGCGTAGTTCACTAAATTGCCCGGGTCCACTTCCAATTTCACTAATTGCGCCGTTCCCGAGTTGTGAGCATGCGCACAGAGGTGCTGACTATGGTCTGCTTCATGTGCGCATGCGCGAGCCAGCCGGCCCTTCATTTGCATGGGGTCACGGCTCATTTCAATGAAACACGCCCACGTCCTTCACAATTTGAATTACTCCGCCTTACGCCTTGGAATTTACATTACACCGGCGCTAATTTATGCGCAAATACTACGAGGATACGGTGATTGCACCTCTACATTGCGCCGGTCTAACGTAAAGGAGGTGCGCTACGCTGGTCAAAATATGCGCCAATGTACGTGAATCTGGCCCCAGGTTTTCAATATTAACTCTACTATAAGATGTGTTTACAGGACAACAAATGACACCATGGAACTACTTTATCAATGCACATCTTGTTAAGGCAAGGTGCAGGTATAAAGGTTTATAATGCATTTGAGCAAATCATTTTGTCAATCTGTTGCAAAGTTTCTTACTTTGAGAGCCCAGTAAAATCAAGTCAATACCTTGCAATTAGAAGCAGCATTGCCAGCCAGCCTACATGTTCACTCCTTCAGTTGTCCTTAGGCTTCCTATCAGATAGTTAACTAGCTGAAGGAGCCCACATATTACTGCCAATGCTGCTGCTAATTGCAAGGCAGTGGCTTAACATTGTATAAAAATCAGGCCAAATAAGGGAAAGCTTTTACCCATCAGTAACTTTCAGTATCATACATCGTACACAGATATACTTTGTTGGAAAATGTCCTTGAAAGCATGCACTGATCCTTCCCTTTTTGTGGTAGAATAGGCAAACATACTGTCATTATATAACAAGAATTTACTGGCTAAGTCTAAATCTGGCAAAAGTAATCAAATATTTATAGGTTTTCCTATGATAGTACACTAGGGACTCATATACACATTATTGTCTATCAAGTTAGAATTTTTTTTTCTTTAGAATCGACCAATAATCAGTATATTTATATGCACCTTTATGTCCATTTCATACAGTTCCAGGAGATTATTGTTAAGGAAAATGTTGACCAGATTGCCTGGCTATTCCCAGCAAAACAGTGACCTGGTGGTATCTTCTGGGTTTGTAGACATTTATTCTTTTCTAAAATTCCTTAAATCGTGTTTAATATGTCAAGCAATCTTTAAAATGATAGGCTGTCCATGGTTAAATTGCCATGGCTTCTGGGACCATGACTTGCAATCTAGTTTTACAGATGAAAAAAAAAAAAAAAAGACAGTGGACATAGGTCAGCCACACCTTCAAAACAAAAAACTGCTCTATATATAGTTGCAATCACTGCCTTCTCCAGCTACTATGCCAAATCTAAACATAATAAATTTCCTTTTTTTTTTATTTTGGATAGAATAAGAAAGGGTTATAGCCCCTGGCAGACTTTTTTGTTTGCCACCTGTGTTCCTGGTTCGTTTGCCATCTGTTTTCAAGGTCACCAGAACTACAGGCATACCCCACTTTTAAGTACACAATGGGGTTTATTTACTAAAGGTGGAAGCTCATTGTTTTTTTTTTATGCAGAAGTGAGCCAGATTTTGTCCTTTCCAGCTTTAGTAAGTAATCCCCATTGTGTACTTAAACGTGGGGTATGCCTGCATTGTCCCCATTGGAACACTACCCCTCTATTACTTTCTGGGGACAACCCAAAATTTGTAATTTTCTTTTACTTTCACTTTCAATAATATAAGTAAACAAAAAAATAGAGAGGGTTAATCACCAAATGGGGGCACTGAGAACAATAAAAACTGACAGGGATTCTAACCCATCTCCACTCTATCCAAAACTAAAAAAAAAGTTTTGCCTTGTACTTTAACAACCACAGGACCCAACATTTCATTATTTTCTGTGTCCACAAGGCAAATTATATACATTGGCCGTAATTAGCACAGGAGAGGTACTACAGAATGCAATTCAATGTAAAATGAATAATAATTTATTGCAATCCAGTAGGCATAAGTTTAAGATCGTATAAAACATAGCTCCCAACTGTCCCTGATTTCGAGGGACTGTCCCTGATTTGGAGCAATGTCCCTCTGTCCCTCATTCCTCCACATTTGTCCCTCATTTTGGTCTAATCTATATATAGTCATGGCCGAAATTGTTGGCACCTCACTAATTTCCTCCATGACTGTAGATGTATATAAAATGCACTTTATATCTATCAAAAAGTGTTTTCCAGTGCTAAACCTCTCATCTGATTTCAAAATTGCTGCATTTGTAAATTCCAAAAGCCAATATAAAGGAATATTAGTGGTAAAAAAAAGCATTTGTGGGTTTAACCAATCTTGTTTTGTATAATTCTCCTTTAAGGGGGCGTGGCAAGGGGTGTGTCCTATGCCTGCATACTTTTGCTGATAGGTGTCCCTCATTCCCATCTCAAAAAGTTGGGAGGTGTGTATAAAATCTTCATCACATGCCTGCTCTTGACCAAACCAGGTTTTTCCTTCCAACTTCTTCAGGGGGATACATCTGATGAAGCGGGGGAGGAGGAAGTATTGAGTCACGTGTTTGGGAGCAAACAACAGCATCTACAGGTTTAGATCTTTAAATCATTACTATAAACAACACCATATAACTATATAATTTTGGTGGGTATAATCCACCGCTGAATAAATAAAAAGCAGTTCATTTATGAGGATTGCTGCCACAAAAATACAGCAACTGGAGTAAGGAAGCCGTGTTTTGTTATACTCTCAAACTCATTCCATTTCAGCTGTATGATCATAGTTCTGCTGTGTATGGAGGGATGTGACTGACCTCAGGGTTAGGATCAATTGCTGAAGCCCTATAATGATCATCTGTGCTCACAATGACTTTTAAGCTGAGGACATTTGTCATCATAAGCTTTGGCATATTAGCTGTAGGTAATAGTGTTACCACTGTTATTAGTACAATTGTAATAGTAGAGTGATTTACAGATGAACAAAAGAAATGTGCATATTGATTTACACAAACATTGCAAAAAACTTCCAATGCAAAAATCCTTGGACCACTGGATACATAGATGAGATCAATTTAATTTGCCTGTCCTTTCCAAGAACCAACACATGGTGATATTTACAACAAAGGCATCAGATCCCTATTTATAAGTGTTCACAGTGCAATGTTTTCTAATTCATATCAACAGACTGAGGCTGATTTACTTAAGAAACAAACAAATTGTGAGAGAAGAAAATTATTTTCCAACCATGAAAAACAAATTGTTTACTTATTTTATCTGTACAGGGTATGGTATTCAAGGTTAACAAATATTTGCTGGATAATTGACGTGGTTGTTCACACAGTTCATTGTATAAGGGATTCTAAACGCTATTAGTAAATCAGCACAACTATCTCTATTTTTGCTGTTGCAAGAAAGCACATGTTCAACTGCCATAATGTTTGAAGGGTGTCTTGTTGTCATGTAATGTTTTCAAAGCTGTTTAAGGTAGGGTGACCAGACATCCCCCGTTTCAGGGGACAGTCCCTGGATTGAGGACACTGTCCCTGGACCAGGTCTGTCCCCAGTTTTGTCCCCAGATTGGATTTGAACAGGGGCTGGGGCAATTTCAAAGACAGTCAGTGCAAAATTAATAAAAAAAAATCTAAATTACACCCCCCGCTCCGCCGCTCCTACTAGCTTAGGGGGGGTCTATTTTTTTTCCATTATCTGAGCCCCTTTCTGATGATCATGTGCTGGTCGGAGCGGAGGGAAAATTCTTCAGTTTCAGGTGCATGCCCATTCAGCTTCGCTCTCATGTTCTTCTGCCTTGGCTCAAGTTCCAGCCAGTCACCTGCCTGTTTATCTCCTTTCCTTCCCTGGTGGAGTGATCTTCCTCTGGTCCCGGGGGCCAGAGAGTAAGACTTGAGAGGCTCTGAGGCGGGCGGTGGCGGTGACAGGCAGAGAGTCACTGATTGTCACCATTACTAGTAAAAAAAAAAAAAATATGTCCCCAGATTTCATATTATAAATCTGGTCACCTTAGTTTAACCACTTGTTACCCGCCCGCCGTCATATGACGGCGGGCGGGTAACTCCATTGTCCTGACTGCACGTCATATGACGTGCAGTCATAGAAAGCTGCTAGGAACGCGCGCGCCACCGGGGGCGTGCGCGCGCACCCGTCGCATCACTGAGAGCCCTGTGCACGTGCCCGGCGGCCGGGCACACACGATTGCCGAGTAACTGAGCTGGGACGTGGAGCTCTGTGTGTAAACACAGATCTCCACGTACCTGTCAGGGAGAGAGGAGACCGATTGTGTCCCTTGTACATAGGGACACAATCGGTCACCTCCCCAGTCACCCCCCCTCCCCCTACAGTTAGAACACAAACTAGAAGAAACATTTAACCCCTTCCCTGCCCCCTAGTGGTTAACCCCTTCCCTGCCAGTTACATTTATACAGTTATCAGTGCATATTTATAGCATTGTTAACTGTATAAATGTAAATGGTTCCAAAAATGTGTCAAAAGTGTCCGATGTGTCCGCTATAATGTCCCAGTCACGAAAAAAAACGCAGATCGCCGCCATTCCTAGTAAAAAAAATAATACAAAAAAATCATAATTATGTCCCGTATTTTGTAGGCAATATAACTTTTGCGCAAACCAGTCACTATACGGTTATTGCGATTTTATTTTTTATTTTTTCCCCAAAATCATGTAGAAGAATACGTATCGGCCTAAACTGAGATAAAAAATGTTTTTTTTTTTTTTTTTTCAAATGGGATATTTATTATAGCAAAAAGCAAAAAATATTGTGTCTTTTTTCAAAATTGTCGCACTTTTTTGTATTATAGCGCAAAAAATAAAAACCGCACGCGCGATTAAATACCACCAAAAGAAAGCTCTATTTGTTGGGAAAAAAAGGACGTAAATTTTGTTTGGGAGCCACGTTGCATGACCGCAAAATTGTCAGTTAAAGCGACGCAGTGCCGGAAGCTAAAATGTTGTCTGGGCAGGAAGGGGGTGTAGGTGCACAGTAGGCAAGTGGTTAAGAAAGCACAATCTTCCAGTTTACAACATTTGTTATGGCAGTCTATTAGTGCAGCCATACAGAATTACAGGGAGAATATTGCTCCTGAAACAATTTTTAATGGCAATCATGTTTTTTTTTTTTTTTTCTTTCAAATACCATTGTCTTGGCTTGCATGAGAAAATAGTGTTGACCTTGAGCAAATGCATTGAAATATTGACTACAGAATTCTCACAGTAAATATGTATTTGAATTGTGCTTCACGGTTACCATAGATCTCAGAATACTGCTGTTAGTTTGGAAAATACATCTTTTTTTTCTGTCAAAGTTGCTTTTTCTTGACTTATATACAGTATATAATGAGTGGCTTTTGGGCTCTGTGACAAAAATACATTTTGGTACTAGTAAAGTTCACTTTGTAGCAGCCTTAAGAACAGCCCTATAGGACTACCAGATCTGCAAAAATATTACTGGGCTTGCCACTTGACCCGTATTGTTGATTGGCATCTTCATGCTAACGTTAAAGATTGAATTGCTCTGGAGGGCTCATTGTACACATGTCATATCCCCTTGACAAATCTACCTTGGATTCATCCCCGTAAAATCCCACAAAAGGTCAAATCTCACCCAGTTACTGGAAACACATTAAAAATATTTGGTTCCCTCTGTAAAAAAATCGATATTTCATCTGTATATGGCCCCATGTCCCCCTTATTCCACAATCCAGACATACCTCTGGATCTGTCTACCACTGTCCCTCCTGTTCCACATCTAACGAAAGTACCGAGAGTCAATTCACTTTTCAAACGAGGCTCCAATATTACTTATGATTCCTTTACTGCTAACAACCCCAGTACTAATGTCTCCCAGCGTGACTTTGAGACTGTTACAAGGTTCGTGAACAAACCCAATTCATGCTATGATTGGCAGAGACCAAAGACTCCTTTTGAACATTTATGTCTTAAAACAGTTCCCCAAAAACACTTAATCTCCACGCTACACACTTTATTATATTCAGGTTTTGATTTAAAAACAGACGCCACAAATCTAAAATGGGAGGAGGATCTTAATATATCCATTTCGACAGATCAATGGGAGACTATCTTTCAAAGGTTGCATAAAGGTTCTTTGAACGTACTGACCCAGGAAAACGGATACAAATTGTATTCAAGATGGTACAGGACCCCTCATATTGTTAATAAGTTTAACCCAAATGTATCCTCTCTATGCTGGCGCTGCAAATCTGCCCCCGGAACATTACTCCATATTTGGTGGGAATGTACTGACATCAGACCCTTCTGGGAATCGATCCACAAACTAATAACTGAGATTACTACATTTACACCAGATCTTACCGCCCAACAATACTTGTTGCATCACTCATCCTTACCTAACTCTGTTTACAAAGATTCAATAATATTGCACCTCATCAATGCTGCAAAGCTTTGCATTCCAGCTAAATGGCTTCAACCTTCTCCCCCCACTGTCTCTGATTGGCTGCGAAAGGTCCAACACATAGCAAACATGGAGGATTTAATCCACCAATCACATGATTCCTCCGAGAAATTCCATAGCAGATGGGCATGCTGGTCGCACTTTACGAAGTCTAGGGAATTTAGAGTTTTAATGGATGGCTAATGTTATCTTGAACCAATCCACCTTTTTTACTTATTTATATATCCATTTATTTCTTTATTTTTATTTATCTTTTTTTTTTTTATATATATTATCTTCTTGATTCCAGCAATCTTACAGCTTTAGTGACTAATTGTATTGGTCTTTATTTACTAGAATTTTATACTCTTTACTGTTCTTATCTTTTAAGTGAATATTTAATGTATCCTTGTCATATTCCACTTTGTTTGAGGTGTACGACGATGTCTTGTTTATACCTCTCCCCTTTTTAGGGCATGAATAATTTCCTATTGTACAATACAGCTTTACGTAAAAAACGTGTATTCAAATTGTTACATCAATATGTGATTGTATGTTTTGAAAAACTAATAAAAATATTTGAAAAAAAAAAAAAAAGAACAGCCCTAAGTTCCAGTTACAAATGCTGGATTTTTCCTTACTTTAAAGCCTGGTACACACTATGGCCCGGATTTACAGAGCACTTACGCCGACGTACAACAAGTTACGCCAACGTAAGTGCAAATGAGCGCCGTCGTATCTGTGCGCCAGACCCACAAACAGAGACACGCCTAAAACCAGGCTACACCCCGCCGACGTAATTTGCTTACGCCGGCGTAGGGTTGGCGTACATTTAGGCTGGGTGCATGGTGCCGCTCCCATTGATTAGCCATTTAAGCATGCAAATGAGGTAAATACAGCGATTCACAAACGTACATGTGCCCGACGCAGGCTACGTGCGGTGTGCGTAAGTTGTATGTCCGGCGTAAAGTTATTCCCCATAAAGGAGGTGTAACTCAGCAACAGACATGCTCAGGTCTGCACCAGGGAACACAAGCCAGCATATTTTACGTTGGACGTGTGTCTGGCTGGGCGTAGGTTACGTTAACGGCGTACACAGTGATCCAGCGTATCTTAGGCAGTTGTTCCGAAGTGGTTGTGAGCATGCGCGGCGCATGTGCAGTTCGTTATACGTAATTGTCTGGCGCTCGGCCATCATTTGCATGGGGTCACGCCTCATTTGCAGGGATCACACCCACTTCCACTTATGCTGGCCTGCGTCTTTGAAAATATGCTATGCTGGCGCATCTTCGTGAGCAATGGCTTACCTCTCAGGGCTGCGCTGTGCCGACGTAGCGTACTGTGTGTGCGCTACACCGGCGTAAATGTGCGCCCACTCTCTGTGAATCTGGGCCTATGAGGTTTTTTTTTCCAACTAAAAAACTGTCAGCTCTGGTCGAAGCCACTGTACTAACTATGCAAAGCTAGAACAGCGATCTTTACCTGAAGGTTGTGTAGCCTTTCTTGTTTGTTGTCTTACTGTACACCTGTTAATTTTATTTTTTTTCTTATTAAAAAAATCTAAAAAATGAAAAAAAGAAAATTATTGATGAAAAGTACTTCCAATTCTTTTTTTCTAAATAGGATGCTTGGCAGGGTACCTGTAGTCATAGTTCTAAAACAATAAAGGTACAAGCTTTCACTGATCAGCCAAAACTTTATGACAACTGATAGTTTAAGTGAATAACATTGATTATCTTGTTACAATGGCATATGAAATTTGGTGTGATATTTATAGCCAGAAAGTAAGTAAACTGTTCTTAAAGTTGATGTGTTGAAAGCAAAAAAAAAAATGGCATTGTAGCTTGTTGTGTATGGGGCTGTATAGCCACAGACCAGTCAGGGTGTCCGTGCAGTGGCGGCCTGCCCATATGGGGAGCAGGCGCGCTCCCCCCCCCAAACCTACTCATCATAAAAATAAATATATATATTTTTCTTAACCCCTTGCCGACCATCCGCCGCAGTTTTAGTGCGGCAGAATGGCACGGCTGGGCAAAGCAACGTTACCTTACGTTGCTTCGCCTATTGGCAACTAGGGGCATGCACACGCCTCTGGAGGCACATGTGCATGCCCGCTGCATGCCTCCAGAGCCGATTTGAGTGCCCGGTCAGCCTCGTGACAGAGCGAGAACCGGGATCTGTGTGTGTAAGCACACAGATCCCGGTTCTCTTAGGGGAGAGGAGAGTGATTGTGTGTTCGTACAAAGTATGAACACCAATCTCTCTCTTCCCCTAGTAATTCCCATCCCCCTATAGTTAGAACCAAGTGTGGGAACACAGTTAACTGCCCAGTGTTGACCCTTCCTCTGCCAGTGACATTTATACAGTAATCAGTGCATTATTATAGCACTAATCACTGTATAAATGTGAATGGTCCCAAAAATCTATCAAAAGTGTCCAATGTGTCCGCCACAATATCGCAGTCACGATAAAATTCGCAGATTGCCACCATTACTGGTAAAAATAATAAAAATAATAATAAAAATGCCATAAACGGACCCCCTAGTTTTTTGATGCTATATATTTTGCGCGAACCAATTTTCATTTTTTTTAAATGTGGGATATTTATTATAGAAAACAGATATTGGGCCAGATTCTGGTAGAACTGCGGTGGCGTAGCGTTTCCTATTTACTCTACGCCGCCGCAACTTACAGGAGCAAGTGCCGTATTCTCCAAGCACTTGCTCCGTAATTTGCGGTGGCGTAGTTTAAATGGCCTGGCGTAAGGCCACGTAATTCAAAGGGGGCGGCTTGTATTTAAATTAAGCGCGCCCCTGCGCCGAACGAACTGCGCATGCGCCGGCCGTAAAAGTAGCCCAGTGCGCATGCTCCATAGTACGCCGCAAATACATTGATTACGACGGCAACATAATTAACGTACAGGCCTGTTCGCAAACGAGTTACGTAAACGACGGAAAAAACACGACGCTGTCCCGAGTCCATACTTAACATGGCATACGGCGGACCGATGTAAGGTTACCCCTCATATAGCAGGGGTAACCTTACACTTACGGAAACTATGTAAACTACGGCGAAGCGGCGCAAAAACGTTCGGGAATTGGAGTATCAGGTACATTTGCATATTTGACGCATAAATCAATGTGAACGCCACCTAGCGGCCAGCGTAACATTGCAACTTAGATCCGACGGTGTAAGTGACTTACGCCAGTGAGATCTAAGCAAAATCTATGCGTAACTGATTCTAAGAATCAGGCGCATAGATGCACAGCCCCGCAAAGAGAGATACGACGGCGTATCAGGAGATACGCCGTCGTATCTCCTTTCAGAATCTGGTCCATTGTTTTTTTGTTTTGTTTTTTAAATTGTCGCTTTGCTTTTGTTTATAGCGTAATAAAAAAAACTGCAGAGGCAATCAAATACCACGAAAAGAAAACTCTATTTGTGGGGAAATTTTGTTTGGGTACAGTGTCGCATGACCGTGCAATTGTCAGTTAAAATGATGCAGTGCCAAATTGTAAAACGTGCTCTGGTCAGGAATGGGGTAAAAGCTAATGGGGCTGAAGCGGTTAAATGGAAAAAAATACTGTCCCTTTAAGTGTGTGTGGGATGCCGGACACAAACAGGTGTATGGAAAGCATGCCGTGCTGCAATTACTGAAATAAAAATAATAATAAGGGCCCTTTAAGTGTGTGCAGGTTGCTTGTTTGCAATCACATGATTGCATCTGATGTAAAGGAGGACTCTGATGGGGACATTTAATGTAAAGGAGAGCTCTGATGGGGACATTGGATATAAAGGAGGGCTCTGATGGTGACATCTAATTTAAAGGGGGGCTCTGATGGTGACATCTAATGTAAAGAGGGTCTCTGATGGTGACATTAAATGTAAAGGAGGGCTCTGATGGCGGCATCTAATGTAAAGGAGGACTCTGATGGTGACATTTAATGTAAAGGGGGGCTCTGATGGGGATATTGGATATAAAGGGGGGCTCTAATGGTTACATCTAATGTAAAGGAGGACTCTGATGGGGACATCTAATGTAAAGGGGGGCTCTAATGGTTACATCTAATGTAAAGGAGGGCTCTGATGGTGGCATCTAATGTAAAGGAGGACTCTGATGGTGGCATCTAATGTAAAGGAGGACTCTGATGGTGACATTTAATGTAAAGGGGGGCTCTGATGGTGACATTTAATGTAAAGGAGGGCTCTGATGGTGGCATCTAATGTAAAGAAGGACTCTGATGGTGACATTTAATGTAAAGGGGGGCTCTGATGGGGACATTGGATATAAAGGAGGGCTCTAATGGTGACATCTAATGTAGAGGGAGGGCTCTGATGGTGACATCTAATGTTAAGAGGGGCTCTGATGGTGACATTTAATGTAAGGAGGGCTCTGATGGTGGCATCTAATGTAAAGGAGGACTCTGATGGGGACATCTAATGTAAAGGGGGGCTCTAATGGTTACATCTAATGTAAAGGGGGACTCTGATGGGGACATCTAATGTAAAGGAGGACTCTAATTGTGACATCTAATGTAAAGGGAGGCTCTGATGGTAACATCTAATGTAAAGGAGGACTCTAATTGTGACATCTAATGTAAAGGGAGGCTCTGATGGTAACATCTAATGTAAAGGAGGACTCTAATTGTGACATATAATGTAAAGGGAGGCTCTGATGGTAACATCTAATGTAAAGGAGGACACTGCTCCTTCAATTGGCCAATTGAAGGAGCAGTGGCTCCGAGCGCGTAGCCCAATCAGCCATTGTCCTCCCTGTCTGACCCTCCTCCTGGAAGTGTTCCTCAGAAGTAACCACGTGACCTGTCACGTGACCCGTGAGGCTGGAACAGGCCTCATCCTGATGGCCACAGGACAAGCCTAAAGACCCAACACATTCTGCTATCTTTACTTCTAAGCAGCCCATGGATCCAGGACGAGGACTACAGGATGTTACAGATGACCTTTTTTCCTTACCTTCTTGTAAGTGTGTTTTGTACAATGTGTCATTAAAAGAACCTCTTTAATACTGCACTTAGGTGGCGCTTCCTTTCTCTACCCCTCTTGTTCAGCAGAATAATGGCCCTGCTACAGTGCAAAAATAGTTTGAGGTGTTGACTTGGCTTCCAAATTCTCCAGATCTCAATCTATCAATTATCTGTGGGATGTGCTAAAAAAACAAGTCCAATCCATGAAGGCCCCACCTCACAAGTGGCTGAGCATAACGTTATGGCTGATTTATGGATATGCCTACTGTATGTTTCTGGGTGCCTTCAGTGGGGGGTCATGGATTTTTCTTTTTAAAACGTTAAAAAAAACAAAAGCATCTGTAGGCATACGGCCAACCTCAAAGTACAGTTTGCAGCTGCTTTTTGGGTGAAGCTCTGGCAGAATATATATATATTTTTTTACATTTGCCTACCTCATTAGATGTAAGCACAAATAATTAATTGAATAAAAACAACTGACATATTTAAAGCAAATTAAAAAGGTCATCGCTGTTGCCAAAAATCTTAAAATTCACATGCTGCAAAATGCTCTGTAAACAGAAAATAACACTTTTATAGTTCTATACAATCAGTATCTGTGCACTAAAGCACACTTAATATGCCTCTTTTTAGACAAACTCATGCTTGTTTACTTTGGCCCGGGGTGATGTTTGTTCTGCTTCAATGCATATGGAGATTAAAAAGGTTAATAAGATGACAAAATATTTTGTATGGGTATTTAAAAATGCAATCATTTTAGGTAGCTGTTTCTTAATGATGTAAACAATTTTAGCACTATTTGTTATTGTTCCACGTCTGTGCTAACACTTAACTTAACATTCTTGCATACTAGCAGCAATATTTTTTCCTTTTAATGAAAAAATCATTATGTTGTTTATGATATACAATTACCCACAATGCATTTATTTTACACATGCAGCATGAATAAAAAAGATGATGTTAACACTTCTATGATTATAATAGGACAAGCAATAATGTTAATTGTTGGGGATCACAGAGGGAATTAAGCACCTGTATATAAGTAATTATAAGTAGGCACATAATACAGAATGGGCTATTAGACAGCTGAACGATTTGATTATGTTGCAGATTTGGGCTTTATTTTTATTTTTTTTATTTGCATGTTTATTACTAGTTACTATTATCTTTAGCAAGAAAATAGCAATAAGCAAGACAGAACGTATGCATTTGCATTGCCAGATTCCATTAAATAATTTGTTATTGCAATGCATAAGACTTGAAAGGGTGTTTAAAAAAAAAAAAAAAAAAAAGATAATATATATTGTTTCATTAAGGATAGTAAAGCCAACTCTTTAGAGCCATGCATCTCTGTTAGGTTGCTTATTATCTTATAAGTAAAAATTAACTGAGCAATTTAAATAAGAAAAGACTGTTAAAAAAATAGTAAAAACAAAAAAAAGATGAGTAACCAATTGATAACAAGTTAGTCATGAAGATTCTGTTGTGTTTTTACAAGAACAGCTTGCTACATGTGTTTTTGCAGATGCCTCCTCCATACTATTCACAATCTGTGTTCTCCGCCTTGACTATCCAATTACTGGCAAAGTATTCAGACATGCAGGCAGCTAAGAGGATAATTCCACAGATCCAAAAGACCAGCCAGATTTTTTGAGGGTTGGCATTTCCTTCTTACCTTTCCTGTCTCTCTATATGTCCTTATTATAGTTTTGTTAACATTGACAAACTCTTCTAGCCAGTCCAATCATTGTTAAAATCAAAAAACTTTTTTGCAAACATTGGTATTACTATAAGAGCCGTCTTTAAGGCAGGGCAAAAGGGGAAGCTGCCCTGGGCCCTGTCATTGTTGTGGGGTCCAAAGCAGCTGCCACATACTTGCCAACTATCCCAGTTTAAATTCCCTTGCCCTTGAAGTTTTAGTCCTGTTCTGTGTCCTGATATCTCAGTGTGAAGTGCTGCTACTAATGCTGACCAGCTTTGCCCTATTGTTGTGCACAGATGACTCACCTGCAGACCCTGTGTTTACATGTAAATAACCATCATTCATATGTAAATAACAGGAGCATTCATAGGTAAATAGCGGCAAGATTCATATGTAAATAGCTGAGGCTGGTGGCATTCATATGTAAATAAAGGTGGCATTTATATGTATATCATGCCCCTCTGCAGTGAAGAGATGATGTGCTGTAACCCAGTGGTCACCAACCCTGTCCTGCAGGGCCCACTAACAGGCCATGTTTTATGTATTACCTTGGGGAGATGCAGACTGGAATACTGCAATCGCTGAGCAGCAAATGACATCACCTGTGATGCATTACAGTTATCTTGCAAACCTGGCCTGTTAGTGGGCCCTGCAGGACAGGGTTGATGACCACTGCTGTAACCTTTATTAACCAATCAGTGAGCAGTATTACTGTACAGTAATCGCTAATAACCAATCAACAAGAAGAAATCATGTGCTGTAACCTAGCAACTAATCAGTGAGCCGTAATGTGTGATGTATCCTCTAGCAACCATTGTTTTGCCCAGGGTCCAAGACGATTAATATTGAAACGTACTACTTCTTCAAGCTTAGTTTTGGGCCTTAATGTTAATGATGTACTTATGTGACTAATAAAATTCCATAATTTATAGATGCAAGTAATGAGTAAATCTGTCTGGTTTAAAATCCACAACAGATCTTGCTGGTCTGTAATGCTCTTATTTCCAAAAATACACCAGGTTTTTAAGACCATTAAAATGCCTCCCTTCTAATAAGACTTTCTGCACCTCTTTTTTTCCCCTTATCATTCTTTTTCATATCCTATCCCAGTTCCTTAAAGCGGAGGTTAACCCAAAAATTATTTTTTTCACATTAGCTCCAGCATACTGCTAACATTTGCAGTATGCTGTTTTTTTTTTTTTTTTGCTACTTATCGTTATACGAGGCCTTGTTATCCGGCTCTGAGCGGGCAATCGTGCGGGCAGTAGGCGTTTCTAAATGAAGAAGAGTTTATTGACGGCTGCTAAGGCGCGTCACGGTTTCCGAAAATACCTGAAGAGACACTCGGGCATTTACGGCGCCTGCGATTGCCGTGTAGAGCTGACTGCGCAGGCGCCGTAAACACCCGAGTGTCACTTCGGGTATTTCCAGAAGGCGTGACGTGCTTTAGCAGCCCGTCAATCAACGCCTCTTCACTTAGGAACGCCTATACAAGGAAGTAATCCCCCGCTCGGAGCCGGATAAACAATAGCTTGTATAACGATAAGTACAAAAAGATGTTAGCAGTATGCTGGAGGGATGTAGCTAATGTAAAAAAGTTTATTTTTGGGTGAACCCCCGCTTTAACCACTTCAACTCCGGAAGTTTTGGCCCCATTCATGAACAGGCCATTTTTTGCAATACGACACTGCGTTACATTAACTGACAATTGCGCGGTCGTGCGACGCTGTACCAAAATAAAATATACCCCCCCCCCAAAAAAAAAAGTCCTCAATTTAGGCCAATATGTATTATGCTAAATATTTTTGGTAAAAGATATCAATAAGTGTATATTGATTGGTTTGTGCAAAAGTTATAGCATCTACAAACTATGAAATATTTTTATGTAATTTGTATTGTTTTTTTTTTCATACCAATAATGGCAGCGATCAGCAACTTATAGCGGGACTGTGACATAAAGGTGGAAAATTGGACATAATTGGTGGGTCCCGGCAGACATCGGGTCAGCTGGACCCGCTTATTGGCTCCAGTTGTGTCCAAGTACAGTGGGAGCAGGTTGCCGGTGGAGCACGTGTCCCAGACCTGGAGGACGTAATCACATCAAATATGTACGTGGGATGGTCCTTAAGCGGTTAATCGTATGTGCCTGCTCTAAAAAGTCCTTAAGCCAGACATTGATTCTCATTCGGTTCAGCAGGGACCAGCCGAGATTCGAACCATGTATGTGCATGCTGACTGAACCCAAGTTAATCGATCTATCAACTTAGGTACAACCATACTGTCAGATTTTTTATATGTGTTTTGCCAGCAGATATAACACAGAACACAATAGCTCAATGGGAGGGATTCCCCCATCCACACTAACTGTATGGATGGGGGAATCAAGCGATTTTCTTTTCTGCAACCCGTGCATAAGTTCATCACATGATCAACACACTTGTAGTCTATTGACACTTCCTTCAGCTTTCTGACTGAAAGACTATATGGAGTTATTTGCAGAAATCTGGAGGACATGCCTGCAAGAGCCTGACATTGCACCCATGATCCCCTCACTAAAAAAAATATAAATGCAAATGTTTTTCCTGCAAAAATTTCTTAGAGGTGAACCTAGCCTTTAAAATGGTAGTAAAACATCATTGTTTACTTGTACCTACAAGTGAGTGAGTGAGTGAGTAACTTATATAGCGCTACAAATGCGAACTAAATAACCTCAAGGCGCTTTTTGCATCCTGTGTCTTCAGAAGAGGTGGGTCTTAAGTTTTTTTCTGAAGGCCCGATGGTTTTCTTCCATGCGGATGTTTGTGGGTAGAGCGTTCCATAGCCGTGGTCTTTGGACTGCAAATCTTTGTTCTTCTTTAGATTTGTAGTGTGTCTTGGGGATGTGGAAGAGGTTTATTAAATAAGGCTTACCTGTAGGTTCAGTAGATATGTCTCAAATATGCACCATTTAGGAGATAGTAGAAGCCGATGCTGTCACCAGCGCATGAATACTGCGGATAGCAGTAGCGTGCTGTCTTTTGGGAGAGCTGTGCTGCGGCTGTTACTCCTGCACGCATGTGTGGGATTGAGGTCATCACGGCTCGACCCGTCAAACAGCCAAAGCCTGTGAACCTGGACGAAGGACCAGGTCAAGATGGAAGCTCTGTCAGCGGTGACAGCATGCCGCTAGAGGGCCTTATTCTAAGGTAAGTCTCTCATAATGTGATACAGTAGTTTGCTATGCATACTAGCACCTTATGCTATTATGTGATGCATACTAGTAAAATATGCTATTATTTTGGAGGGGAGGTTTTTTAATTTTATTTTTTTTGCAGTTTACTACTGCTTTAAGAGCAAGTGCACTATAATAGTATTTAATGAACAGGCATACATTCCTACTATATACTGATAATTTGCTGTAATGCAAAATTGTATATTAAAGGCTGCACTACCATGCAATCTAATATATATTTTAAAAAACAGCTAATTTGAAGAGTTTGTCATCATTAAAGTCATATAGTCTTTAAATAATTGTATTATGCACGTTTGAAGTATTTTTCTTTTCATGAGGTCTGTGAACCATGCTGTTTTCTATAGTCAAGGTGATTTGACAGATGTGGTAACAGCGGTAAATTCAGAGGTGTCTTGACTGGTGGGATTCAATGTCATATAAAATAAATTGGTAATTTAATTGTATGTGAAGAATATTGATAACAACAGGAATGGAGGAAATGTTCTTCTTTTCCCTTCAGATTCAAGGTTGTGTTCAATACATGGAAAAAGTACAGGTAAAAATTCAAGTTGGCCAAACTGGAAACTGGATAATCTGTGGGTAAATAGCAGTTTAAAGATTTTTCCCTCTGCGAATATTTTAATTGTTTTGAATTGTGAGAATTGTATGTTATATACATTATAATTACATAGTCAGTAGGGTCATATATACTGTCAGGACCATAGGGGGAACAGGCAATTTGTAAACTTAAAATCTGCTTTCCTTTGGCTTCAATGCAAGTAAACAAATTACAGCTTGTCAGCACAAAAAGACTTTAAACAACAAGCAAAAATGAGACTCAAAATATAACACAATGACCTTACTAACCAACCAGGAAAGTCCACAACATGCAAGTCTTTCAGTAAGACCTGTGTCATCTTTCACACGGATCTGGGCCACAAAACAAATCTCCACTCTTCAGACACGACCACCATATTAACACTCTGAACTCACCTGTTCTACTAGGCATGGCTTAAAGGAAAGTATCTGCATTTCCTTATTAGGAATGAGCTCCGGCGTGTTCGCACAGTCCACGTGCAGAACCCGCCAGGAAGTCTGCACGGCGATGCGCTAACCACAGGCAGGGAGACATTTCCCGATCTCTGCAGCCTAGCATCACAACAATGTCTCCCTACCTGTGATTAGCGCAGCGCCGTGCAGACTTCCTGGCGGGCTCTGCACATGCATGCGAACACGCCTGAGCTCATCCCTATTCCTTATCAATACACTCTTTGTCCTGCTCTAGGCAGACTCTTCACGGTTTCAACTAGTTTATCAAGCCCTGCTTGATGATCTAGGCACAACATTTTTACTGTATTTTTAACAAAGAAAAAATGTTTTTCCTATTTTTCCTGTCTCGTTAAAGTGACAGTATAAGTTCCCCAGGAAATCGATAAATAAAGCCTCCTCTACTGTTCATACTACCAAACACTGCCCTATTCTGTCTACTGTAGTGACAAGGAGGTCAGCAGAGGTAATCAATGAGAGCTGTGGAGGACCCAAGAGATAACCACACTTGAAGGTGTTGGCTTTAAAGTGGACCTCAGAGGACAAGTTCTTATGACTGGAGCTTTGTTTGGCAGTATGGGTGGCAGGAGAAATAACTATTTACAGTCATCTTTTTAGGACCAAATTAAATTTGTACTCGTGTTTGAAACAACAACTTTGGTTTGTATATATTTTGCTAGTAACCATTGTTAAAATGATTGTAAAGTCAATTTTTTTTTGTTAAAAATAACAAATGTTTCATACTCACCTGGGCTGGGTTTTTACACAGAGCAGCCCAGATCCTCTTCTTTTTGAGTCCCTTTTCGGTGCTCCTGGACCCCCCCTCCTGTTGAGTGCCCCCACAGCAAGCAGCTTACTATGAGGGCACCCGAGCCAAATCACAGCCTTGTGTGTCCATTCAGACATGGAGCTGTGGCCCAGCCCTCCCCCTTTGTCTCCTCATTGGCTTACTGACTTTGACAGCAGTGGTAGCCAATTGTGCCGCTTTCTGCCAATGAGGAGTGCAGTTCTGGGCAGCTAAGAGACTCCTGCAAAATTTTGGATCTAGATGGCGCTTAGGTAAGTATAAGGGGGCTGCTGCACACAGAAAGTTTTTTTATCTAAATGCATAGAATGTATTAAGATAGAAAAACCTTCTGCTTTTACAACCACTTTAAATATTTATTTATAAGGGTTTAAATCAGAACTCAAGTTAAGTATAACAAGATAAAATGAATAGCTTATCAAAAGATATATATATATATATATAAAAAAAAGAATTTTGTTGCAATGTTTTCTTTTAAGCCTGACCCATTCCCTCAGTAAGTTTCCTACTTACTCATTCAACCCACTACCTCTGAGCCCAGACTGTCCTCAGCCCGCCTTTGCCTGGACCGTAAAGGCAGAAGCAGAACAGTGATGCTCATCTCTCTGTCACTTTGCACTTCTCTTATTATCAATATAGTATCTTGGCCAGCACAAGAACTAATTGGCCCCTTGTAATGCTACTTCGTCTCACACTCCAGACCTGTTGCACAGGGACTGCAAACGTCTGATATCAAGTCACATTCAGGTATTTACACCACTTGCATTAAAAAAATACATTTACTAATGTAATATTGCTTAGAGAACTGAATTCATTTGTTCTATTATAACTGCTTTCAGTTCATCTTCAAAGTGTAAGTCTAAGCGCTATCGGTTTTCAAAAGACCGCCGGGAAAACCGAGAACTGGCTCGGTCCCTTTTCCCCTGTACACACGGCCAGTTTTCCCGACAGGAAAACTGCCAGGAGAACTTTGGTCAGGAAAACCGGCTGTGTGTATGCTCCCTTGCAGTGTTTCCCATAGGAAAACTGTGGGGAAAAAAACACGTTTTGTGTTCTCATTTTTTAAACCGCAGTTTTCCTGTTGGGAAAACTGCTAAGGAGCATACACATGGCCGGTTTTCCCGACCAAAGTAAAACGCTGCAGTTTTCCCGAGGGGAAAAACGATCGTGTGCACTAGGCACTTTTAGCAGAAATGTCTGGAAATCAGAAGCAAACTATAATGCAGTGCATACCCTTTACCTGTTCATATGGGGAGCAAGAGCCAATATCTGAACAAATTGAGAACCCATTCCCCTTTGTGTCAAAAGGTGGGTTCACAGAAGCCATACTGTCAATGTGTGCTGAAGATGTTAGGGAGATCTAACAATTCTCCATTGGGGGAGATACTTTTATATTTTGATTTTAGCACTATTACATGTCCCATATAGCAGTGTACAGCTTCCTTTGCCTTGTTTAACAATAGCTTGTGCAATGGCTCTCCAGTTGGCCAGAGTTTGATAACAACAGTCAGCCCCCCCTCCCTGTTTTTTTTTTTTATTGACTTCAACAAAGTTCACAACAACATTCTTGAAATTCAAGCAAGATTTGATAATCCAGGCAGATTTGCTCATGTATAACGTACACTGGGACAAGGAATAAAGGGCAATGTCTAAGGATATAATCAATAGTAAACCAGAAATAAAAGCTCACCACAATTTTTCTTTCCAAGTTTCTCCTAATGCAACCATAAAGGTCCTCAAAAAAAAAGAAAAATAGATGTAAATCCTATACTGACCCAGAAAGGGAAAACTACATAGAATATCTTGAAACATTTTGCTGAATCTTTCCATGTCAGCATAAAATACAACTACCATTTTCCTTTTTAGCAAATGTACTAAAAAGTAAATAATAAAAAGGCAGGACATGTTATGAGATGCACTGCAAAATACTTTTTAATTAACACCAACAGCAGAATGCTTGACCCAAACTTGATTGTAGAACTAGCCACCATATCAACCTTTTATAAATCCGTAAAGACAATAGGACAGGACCAACCATTAGCAATACAAACTACATTTGCTCAGAAACAAAGTATTGTGTCTGTGTTATCCAGTGATAGTACAAACGATTAACACAACAAAAAAAATAACATGTATGCACATGATTTGTACACTGGAAGATGTTTTATTTAATGTGTGATGTTCTAAATACTGCACAGTGAGGATTCCGAATTCTTTTTAACCACTTGACCACTGGGCACTTAAACCCACTTAATAACCAGACCAATTTTCAGCTTTCGGTGCTCTCACATTTTGAATGACAATAACTCAGTCATACAACACTGTAACCAAATGACATTTTTGTCCTTTTTTTCCCACAAATAGAGCTTTCTTTTGGTGGTATTGTATCACCTCTGCGGTTTTTATTTTTTTCGCTATAAATGAAAAAAGAACGAAAATTTTGTAAAAAAATGAAATTTTCTTCATTTCTATTATAACATTTTGCAAAAAAGTAATTTTTCTTCATAAATTTGGCCTAAAATGTATACGGCTACATATCTTTGGTAACAAAACAAAAACAATTTAGATATTATTTAGTCTGGGTGAAAGTTATAGGGTCTACAAGCTATGGTACCAATTACTGAAAATTGATCAATTTGATCACATCTGATGTACTGACAGCCTCTCTCATTTCTTGAGACCCTAACATGCCAAAAAAGTACAAATACCCCCCAAATGACCCCTTTTTGGAAAGAAGACATTCCTAGGTATTTAGAAAGAGGCATTGTGAGTTTTTTGAAGTTGTCATTTTTTCCCACAAATCAAGAATTTTTTCATTTTTATTTTCTTTTTCACAAAATTTTCATATTAGCAGGTTATTTCTCACACACAGCATATGCATACCACAAACTACACCCCAAAACACATTCTGCTATTCCTCCCGACTATGGCGATACCCCATGTGTGAGACTTTTACACAGCGTGGCCACATACAGAGGCCCAACATGCAGGGAGCACCCAGAACAATTCTGACATTTCTCTCCTACATGTAAAAATCATCATTTATTTGCTAGAAAATTACATAGAACCCCAAAACATTATATATGCTTTTTTAGCAAAGACCCTAGAGAATACAATGGCTGTTGTTGTAACTTTTTATCACGCATGGTATTTGCACAGCAATTTTTCGAACACATTTTTTGGGGAAATAAAACAGTTTCGTGCTTTTTAAAAAAAAAAAACATTAAATTTAGCCCAATGTTTTTGCATAATATGAAAGATGAAGTTACGTCAAGTAAATCAATACCCAACATGTCACCCTTCAATATTGCACACGCTCGTGGAATGGCGGCAAACTTTGCGACTTAAAAATCCCCATAGGTGACGCTTTAAATATTTTTACTCGTTACATCATTTTAGTTGGAGAGGAGGTCTAGGGCCAAAATGATTGCTCTCGCTCTAACGTTCACAGCGATACCTCACATGTGTGGTTTGAACACCGTTTTCATATGTGGGCGGGACTTACGTGCACGTTCGCTTCTGTATACGAGCACACGGGGACAGGGGCGCTTTAAGTATTTTTTTTTTTTATTCATTTTACTTTATTTATTTTAGTATTGCGCCGGGGTACTGCAGAGTATTGCGCCGGGGTATGCTGAGTATTGCGCCGGGGTATGCTGTGTATTGCGCCGGGGTATGCTGAGTATTGCGTCGGGGTATGCTGAGTATTGCGCCGGGGTATGCTGAGTATTGCGCCGGGGTATGCTGAGTATTGCGCCGGGGGTATGCTGAGTATTGCGCCGGGGGTATGCTGAGTATTGCGCCGGGGGTATGCTGAGTATTGCGCCGGGGGTATGCTGAGTATTGCGCCGGGGGTATGCTGAGTATTGCGCCGGGGGTATGCTGAGTTTTGCGCCAGGGGTATGCTGAGTATTGCGCCGGGGGTATGCTGAGTATTGCGCCGGGGGTATGCTGAGTATTGTGCCAGGGGTATGCTGAGTATTGCGCAGGGGGTTGCAGGGATGGCTGAGCAGGGATGGATGGATCTGTGACTGCAATAGTCACAGATCCATCCACAGCGATGCCGCCATCCGCGCTCCCCCTCTCACAATGTACCGATCGGTACAGAGAGAGGAGGGAGGAACCGGCGTCATCAAATGACGCCGGTCTGTTTACATGTGATCGCGCTGTCATTGGACGGCGCTATCACGTGGTAAACCGCCGCCATCAGCGCCGATTTATTGTGATCCGTGACGCGCTGGGTCCTCTGGACCCGGCGGTTACGGACATTCCCGTGTGCGTGCCCCAGGGGGTGCGCGGGAGCGCGACTCTGGAATCACGTTATATAACGTGATCCCAGAGTTAAGCAACCACCTTGCCGCCATTATTTTTGGGCAAGTGGTTGCTAAGTGGTTAAGCATCATTTCACTGGAGGTTTGGAGAGCTATTGCAGCCCAGTTAAAGGGCAAGGCTCTTATGTATACATGATTAGGGTGAGCAGCTAGTGTAATTGGTGGTTGATTACACTGGGTGTACGCAATAATTTACCTTCAGCCATTACCACTGAAGATTGTTTTTGGACACTGAGCACCTTTGGAGTATGCAAACTAAACTGGATTGGAGTTTTGTACTTATTATATTTTATTCTGAGGACTAAAGTTCACTTAGGGAATGGTTACTAAGTGCCCAGAGGCGATTCAGTTCGCATGTGTTGCGCTATATAAGTTTCTCACTCACTCATTCACGGTTGTATATGTATTTTTCATTGTGGTATTTTGAGTTAGTATGCTTTTTTGATACATGTTAATGTGTGTCATTTGTTTTCATCAGACAAAGATGTATGCTGGAGGGAAATTTCAAGAGAATGAGGAGGCATCTTTTCTGGAGATCACACTCTGATGTAACAGTGTGGGTGGGGGGGGAGTGTTTCCAGCTTGCCTACTACTAGATCACTGGAATAGGCCAAAAACCAGGAGACAGGTAGAATGATTTAGAAACTCCAGCACATGTGCAAACTTCCGCCAATGGTCTAGCCTGGACAACTAATAGTTCATGGAATCCCTGCTTCAAAGGGAACTTGCATTAGCCCTGGACCCAAAGTAGCCAGCAATCATATGGTTTAGCCACTGCCTGTTATTGCTGACTTAGGCCCCGTACACGCGACCAAATACATCTGTTCAAATCGGTCTGACAGACCGATTTGAACAGATTTGTCTGCTGGGCTGTTTTGGTTTGATCGCTGTACACACGATCAAACCAAAATCCCCGCCGGCAGACAGCGCGGTGACGTGGCGATGACGTTGACGCCGCCATGTCACCGCACCAGGAAGTAAAACACTTCCACGAATGCGTCGAATCCATTCGACGCATGTGCGAGCAGATATGTCTGCTGGTTAGCGTACTAACCAGCAGACATGTCGGATGGACGGATTCCCAGCAGACAGATTTTAAAGCATGCTTTAAAATCTGTCGGCTGGCCAAATCTGTCTGTCCGCCCGTACACACGATCAAATCTGTCTGCTGAAACGGTCTATAAGACCGTTTCCAGCAGATAGATTTGATCGTGTGTACGCGGCCTTAAAGAGGAAGTAAACCCTCTGAAAGCTTTCCTGAAAAAAAAAAAAACTGCAAAAGAAAGGCACATTAGCCCATTATGAATTACTTACCTGAGATCGAAGCCCCTGCAGCGACCCTCGCTCCTCTCCTCCGCCATCGCCATGATACCTGGAGTGACTTCCAGGTATCGCTGCTCTGGCACTGTGACTGGTCGTAGCAGCGATGATGTCACTCCCACGCATGCGCGTGGAAGCCATCAGGGACGGCATGGTCCCATTCATTAATGGCACGCTCACTGCGCCTGCGCCATTGTCTATGGTGTGCATGTGCCATAGACATCGGTGCAGTATTTTCTGCAAATATTTACTTAACCATGTAGGTTAACCACTTCCATATAGGGCATTTTCACCCCCTTCCTGCCCAGACCAATTTTTAGTTTTTAGTGCTGTCGCACTTTGAATGACAATTGCGCGGTCATGCGACGTCGCTCCCAAACGTCCTTTTTTTCCCCACAAAAAAAAAACCACAATATCTTTTACTTTTTGATTTAATAAATATCATAATTAAAAAAAAAAAGTGTTTTTTCCTCAGTTTAGACTGATATGTATTCTTCTACATATTTTTTGTAAAAAATCGCAATAAGCGTATTTGATCAGTTTGCGCAAAAGTTTTAGTGTCTACAAAATAGGGAATAGAATTATGGCATTTTTTTTTTTTACTAGTAATGGCGGCGATCTGCGATTTTTATTATGACCGTGACATTGCAGCGGACATATCGAACACTTTGACGCATTTTTGGGACCATTCACATTTACACAGCGATTAGTGCTACAAAACTGCACTGATTACTGTGTAAATGTGACTGGCAGGGAAGGGGTTAACACTAGGGGGCGCTGAAGGGGTTAAATGTGTTCCCTAAAGTGTGTTCTAACTGTAGAGGGAGAGGGACTCACAAGGGGAGGAGATCGATGTGTGTTCCTCTGTACTGGGAGCACACATCAGTCTCCTCACCGCTGACAGGACATGGATCTGTGTGTTTACACACACAGATCCATGGTTCTGCCATAATTGCGGGCAATCACGGGTGCCCGGCAGACATCGCCACCGCGGGGCACAAACACCAGGTCCCGAGCAATGCGGCGGGGGAGCGCGCACCCCCTAGCAGCCGGGAATGCAAGAACGTCATATGACATCCAGTCTAAAAGAGGAAAGGTTCCCACCGACATCATTTTACAATGACTCGGTAGGGAAGTGGTTAAAGAAGATGTTTCTTGCACCTACAGGTAAGCCTTAATCTAGGCTTACCTGTGGCGCCAAGTGGTCTGTAAGGGTTTACAACCACTTTAAAAGCATTGCTGAGACAGCCAATGCTACCACTACTCAGAGAACTGAAGATCAGAGGCATGTTTGTCAATGCTGTCTTTCATTTTATCTCTATCTTTTATCTAATCTTGTCTTATCTGATGGCTGGACACCAAATGTTCAATATATAACTATTATGTCATCATCTATGTTTAGTTTGACTTCTAGTTTTTTTATTCAATGTTTTGAAACAAGATTAACACACATTTCGCCCAGGATTTCTACATTTTTCCAGTTGAATACAATTTAAATAATGTGTGAATCTTGGGAGAAAATTGTGTGAAATGTATGTGAAAACTTTTATAAATAGTTCCCTATAGAGTTTTTTCTCCCTGTCTTAAGGCTTCTATGAGGGAATCACAGAGGCTGATGTCAAGACAGATTTAGGTAGTCATGCTAAATGTAAATAATAATGTATCTACTTTTTAATATATGGGCATTGTTGGATCTGCCTGGAGTTAAGATTAATTGATCGGCATGCCTGGCCTACCTCTTTGGACTTACTTCCAAATGAGGAGTTACTTAAATCATGCTTCTAGGAGACATGACTTTGGCAGGGACCCTACAGAGTTGGAGTCAGTGTGCTTGGCAGGTGAACCCATTCAAAAAACAACCTTGATTTCTTACGCTTGGCTTCGGGATCAGCCAGTTTGTGGAGATGACAGATTCAGAGAGAGATAGTCACTAGCTCTGGATACACCAATTTCTGAGACACAGTGGAAGAGAGCTTGTATTTTCACACACAAATGTTCCCTCAGCTCTAGAACACAGGAAACTGCCTACAAATTACTTACTCACTGGTACGCTACACCTGTAAAGCTACACGCTTGGTTTCCACAGACATCGGATACCTGCTGGAGATGCGATGAAGACAACGGCACTCTCCTTCATATTTGGTGGCAGTGCCCTTTGTTTGTTCTTTATTGGAAAGAGGTTTGTGAGATAATTCAGGTGATCACAGAGACGAAGATGAAGCTTGATGCGGCATTTTGCCTCTTGCATATCACAAATGTATCATATCAAAGGTATAAAAATTCACTATCTAAGCACCTATTGAATGCGGCTAAGGCTCTTATACTGCTCTTTTGGAAATCCTCTTGAGTCCCCTCGATCCGGGATTGGCTGTCCAGGATAGCTGAAATCTGTAGTATGGAGGAGACGGTGGCTCAGTCCACTGATGATAATGAGAGATTTTTCCAGACTTGGTCTCCTTGGATCCAATTTAAAGCCTCACAGGCCTATGAAAATGTAATGGCCAGGGTCTAGACCATTTGTCCCATGTATTAGTTTCCTTTATATACGCAATCGGGCTCACCGGTCTGTTGTAGGAGCTGGTTTCTATCTAATCCCCTCTTTGTCCCTCCCCCTTCATTCTTTTCTTATCTACAACTACTTTTATCCCCTTTCTTCTTTTCTACATATAGAACTCTTGCTCAAATTTTCTTGTGATGTTTACTAGACACATGTCATTCTTTATGCTAAATATCATTCTTGACTGTCATTTAACAGTAATCGATATGTTCTATTGTTTCCATCTGTAATATTGTATGATGTCGAATCATTTAAACGATTGTCTTGTATTGCACATTAGTTGGGAGCTGCGACTCCCGATTTAAGTTTTTCTTACTTTCCTTTCAATAAACTGGATGTTATAAAAAGAAAAAAGAAGATTAATTGATCATTGCATAGCATTGGCTAGAATAAATGCTTCTCCATTAAAAAGCATAACTGAGGCATTCCTATATTCAAGTGTTTGTTAATCTTTTAGGTTAACTTTCTGAGATTATGTGGAATAAAATAAGTAAAAATAATGTTATTATACATTTTTTTCTTACATCCCTTTATCACTTCCTAATTAAAACCTTTAAACATTAATGTATTCATATCGGCTGCCAAGTTAAACTTCTATTTGTCCAGAATAAAATGCATACAGTAAATTGCTAGGATAGACTATGGATGTGAACAGTTATTTGACATAAAACTGACACATTTCTTAAACTCAGAAGAAATGTTCTAGTTCTATAGGGAGTAAATGTCCACTCCCAATCACTTCTAGAGAGACCCAGCACTTAGGAAAATAAAAATGTTTCAATTAATATAGCATGGCAGGTGTCTTGCATCCTGATTGTGTCCTGGAATGAATTACACGTAATCTATGAACGTAGGGTTGCACTATGGCTCATTCCTACTGGCCACCCAGTCAAAATTTATCAGCCCATCTCTGAAAACACATTGCTGTAAGTAAAAAACTGATGGTTAATTGTCTGTCAGATATACAGATTGCCGTTAGAGAAACATTGTCAGGATCTATTTTTACTTTGGCATGTGGAAACAAATGAATCACTCCAAGCCACTGTTCCTTAATTAATTTCAGTACAACTTACAGAAGTAAAAATAAACAGAATTGTATTAATTATTAAACACACTGAAGCATTACACAACAATAAAATTAAATGGATATTCTGCAAACATTACAATGTTATAAAGATGTTCATTTGTCAAATATTCTAACAAATCTCTAAATGGGATGGAAAAATAGGGCCTATTCCTGTCTGCACATGTCGACTTATTACTCAAGTATTAGGTTGAAGCTGCATTTTTATGTATATCATTTTTCCATACCTTCCTGAGGATGCAACACTGATTGCGAAACGCGTAGAGACTGCTGTACAACTACACACTCAGACTGCAGGACAGCTGGGAGGACCCTAGGAAAAAGGCTTTGTTACCCACCCACAGCGTTAGCATACACGGTTGGAGACGCTTGGTGCCAGCTTAAGGCACTTTTAAATGTGAGTGCAATACGTACCTGCTTTATACAATAAAAATACATTTTTAAACATATCACACTATGTGGAGCACTTTCTTTTCCTGTGAGCAACCATAGGAGAAGATGACATATTACCTCCATATCCAATATACCTGGTAGCAGGCGGAACATCATTATAAGCATTGTAATAACATAAAATAAATGTCATGGCATATGCAAGGTCACACTGTATAAATACAGAGAAAAGATGCAGCAGGAAAAAATAGACAACAAGAGGACAAATAAGAGGACAACTAATTACAAATATTTCGTTTCATTTTTTCGTTTTCATTTGGAAAATACATTTATTTAGTTACTCCCGAAAATCGTTTTGATTTATTTCGTTTTTCGTTGGGGAATAGCTTTTGTCCGAAAATCCAATAATACTTGGTTTCTGTCGAATGGTCAAAAGAATATTCGACGGAACGTCGAATCTTTACGTCGAATCATACATTACCGTTTGAATATTCCGCATACAAGAATTCTCGTAAATCGAAATCTAATCTCTGTAATGTCAAATCTATTATTTCTATAGTGTCTAATCTTTTCTCTATAATGTCAAATCTATTATTTCTATAGTGTCGAATCTTTTCTCTATAATGTCAAATCTATTATTTCTATAGTGTCGAATATTTTCCCTATAATGTCGAATCTTTTCCCTATAATGTTGAATCTTTTCCCTATAATGTCGAATCTCTCTATATCTAATTTTTACCGCAACTAAAACGAAAATAAAGCATTTTTTATGTCGGATCTTTCAGTTTTCGTTTCTTGCACTTTCGTTTTTGTTTGTTAAAACGTTAACGAAAAAAACAGATTTTCGGACGAAAATGCATTCTAACGAAAACAAACGCACATGTCTAGTAATAAGGCCTGTAGTCTGCCCTCTGTAAATTGGTCTCTTTACAACTATAGGTTTGTACTGTCAATGGTCAAGGATGCCGGTGGGTGCAGGTCCACTAAGTCATTAACAACTACTGATGTCACGGGCCCCATTCACTTATACAGCTGAGAATCCCTGACACTGTAAACAAATGGGCAGGATCCCAGTGATGGGATCCCATCCCCTTGTATATAACAGCTGTCATCTACTGGACCTTACATTTGTTTGGTGACAAACAAACAAGTGGGACGTATCTTGTAACAGCGTTTTCTTTTAGTGGATTGTCAGCCATCAGACATTGACGAGGATCTGCATTGCTGGTACCCCAGGGCAGTGCACACCACCATGCTATTTTTTGACATCCCTTTCCCCATTACCCCAGAAAATTTGTATTTTTAATTTGACAGATTTAGATCTCATAAATTGTATCAGGGGTTGAGTTCAGTATCTGAACTTTTTTGAAGTTCGCAGAACCCCTGGGCAGTTCGGCTCATCATAAATCCCAGCTTGGTATTTATATATTGCCATGTAAACATGAAATCAACAAACAGACAGCTAGATTTTCTTCTCCACATTAAATGTTCCAACTCTTAAGAAAGCAAGGATTAAGTATGTAGCAATGACAACATTCCTGGTTAGCAGCCCTAGGCAATGCTTTACATTTGCATACATTAGAGGGTACTGCCAGGGTAGGTAGAGAAGCAAAAAACTGCCATCCTTACCTCCCATAGCATAAATACACACACTGGGGACCTTGGAGAAAACCTGGAGATTTGACTGGGCTGTTGGAAAGCTGGAAAAGGATACTGAGAATCTACTAAGGCCTCGTACACACGATCGGACATATCCGATGAAAACGGTCCGCGGACCATTTCCATCGGATATGTCCGATCTGGAGTTTGATCCGATGGCGTGTACACACCATCGGATCAAATTCCCCGCCGGCGGACGGCGCGGTGACGTGTCGGTGACGTGGCGGTGATGTTGACGCCGCCACGTCACCGCTACGTCACGCACCAGGAAGTAAACACTTCCGCGCGCATGCGTCGGATCCATTCACAGGATACGACGCATGTGTGGGAGGATATGTCCGCTGGTTTCCCGTACTAACCAGCGGACATATCCGACGGACAGGTTTGTAGCGGACAAATTTCAAAGCATGCTTTGAAATTTGTCCGATGGACAAATCTGTCCGCTAGCCCATACACACGATCGGAGATGTCTGCTGAAACGGTCCATCGGACCGTTTTCAGCGGACATATCCCCTCGTGTGTACGAGGCCTTACTGTTAAGTATATTACAAGCTGAGAACTTTTTGGTAGTATTATGCCGCGTACACACGATCACTTTTTGTGATGAAAAAAAACGACGTTTTATGTGACGAAACAAAACAACGTTTTTCAAAATTCATTTTTCCAAACGACGTTGCATATACACCATTGTTTTTCCAAAATGCTCTAGCAAAGCGTGGTGACGTACACCACGTTCGACGGCACTCTGTTCCATTGAAGCTCCGTCTCATAACTTTCTTCTGAGTATGCGCGGGTTTAAAAACGTAGGGGCAGATTCACAGAGAATTAGATTCTCGTAGAGTATCAGAAATACACTACGCCGCCGTTTTTTACCTGGCTCTACGTGGAATCCAGGTAGATTTTGTCCAGTAAACGATGGCGGCGTAGTGTATTTCTCCCGTCGCAACCCATCTGCGGGGGTAGGGGGCGTGAAGCATTTAAAATAGGCGCGTTCCGCGGCGATCGAACTGCGCATGCTCCGTTCCCAAATTTCCCGCCGTGCATTGCGCGAAAACACGTCGTCACGTCGTAGTAGCGTCGTTTACGTACATTCCTATTCCCGAACGAGTTACGTTAAAAAAAAAAAAATAGTGGGAGCTGTGGTGGCTCAACGTGATTGGCACTGCGTTGACAAGCCATTCACCTCTGCAGCCAAGGGTTTGGATCCCGGTCTCGGCTACATGTGAATTGAGTTTGGTGGTCTCAGCCCGGCTCCCGGTGGGTGTGCTATGCAAGGTACGCCTGTGCTTAGTACGCCCACCCCCCCCCAAAAACCACCACACTTGCACGCACACGAAATTGGTTTAAAACACACGCACTTTGGCCATGCGGTCTCTTAAAATAAAGAGAGGCGAAGGACCTACGGGGCTGGCTGGGTGGGCTAGGCCCCCTCACTCCCTCATAGGGGGAGTCCCTCTGCCCCATTGGGGTCCCGTTGGGCCCCAGTTGGGCTCCCAAGAGGAGCAGGTAGGGCGGGGTGAGTGGGAGGCCCCCCTTCACACCCGCCATTGCCACCAGGGGCATGGAGAAGGATGGTGAATGCCTCCGGGGGGAGGGTCTGCCTACTCCCAACTCCTGCAGTCCGGCTCCTCTCTCTCGAGTTCACGCACAAAAATACACTTAAAAAAAAATAAAAAAATTAAAGAAAAAAAATAAAAACTCATTTGCATATCCCGACGCATGAAAACAACGCAAACTCCTCCCAGCGGCCGCAAAAATATCGCAGTGTAGATCCGAAGGCTTACGAGGACGTAAGCCTCTCGGATCGAAGCCCGAAGCCGCCGTATCATGGTTTGAGGATTCAAACTAGTGATACGGCGCGCAAAATTTGAAATTACTCCTGTCTAACACAAGTTAGACAGGCGTAATTGCTCTGTGAATCTGGGCCGTTGTTTTCAACGTCGTTTTGCCCACACACCATCACTTTTTTTGACACAAAAAATGACATTTTGAAAAACTACACAAAAAATTCAAGCACGTTCGAATTTTTTTTTGGACGTTTTTTTGAAGACATAAAACGACATTTTGCCCACACACGATCATTTTAAATGACGTTTTTGAAAACGTCGTTTTTTTTCATCACAAAAAGTGATCGTGTGTACGCGGCATTAGAGACAAATTGTATACATACACCAGGGGTCAAGATCCCGATGCTCTCATTGGAACGATCAGTATGGTAGGAGGTCAAAAAATTAATGGGCTTCAGGGATATCCCTGCTGAGCTATCTATGTGGGATAATCCCTTGTTTAAAGAACAATATACATTCGAGGATAGTATATTTTGGAAGCAAAAAGGAATAGTAGCTTTGGAACAGGTATACCAAAGTGGGAATATATGCTCCTTTGATTATTTGAAAACACAATATAAACTAGTCGATACATTCTTTTATATATTTTTACAGTTAAGACATGCGTTAAGTGCCCAATTTGGTAGTAAAAGTATAGATATATCTAGATTCCCCCTTATAGGAATATTGAGAACTCAAGGACCAAAGGGATTAGTATCCAAGTTGTACACATATTTTATGCAGGCCAAGATACGGGACTCTCCGCTTCAGATTAAGAGGAAGTGGCAAACAATATGTCCATCTATGACGGATGAGATTTGGGGGGAAGCCTGCAAATCACATTTGACAGTATCACCTGCAAGCAATAATAGATTGATACAGTTTTACATAATACACCAGGTTTATCTTACACCGTGTAAACTAAGCCTGATGGGGAGAGTAGTAAACGCGTAGTGTGCAAGATGTCACCTACCACGGGCTGACTTCGAGCACATGATGTGGTCTTGTCCAGGCATCAGTAGATATCGGAAACAGGTTTTGGATATACTATCAGAAGTGGTGGAAGGATGCGTCCCATTTACTCCAGAAGTATGTCTATCGAGAGTCAGAGGTGGAAAGTATATGCTAAGACTTGTTTACAAGAAACGTTATTTATGACCCGCAAATAAATTGTACTTGGATGGATGCAACCTACACCTCCTTCGAAGGGACAATGGCTTGGGGCGGTAAATCAAATCCTTCCATATAAGAAACTATTGTACAAGCATAGAAAGGACACCCCAGAAATATTATAGAATTTGGGATGAGTGGTTGAACTCCGGGTCAACTCTTAGTGGTGAATAAGTAGAAGAGGGGCACTAATAGAAGGATATTCTGATTATTGGAAGTCAGTAAAGACGGGGAGGGGCGCTGCAACCAGGGTAACGGGGTAGTTTGTCATTATTGTTTTGTTTCCTTTTTGTTATCTGTTTTTTTTTTCCTGTTCAAGGTGGAATGTAATGTATAATGATATTTTTTTTCTGTTTATGTGGTTGTATTTTTGAAATGGGAAAAGATTTAATGAAGAAACAAAATAATATTGACAGATGTAGACATGTGAAAGAATAAATTAAAAATGTATTAAAAAAAAGAAAATGTACTTATATCCAAGAATTAGGCTGTTAACATGTCACTTACAGCAGTCACTATAATTTTAAGGTGGCCTGAGCAGAAGGTTGCAGCCCCTAGTGGCCTATTCGGCTTAGTTAAAAATCCATCCCTGCCTATGCTGCTTTCATTTTCAGCTAGTGTGCCTGTCTCCCTACTACAGACCCATGTTGAGAGAGAAGACGTTAACATGCTGCTGACACTATGCTCTAAAACAAAAAATAAAAAAATTGCACTAACTGAAAATATAAAAAATTGGGATGTGACACCCAGAAGGTTGCAATCACGTGTAACATACACAAAGTAATAAAAAAAAAAAAAAAAACTGCGCCAACTATAAGTTCAATCAATCAGCCCACAATAATGAATTAAGAAATCCAGAGTCGTGAATCGTGAAAAACTAACAGCACCCAAGTGCACTTGACTTCAGTGAAGACCACCACCACATGGAATGCAGCTTACCAGATAAAGCAGGGGTGCCCAACCTTTTGAAGTGCGAGGGCCACTTAAGCAACTTGGTAACCAGTCGCGGGCCACAATGAGCAGAGCGGACAAATGACAGGTCATGGCTACTCTATTGGTTCTCCGATCCGCCCAGATGGAAATGGATACATTTCCTTTTGTTTTTCGGATTGGAGGTAGGCGGGCGTAAACGAACATCTGTCGCTCTGTAGAGGTGAACTGAGGGCCCCATTTGGTCGGGCTGATCGTGTGAACAGGGCCTAAGACTGCTTTCACACTGATCTGCTGTGGTTTACTCACACCGCGGGTACAGCGTAGTGCACCTGTGTCTAACCTGTGGGTTAGCTGAACTTTGCCATATGACTCCACCTGTGGCAAAAGCCGGCGCAGTAGAGGACACATCTGTTTATGGGGCTCTGCTCCACAGCTGTTTTCTTTCTCACAACACTGATGTTACAGTATGGCAGGTCGGCAACCTGCAATTTGGGCTTGCCAAGCCGCCATTTCAGAGTAGGAGGTCGCGGGCCACATCAGAGGGCTCCGCGGGCCACATGTGGCCCCCGGGCCACTGGTTAGCCACCCCTGAGATAAAGGATATATTGTGGCAATAAGAAATAATCCAAGGATGGAATCCAGCCAGGATGGACAGATACCCGGAGTCCCTCTGATGATAAACCCTCAGGAGTATGCCAATAAACATCCGTGGATCACAATATAAACACAAAAGACCAAACCATGGCGTGACATCGTTTGGATAAAATTTTATAAGATTAAAAATGCTACTCACATTGACTTGTGAAATATGCGCATAAAAACAAATGCCGGAGGCGCATGCGCGGACAGCTCCAAGATGGCAGCTTAGCCCTGGAGCTCCGCACCGTTCCGACTGACCGACGGATCTAGCGGGCGGATCGGGTCACCCCAGCTGGCCACAACAACACTCTCGAGCAGAGGGGTAGCGAGAGCACCGGTGTATGTCGGTAGGACCGACGAGACGGAGCCTGGGACCTCAGCTGGAGGCGGTAAGCGGGACGCTCGATTCCAAGATGGCGGGCGGCTCCCAGAATTACCTCACAGACACGGAGGAATCCTTTAGCACCAGACCATCCTATGCCTCCGTGGCCCGCTCACTCGCTCCAGGGAACCCGGCCAGCCCCATACCGACCATGGCTCATTCCCCTGCATCCACAGAGTCCCTGTTAGAACAGACAATGGCAGAACTCATGGACTCCCCCCTGAGGCCTACCTCCCCACATGCAGCTGACAAGCCTGGCATGGCAGAGACCACCGCACACTCCCTGTCACAAACGACTGACTTGTTCACACAACTGTCTCTCTTACTGGACAGGGGACTGGCACAAACAGCTGCCAAAATTACAGGAGAACTCAGGGGGGACTTTCAGATGATTGGCACCAGGATGGAATCGATAGAGAACAAACTCGATCAAACGATCGCAACTACCAGACAGAATTCTGACCACATCCAATTCTTACAGGACCAACTGGACACTGCCCTCTCCCGAATCGATGACCTGGAGTAGGTCCAGGAGAGAGAATTTTAGGATCAGGGGGCTCCCTGAATCTATTACCGACACTTTCCCGGTGGTCCAGGACTTTGTCAAACAGCTGATCCCTACCATCCCCCAACATAAATTGGAAATTGATCGGGCCCATAGAACCCTAGGACCGCCGAGGAAGGATGGCTCCCCAAGGGACATTGTGGTCAAACTCCATTTCTTTTCAGTGAAGGAGGAAGTGATGAAGGTGAGCAGACGCCAAAACCCTCTCACTTGCCGGGGCCACACGGTTCAAGTGTTCGCGGACCTTTCGCCCACAACTATCCAAAAAAGAAGAACCCTGAAGCCCCTCTTATCGGCCTTGACGCAACGTGACATCAAATACAAGTGGGCCTTCCCATTTGCCGTAAAATTTGAGTACAAGGGTAAAGCACATGCATTTCACAACTTCCGTGATGGGGAACGCCTCCTGCTGAACCTTCGCCTTATTTCTCATGAAGCCGCCATGGATCTCTCAAACTCCAATCCTGGATCCACCAAACGTCCTTCTCCTGCAAGCCCCCTGACGAACACCTGGGACAAACCTAAATTTAAGAAGACCAGGGACACTAGGCCACCTTGATGTCGCTAAAGAAGAATCCCCGGAAACAGTTCGTGAAGACTTTTGTTTTCTCCGGACGAACTCCCCCCACTGTTTTGAGAAGTGTTCCCTACTCCTCATTCTCTCCCAGTTGCGGTCCTGAGGGACCTTGTCGGTTCCATTCATAATTCTGAACTAGACCACCCATATGTCTTAATGACCACTCACGGTTTAAGTGTTGCTACTCATGTTTAACTGTATACTCCTCTCTCCGATAGTCTTTGATATTCTTGATAAGGAGGGGAGACAGGGGAGGAACAAAGGGGAAGAAGGGATTTTTCCTTTTGTCTCCTGTTCTGTTATGTTCCCCTTTTTTTTTTTTTTTTTGGTGCATTTGGTCGCCCCTCGGGGGCCCATGTCCTCTTCTGCATGCTTTACGTGTGGATGGGGGTTGGGTTATTGGGGGGCGGGCCCCTGGGGTGCCCCTTTTGGTCCGATATATTTGTTTTTTGTTTAGATGGAGCTATCAGCTCCAGTTTAGCTTCTTGGCTACGTCGGAGCCGGGGCGGTGTTGCAGCGCCTCCTCCTATCCCACGGACCAGGCTATGCCCTTTCCCTGGGTTAGGCGTCCACCCTGCTTGCAGGGTGCAGTAAATGAAAACAGGGTTCTTGATGTTGGGCAGGCTGATGCCCAACACACCCCTGAGCCCCTTGCGGGCTTGAATCCCCCCCCCCTTCCCCCTTCCCACCCCTTTCCTATGTCTTATCTCTCTCTAACTTTTCTTCCTTTTGCAGGCAGGGATGGGACGACTGGCGAACTTCTATCCCCAGGTGATCTGCGGCTCACCAGACGACCGGGTCCTCAGCTCCATTATGGTGTCCCTGGCCAGGTAAGTGGCGGGGTTTTGGTGATCTCCCCCATACCTTTGCTCCATGGCTAGCGGCACTCCCAAGGCGACCTCTTTGAAGGTAGCCACACACAACACACAGGGTCTAAACTCCCCATCCAAACGACGGAAGGTACTGGACTTCATGAAGTCCCGTAACCTTGATATCCTTTTCCTACAGGAAACGCACTTCCCGATCCGATACAAACCCAACTTCCTCCATGCACAGTTCCCCCAGTTTTTCCTATCCAGCGCAGAGGATAAAACCAAAGGGGTAGCGATCCTCATATCCAAGCACTGCAGGTTCTCACTACAGTCAGAATACAAGGACCCGGGAGGGCGTTTTGTCTTGGCCAAGGGCACTATCGATGGCCATATGTACTCCCTGGTTTCCTATTATGCACCCAATGTGGGCCAGCTAAAATTTTTCACTGAGCTTTTCAAAATCCTAGACCCACTATTGGAGGGCATGGTGATATTGGGCGGGGACTCGAATGTCGCCTTCGATCAAGGCATTGATAAATCCAAACCTCCAACAGCACAAAATGTACGACCCACTAGACTTAGCTCTAAGATTGCCAAATTAGTATTTCGGAGGGGCCTTACTGACATCTGGAGGGAGATGAACCCGACCCAGAGAGACTACACACATTTCTCCCACGCCCACCAAACCTTTGCTAGAATAGACCATCTCCTGATTTCAAACGCCCTGATCCCTTCGGTCAGCAAGTCCCAGATCACAGACACAGTCTGGTCCGACCACTCATTAGTAAGTATGATTTTGACTAACCACCCCTCACTCCCTAACCACCGTCAGTGGCGGCTCAACGAATCGATACTGTCGGACCCTGCTCACAAACAAGAGGTAGAACTGGCCATATCTGAATACTTTTTGCAAAACAGCTCCCCTGACGTCTCGGCAGAGACTCTCTGGGCTGCTCACAAGGCTACCATTAGAGGCAAATTAATTCAAATCAAATCAAGACTTAATAGGGCTCGTAGAGCGGACATAGAGAACCTCGAAAAAAAATTCCAAGGGCTCTGTGCGGAACATAAGAGGGATCCGGGCCGGTGCCCCATGTCTCGCATTGACTCTGCCCGCCTAGAATTAAATTTAGCCCTGACTGCTAAAGCGGTGTCTGGTCTGCGATGGCAGGGGGCAAGATTTTACCACATGAAAGATAAACCGGGGCCCCTCTTAGCTTCCAAACTCACCCCGCGTCCGCGAACGTACGCTTTCCCTAAAATTAATGTACCAGGACAGTCCCCCACGGCGAACCCACTTAAAATCCTTGGGGCGTTTCACTCTTTCTACACGAATCTATATAGAGGACAACAATCAGGAACAACCCCTATCGGGACTGGGTTCCTGGATAACCTCCCTACGCCCACATTATCTAGGGACCATAGAGACAGACTCGAAGCCCCTATTTCTGTAGCAGAAGTTCTGGAAGTCATTAAGGGTTTGAAGACGGGCTCTGCCCCGGGACCGGACGGGTTCTCCGTTCCATACTATAAGGCCTTTGCACAAACTTTAGCCCCTCACCTAACAAATTTCTTTAACTCCAAAACTGGGGGGGATCCCCTGGGCGCACAGCTGAATACTGCCTACATCTCCGTCATACCTAAGCCTGACAAAGATCCGGGGGAGGTCAGTAACTACAGACCAATATCCCTGATCAATAATGATCTTAAGATAATGACTAAAGTTATGGCGGACAGGTTGGCATCCTTTATTGCTGTCTATATACACAAGGACCAGGTTGGGTTCATACCGGGACGGCAGGGCCCGGACCAAATCAGAAGGGTAGTGGATGTAATGTCTCTATTGCAATCTGGATGGGACGGCAGGGGGGCTCAGGCTGGGATGCTGTTGTCGTTGGACCTCCAAAAGGCCTTCGACTCCGTCTCTTGGTCCTACATATTCCAGATTTTAGAGAAGTGGGGATTCGGCCCTCAATTCACCGGGCTAGTTAAGTCTCTTTACTCAAACCCCGAAGCTAGGGTCAAACTGCAGGGCCTGTATTCTGACCCAATTAAAATACGTAACGGGACCCGCCAGGGATGCCCTCTCTCTCCGTTACTCTTCGCTATTGCTATAGAGTCCCTGGCCATAGCCATTAGGTCTAACCCTGACATCACCGGAGTACGCTGCGGATCCACAGTCCACAAATGTGGTCTCTTTGCAGACGACATAATCCTTTTTATAACCTCCCCCATTACATCACTACCGGTGGTATGTAAAACGCTTGATGATTTTGCAGACGTGTCGGGCTTAAGGGTTAATTATACCAAATCCTGGGCCCTCAACGTATCCCTCCCATTGCCCCTGGTGGCCCAGTTGAAGGATTCGTTCCGCTTCAAGTGGAGTGACTCTTCCATTCGCTACCTGGGAATTAACTTAACCCCCAAATCTGAACAATTATACCGAGCCAATTATCCCCCCACCTACAAAAAACTAGAACTTGACCTTAAACAATGGCACCCGTACCAACTGTCCTGGCTGGGGCGGATAAACTCGGTGAAGATGACCCTGCTCCCACGGCTACTTTACCTCTTTCGCGCGCTCCCGATTTCTATTAGGAAGGACCATTTGACTTCGTTCCAAAGCAAGGTCATCCAATTTGTATGGGGCAAGTCGGGCCACCGCCTAGCTAGGCACACCCTTTTTAGACTCCGAAGCAAAGGGGGATTGGGACTGCCCAACCTACTCTGGTACTATCAGGCGGCTAGACTCACCCAGCTATCCACAGTTTATAGCAAATGCACCAAACCTGATTGGGTGGAAATGGAAAGACAGGCAGTCCCCTCCTTCACCCTTGACTATCTCCTCTGGAGTGCCCCTAAGGCCAGACCCCCCATTCTTTGCCCAGCTCTATCGCACTCATTCATGATCTGGGATAAACTCAGAAATGACCCTTCCTTAGTCTCCCCCTGTAAACCCTTGAGTCACATATTTCATAACCCAGACTTTCCCCCAGGTATGGACATTCGAACATTCAAATGGTGGTTGGATAAGGGGATGTATCGGATCGGGCACTTCATCTCTACCACGGGACCTGTTTCTCTTTCTCAATGTATTATGACCCTGAAATTACCTCCTACGGAGAGATTTCGGTTCCACCAAATTTCCTCCTTCCTTCACTCCATTTGGTCCACGAAACCCGACCCCCCACAACTCACACCATATGAACAATGGTGCGGAGACCTTCAGGAGCAAAGGGGGGGGATCTCCATGATATACTCGTCACTGGCCGGGGACAAACAGAAGGCGCCCTATATGCTGGCCTGGGAGGCGGACTTAGAATTGACCTGGGATCTGGATACTTGGCATAAGGCTGTGGGCTCCTCATATAAGGGCATCTACAACGTATCTCTTGTGGAAGCCAATCTGAAGGTTTTCACCAGATGGTACCTCACCCCCACCCGGCTTGCGGTTATGTACCCCTCGACCTCTCCCTTGTGCTTCAGGGGATGTCAGTTGAGGGGTTCCATGCTACACATCTGGTGGGAATGCCCCAAAATCAGAGGTTTTTGGAACAAAATATTTTCTATAGCATCCAAAATAACTGACCTGGCTATCCCCAGGTCCCCCTCGACGGCCCTCCTTAACCACCTCCCTGTGAAAGCCCTCAAATCCTCCCGCAAGCTTGTATTCTTCATCTTTCTGGGTGCTAAAATCACCTTGGCCAGGGCATGGAAACGTCCCAGGGTCTCCATAACAGCAGCCAAAAGGAAAATTTCATGGATCATGTCCCAGGAGAAGATGCTGAGTTCTATCCTAGATACTTCCCTCCAGTTTAGGGAGATATGGGAGCCCTGGGCTAAATACATGGGGGTCGGAGACTCCATTTATGTGTCCACCTAACCCCCCTGGAAGTGGGCCTCTCCCTCTAATCACCGCAGTCCCCCCCCCCTGCTTTTCCCTCCTTCTCTCTCTCCTTTCTCTGTCCACCCTACCCCCTTATCCATCCCAAGCGTTACGGGGAAATCACCCTGGGCATAGATTGATCCCTATTGATCCATAGATTTTTTGAGCCCAACCTAGGCCTCCCCCCGGGTTGTTGATGTTTCAATTCTTAGTTCTTATTTTGTCTTTTAGTTTTTTGGTTGTATTTTGCTTGCCTTTTAGCTACATAAAGGTACAGAGTGCCTTCTGTATCAGCTGCCCACCTGCCTACGACGACCTCTAACTAATTTCACTTCCGGATGTATACGGTGAGTGGGGGTCCTCTCCACCATCCTCTGCACAGTTTAGCTCCCGTCGGGGTGCAGGGGAGGTCGGAGGGTGATCCCGCTCTGCAGGGTCCACGGGCATGGGCACAATTGAAGCAGTGTTAGGCAATTATTTCGTCTTGTTACCCTTGGTAATGCGTTTCCTTTGTGAATTGTACCTGTACACCTTGGATGATCTTTCATATGCTATTTCTCTCTGCATTGTACTTCCATTTTTTTGAAAACTTAATAAATACTTTAAACATAAAAAAAAAAAAAAAAAAAAAAAAAAAAAAACAAATGCCGGCCGGCACAACAGGAGCCCTTCCTCCTCTGTAAAACGCGGTGACGTCACTGCACCTCAAATGCACTTTTGTCACAGATTAATGTTTCTGAAATCTCATCAATTCATCCACTAACAATCAAACTTGAAGTTTGTGCAGGAGATGTGCAACTAAGCTAAAGGTAGCCATGGGCTCCTGCTGCTGTCAATCAAATCCAGAGAGCAGAGAGTGGGAGGCGAGGCTTAGGCAACACTGTGTGTGTCAATAGATGCACACAGCTCGCCTCAGTATTGAGCCCATACATCTTCCCCCATAGCAATTGTTTTGGTATTGGGGCAGAAGGAGAAGAGGATGCGGGCCGGGGACCCCAGAAGAGGAGGTTTAGGGCCGCCCTGTGCAAAATCATTGCACCGAGCAGGTAAGTATAACATGCTTGTTATTTTAATACAAAAAAAAATACTTTTAAAACAGCATAATTTTGATAACCTATCAATTTTTATCACCAAGATTTACCAGGAGATCACGTTTTGAGTCAAGGCAAACTGATGAAAGAGTAACTTTTTGAATGACTGACTAAACATCTCTGGCCCTTAAAAAAAACACTCAGCTTCCTAGATTTACAGTATTCCAAAAAAAAAAAAGTGAAAATAGCAGTTGGTAACTAGTTGACCCTTTTCTGAATACATATAGAGGCGGATCTACTATATGCAAAAAAGCATAGTGAATGAGTTTAAGTTCTAAAAACTTCCATTATCCAATCATGTGCAAGCAACATTTTTTTTTGTTGTTTGGTTGTTTGTTTTTTCCTTTTTATTTTCATTGCACAAGATCTGGAAATATGGAAGCTAATTGGTTTCTATGCAGAGGTGAGCCTGATTTTGCACTTTCCAGCCTTAGTAAATAAACCCCATTGTGTATGTAGAGCTCACTCCCACAGGTGCCGCTGGTTTAATTTGGGATCGGCGTAATTTAAGTTACCTCTGTAATATGTCTAGGGGTGATAGCAGTGACGGAATGTCCAGGCAGTTGGTTGACGTTTTAAAATGCTTTATTCTATGTCCAACACGACCAACAGTCAACTTGGAGTAGATAGGACAGATTGGTAAAAGAGCAACTTTGCAGATTCAGGCTTTGGATAGACGGAAGCAATCCTGCCTCCAAATAGTATTCTCGCTTTTGTCGCCACCCCAGCCGGGATGGGTGCAGTGCACCGGGACAGGCCTCCCTCACAGATCTGGCAGTTGGAGTGTCACTGTGAGCTCTGAGAAGGATCAAGTCTCTGCCACCGACTTGGCTTTAGTAAATTAGTAAAGGCCTCTGCCACAGGTCCAATACTCAAGGACAAGAATTAAAGCGAATCCTCTCAGTCAATAGTTGGGGTCACCGACTGACAGTTTGCAACTCACAACCTGTCAGTGTCCGGTCACCCAGATCCCTGATAGTTCCATCTAAATCTTATTGGTTCACCTGCCTCCGGGTTGACCTCAGACCGACTCCCCACCGAACAGCACCTAGCTTGGGATCTCCCTTGAAGTGTGGGGTCCCAGTAAGACACTCCAATTAGCTGCTGGGTTATAGTGGCTCTGCCTGGACCCCGCTGGCGCCACCCGCTGCCCAGAGATGGAACTACATTTCTGGAGCACAGAATGACCCACAGGACAGTTCAGGGCTGGCAGCAGCCGAATTTAAATAATTCAACATTGGTGAGAGCAAATAAGTCTCTCATCCCCCTCTAAATTTAAATAGCGTCCTAACTGAAAGTATAGGGGCGCTACATGTACTTAAAAGTGGGGTATGCCTGTAGCTGGTTTCATAAGAAACATTCCTTTTTATTAAGAACTTAGTAGGAATGACTGTGCAAGTGAGGGTAGCATTTACTTAAAAAAAAGAATTACAGAAAGTTGCAGGCATACAGGCTGATATCACCATGGCAAAGGAAGAGTGAGTATGGAAACTCCACTATACTGAAACTAGCATAGAAATGCCCTTCATCATTGGAGTGAACTTTGAGAGGGGTTCTTTAAAAAATAGGGTACCTCTCCACAGGTACTGATGACTGGAGGTGCCTCTTTGGTACACTAGGCTAATAGCAAGTGCCTGCAGTCTAGACATGCTGTAAAAAAAATGTCCGTTTATGGTATACAGGATTCAGCACCCGTGTGAACAAGGCCAACGAGTTTATGACTGAAGATTCCAGAACATTTTTGGCTTACTCCATCATTGCAATACCTTGTTCTATTTTTGTACTAGATAGACTTTATCATGTTCTAAAAAGGAGTTCAGGAAATCAATACTTTATAGTATTGATTTAGTGGTAAAAGTTTTTTCATTATATTTGTAATTAATACTCAGTAGTTTAGCAAATGTACTTTATATTACTGGTAGTAGTGGGTTGTGTTGCTTTGCTTTTTTAGAAGACCACTATATCTGTTACTTTTTTAAATAGTTATGATGTCACTACATAAGGAAAGATTTCAGCCAAACTATTCTTTGAAAAGGGTATGAGAAGGTCAATGACTTTTATATTTTAATCAGCTGAATTTTGTGTACTTAGATTAGTAAGAAAGTTTCTCAATATTCCCATCAAATGCCTCATTTACCACATACAATTCTTTAACTTCCAGTAATAAGACATTATATTTCATCATATAACTTTGCAAAAAATTAAGCAACCAAACTCTTACTGTGTTCAGTGCCTTAAAGATGACCTGTAACAAATCAGCATTGGTAATAATCAGAATCTGTGATTTGGTTAAAATAGTTTGGTTTTCTTTATTGATTTTTAGATTTTTAACATGTATTCTCTTTCTCTCTCTCTCTCTCTCTCTCTCTCTCTCTCTCTCTCTCTCTCTCAGACCTAAAGTATCAGACTGGAAGTCCCCATAATGTGAATTCCCTGCCCCTCTAGTGCTTGTATTAAGAGAGGTATGGACTCCAGAGAGAGATATAATTTTGTCCCTGTACAAATCATTAGTAAGACCTCATCTGGAATATGCAGTCCAGTTTTGGGCACCAGTTCTCAAAAAGGATATCGGGGAACTGGAGAAAGTGCAGAGAAGGGCAACTAAACTGATAGGAGGCATGGAGAAGCTTAGCTGAGGAAAGATTATAAGAATTGAATTTATTCACTCTGGAGAAGAGGAGAATAAGGGGGATATGATCCACATGTACAAATATATAAGAGGTCCATATAGTGAACTTGGTGTTGAGTTATTCACTTTACGGTCAACACTGAGGACAAGGGGGCCACTTTTTACGTCTGGAGGAAAAGAGATTTCACCTCCAAATACGGAAAGGTTTCTTCACAGTAAGAGCTGTGAAAATGTGGACAGACTTCCTCCAGAGGTGTTTCTGGCCAGCTCAGTAGATTACTTTAAGAAAGGCCTGGATTATTTCCTAAATGTACATAATATAACTGGGTACTAACATTTATAGGTAAAGTTGATCCAGGGAAAATCTGATTGCCTCATGGGGGATCAGGAAGGACATGTTTCCCCTGCTGTAGCAAATTGGATCATGCTGGGGTTTTTTGCCTTCCTCTGAATCAACTGTGGGTATGGAGTTGGGTGTATGGGATTATACTATGTTTTTTATTTTGTTTGTTTATTTTTTTTTGTGGTTGAACTGGATGGACTTGTGTCTTTTTTTCAATCTGACAAACTATGTAACTATGGAAAAAAAAAAGCATATAACAAATGCGCTGTCAGGATTACATAGACAAATATCAAAGTTGTTAACTCATAGATTTAAAGTAGAATTCCAGTTTTCAATGTACTTTAAAAGTTTTGGTTGTGCCAAGCAAATTAAAATGGAGAATTTGTGTTTATATACCTTTAATTTTTATGGATAAAAACAAGGGGCCAGATCCACGTACATCTGCGCATATATAGACCAGCGTAGCGCACCTCCTTTACGATAGACCGGCTCAATTTAGAGGCGCAAGTACCGTATCCTCGTAGTATTTGCGCAAAAATTTGCACCGGCGCAACGTCAATTCCGAGGCGTAAGGCGGTGTAATTCAATTTGGGAAGGATCTGGGCGTGTTCCATTGAAATGAGCCGTGACCCCATGCAAATGAAGGGCCGGACGGACTGCGCATGCGCGCATGACGCAGACTATGGTCAGCACCTCTCTGCGCATGCTCACAACTCAGCCTGGTGTAATCAGTGAGATAGGAACTAGGCCCGGCATACTTAGTGAGCTATGCCCAGGGCATAAATAGGCCCAGACATAAGCCCTTCCATTGCAAAAGTACAACCATTTGTTTCCCTCCCTGAAGAAAGGTGCTTTTGTTCCGTTGTCTGTTGCTGTTTGGAGGTTTGTGTCATGTCGTTGTGTTTTTTGGATTGTGTGTTTTTGAGAGATGTCAGAGAGGAACTGGAAGTTGAACTACTTCCAGCGGGAGAAGGCCATTATTTTGAGGCCCATCACCCAATTTATATACACGTATATATATATATATATATATATATATATATATATATATATATATATATATATATATACTGTATAAATGTATATAATAATAATAAATAATATAATTATAATAATATATAAGGTACACCTAGGGGCTTTGAGTTGCAGAAACAAAAGTATTCGATACAGTAGGGAGGTATAAAATTAATAGAGGTAGGTTTATTCAAAAAGAAATAGATTGGAAAGTAAAACAAATCCTTAGTGGTTGACATTCTAAGGCATACATTGTAAAACAGTCATGTAAAAACATTTGTATACAATAACAATGAATAAATGAACTTATGCGCAAAGACCCTGACACGTTTCGACCCTTGAGTTGATGTGGGTCATCCTCAGGGGGAAATGAGTATGCAGGAATAGGTTCTATAAAGAAAATACATACATATATATATATATATATATATATATATATATATATATATATATATATATATATAAATACAACAATGAAGCTAGTTGAAGTACACAAACAAAACGACATGGCTGCATAACAATAATATTAATACAACCAATGTACAGGTAACAGATGAAACATGTAACTATATAGATGTGGATGAAGAAATATAGTTACCAGGGTGGCTATCGTAGCTTGGGAACGGTGGTCCACCAGAGTTTACCCCTGGCGACAACAGACACACTCCAAAGGGACACCCGGGCAGGAGACAGCGGCCAAGATGGAAACAGTGGGCCGAAAGTTTGGGTGGGAGGGAGATCCGCCTCCAGGCCTACGGGAAATCGCAAGGCGGGAAGAACCCGTGCTGGACCGGGGGGGGGGGAACCCCCGGGGGCGAAAGGGACGAGGAAAGGGCGGGGCGGAGAGAGCCAAAAATAGGCGATTGGTGAAAAGCCATCAAAGTGGAAGATGCCTCCCTGAAATTGATAAGTATACCAGGCTTACAAACCAGATGGTGTAGAGCAGACAGTCAACAATGAACAAGAAAGCAGAAAAAGTGAATAGAAGGAGAAAATAAACGACTGGGAACAGGATTGTGTGAGCAAGGATGTGAGAAAGATGCCAATGGAGTGGAGTGGTTTTACAATGTATGCCTTAGAATGTCAACCACTAAGGATTTGTTTTACTTTCCAATCTATTTCTTTTTGAATAAACCTACCTCTATTAATTTTATACCTCCCTACTGTATCGAATACTTTTGTTTCTGCAACTCAAAGCCCCTAGGGGTACCTCTCTCTTTTCTTTGAAATTACATTCAGGGGTGTGCAGCACATAATCCACAATTGGTATCGCCTTCCTTTGCTACAATTATTTTTGGGTGGCTAAACACCCGTTCCCAGGTTTAATACCGGTGGATTTAGGACAGCAGCAGGGGATTTTGTCTTGAACCAGCGTTTTTTGTTGGAACACAACTGCTCTTCTGATGTATATTACATTAACTCCTATCCCTCTTTCTGAGCAGAAGTGGATCATTTGGCTACCCGGCCAAGGCTTACATATGCTTATATTGCATCCAATTAATCCTCTGCACCCTTATACAAAAGGTTTTTTTTCATTCAAAGGGATCACTGTTTTCAGTAACGCTGGGTAGGCATTCTAGTAGATCCAAGAATAACCCTCTATTCCCAGCTTTCATACATATCAGTACCATCAGTGCAATTTGTATGTCACTTTTGGTATTTGTCAACATCACTCAGCAGTCCGTCCCCTTCCAATCGCTGGGTTCACACAGACTCCTTAACCTGCTCCCTGTCCCTTATTTTAATATATTATATATTTAACTACTTTGATAGAATGTCACTTTGTCCATCTCCCTGATGTCCCAGGATATTATTCTACTTTGCTTGATCTATGTGGTAACATTAATATCTGTATTTTTATCCATATACTTTCATATCATTTATGTGATCTATTTGCCCCCGTGTCTGTCCCTTGGTCCAGTTCGTCCACCTTGGTCCCCCTGCCATCTGCAGACATCCCCGGGGTCCACCCATCGGGTGGGAACCTTGGGTGAGTTGTTTCCTCTGCTTGCACGCCTCACGGCGGGCCCGGGGGGGGCCCCTCCTAGTCCTATCTCGGTTGCCCCCCTCTGCTCCAAGGTGGTCTGCTTTGTTTGGCCGCCAGAGGGAGCTTCTAGCCCGCCGGCGGCGTCCCGCGATCCTCCCAGACGTCTTCTGCGTCACCGCGCGCGCGCGAAGCGTGATGACGTCACGCCGTACCTACGGCGGGGATGACGGCAGTTGCCGGGGACTTAGTGTCCTTCCGGAATGCCGGGGAAGCCACATTCTGGCATCCCCATTGGGGTGCCTGCGTTGGATCCCCGCGCCTGCGTCCTAGTGGGGGTGGGGGGGATGGCCTTGGTGGGGTGGGATGTTTGCGGGGGGGCGGAGTTGCGACCAATTCAGGCTCAGTGCTGATTCACCTCCCTCCATAAATAGCTCTCCCTGAAAGAGCTCCTCACTTGTAGCTCTGCTGGCGGACTTTACTGATATACAACCAAACACTAAGTCGGACAAGTAAGTAATGGCCTCAGCAGCCTTACGGTCTCCTGTACTGACATTAGTAAGCCCTTTTGCATTTTAAGGGTTTCCCTTGATTTTTCCTTTATATTCTTTTTAGATCCCCACGAGAACATACCTAGTCTACCCATACTAATTTCATGGGGATCCTATACCTTATTAATACAGGTTAGTGCCAAGTGGTATACTTCTTTATAACTTTGCCAGTTCAATCAACATTCTCTTCTTCTTCTCTTTTTTTCTTTTTCCTCTCCTGGCTATCTCCTGTTTTTCCACTTTCACTCATTACATCACTCATTCCCTCTTACACGCCAACCATCTCATTCAACTCAGCACTTTTTGGGCACCTCCTTGTCCATCTTACATTCTGTCAGTCACAACTAATTTTCTTACATTTCCCACATGCCACTTCCCTTACAATTCCACACAACTTCACACTTACCAATTCATTATTTTTGCTTATTTCCTCTTTCCCACATTTCTATTATAATACATTTTCCACTCCATTGGCATCTTTCTCACATCCTTGCTCACACAATCCTGTTCCCAGTCGTTTATTTTCTCCTTCTATTCACTTTTTCTGCTTTCTTGTTCATTGTTGACTGTCTGCTCTACACCACCTGGTTTGTAAGCCTGGTATACTTATCAATTTCAGGGAGGCATCTTCCACTTTGATGGCTTTTCGCCACTCGCCTATTTTTGGCTCTCTCCGCCCCGCCCTTTCCTCGTCCCTTTCGCCCCCGGGGGTTCCCCCCCCCGGTCCGGTGCGGGTTCTTCCCGCCTTGCGATTTCCCGTAGGCCTGGAGGCGGATCTCCCTCCCACCCAAACTTTCGGCCCACTGTTTCCATCTTGGCCGCTGTCTCCCGCCCGGGTGTCCCTTTGGAGTGTGTCTGTTGTCGCCGGGGGTAAACTCTGGTGGACCACCGTTCCCAAGCTACGATAGCCACCCTGGTAACTATATTTCTTCATCCACATCTATATAGTTACATGTTTCATCTGTTACCTGTACATTGGATTGTATTAATATTATTGTTATGCAGCCATGTCGTTTTGTTTGTGTACTTCAACTAGCTTCATTGTTGTATTTATATATATATATATATATATATATATATATATATATATATATATATATATATATATATATGTATTTTCTTTATAGAACCTATGCCTGCATACTCATTTCCCCCTGAGGATGACCCACATTAACTCAAGGGTTGAAACGCATCAGGGTCTTTGCGCATAAGTTCATTTATTCATTGTTATTGTATACAAATGTTTTTACATGACTGTTTTACAATGTATGCCTTAGAATGTCAACCACTAAGGATTTGTTTTACTTTCCAATCTATTTCTTTTTGAATAAACCTACCTCTATTAATTTTATACCTCCCTACTGTATCGAATACTTTTGTTTCTGCAACTCAAAGCCCCTAGGGGTACCTCTCTCTTTTCTTTGAAATTACATTCAGGGGTGTGCAGCACATAATCCACAATTGGTATCGCCTTCATTTGCTACAAAGGCGTTTTTACAATTCGGCACTGCGTCGCTTTAACAGACAATTGCGCGGTCGTGCGACATGGCTCCCAAACAAAATTTGCGCCCTTTTCTTCCCACAAATAGAGCTTTCTTTTGATGGTATTTGATTGCCTCTGCGATTTTTATTTTTCGTGCTATAAACAGAAATAGAGCGACATTTTTGAAAAAAAACAATATTTTTTTTCAGCAACAGTGACACTAATACAGCGATCAGAAAAATGATCGCTTAGTGACACTGGCAATAGGGAGTGAAAGGGTTAACTAGGGCGGTGATCAAGGGGTTAAAACTTTATTAGGGGGGGTACGGGGCTACCCTGAACCTAACACTAACTGCCTGTCACACTGCCTGTCACACTGACACTAAATGCAGTGATCATACATATATGATCATTGCATTCAGTTGCACTGTGACAGGAGGGAGGGGGGGGGGGGTGATCGCAAGGGGTTAAATGTGCCTGCGTGTACTGGTGTCAGTGTAGTGTTAGGTGTGACTTACTGTGTCTTTTCTCTCATCTCGGCGGTTTGAAAATACCGCCGAGATGAGCGCTGCATCACTTCCTCTGCCTATGTTTACATTTTACAGGCAGAGGAAGTGACATGGCAGCGGCGCACAGGATTGGCTGGGAGCGATCACGAGGGGGCGGACAGAAACGAACCGCCGCCCCCTCGAGTCGGATCGCTCCCGCAAGTAAGCCGCCCGCCGCACGCAGCGGAGGGGATCCCGATCGGATCCCCGAACCGCTAGTAGGCAGGGACGTAAATTTACTTCCATCTGCCTGTCCGTGCACTTCTGTGGACGTAAATAGGCTTGCGGCGGGCGTTAAGTGGTTAACTAATATAAAATATATACTAAACAGAAAAAAATTATCTAAAATATATATTTACCCATAAGGGTGAAAAGAGCCACTGGCAAGGAAATGGAGTGTTGCCAGGACCTTGACCAGTGGCTGCACTGCATGTGAGCGTTGTGTTGGGCTGGTGATGTCCTCCTGCAGGGTTGTGGTTAATTCCATGATGGCATGAGGGGTGAATCTGAAGATGTGATAAACCTCAGAAACACTCATGCCAAAGATGTCTATGCGTGTGCGGTATATCCTCTCCCGTGCCCTCCTCCGTGCCCTCCTCCGTGCCCTCCTCCTTCTGCGCTCATCTAAAGTCAGTAGTATAGCTATGAGCAAGGATGCCCTTGGCATGTTGGCATACAGATTGTTGTCCTGCAAGTGTGGCTGCTCAGCTCGTCCCTAACGGTGTTGCTTTAGCTAACATGTAGACGTCTTGTCCAAAGTTAAAGCTGCTTTTATAAGGACTAACTTTAGACCGGACGTGCAGCTGATGCGCACAGCGCGTAGCCTGCACCGCACAAACTTACTTTTGTGGATCGCCGTATCTCCCTCATTTGCATATTTGCATAGCAAATCAATGGTGTGTCTAGCGCATTTTTGCGCGCACGATGAGGCCAAATTACGTCGGTCAAAAAATTCTGGATTTCAGGCGTATATCGTTTTGGGGATACGGCGCATAGATGCGCAGGCGCATATTTAGACTTACGCCGCGCATCTCGTGAATCGCCGGCTTAAGTGCTTTGTGGATCTGGCCCAAGGTTTCCTCTGTTTAGCCAAGGTGGACATCATGACATCAAAGCATTAACATTTATTCCCTTCCCCTCATCGCCATAGTTTCAGTAAAAGTCCTGCAAGACATATGCCCTGTACACACGACCGGTTTTCCCATCGGAATAAACTCTGATGTTTTTTCTGACGGAATTTGCTGTCTTGCATACACACGGTCACACCAAATTCCGACCGTCAAGAACGCAGTGACGTACAACACTACGACAAGTTGAGAAAAATTAAGTTCAATGCTTCCGAGCATGTGTCGACTTGATTCTGAGCATGTGTGTTTTTTAGTCCATCAGAATTGCATCCAGACGAACGCAAATTCCAATAGAAATTTTTTTAATCTAAAAAATTGAGAACATGTTTTCTACCTAATTACGTTGGAATATCCGACTGAAAAAGTCAGATGGGGCATACACACGGACGGAATATCCGATTAAAAGCATCCGCCTGACTTTTTCTGTTGGAAATTCTGCTTGTGTGTATTCAGAATTAAATGTGGCAGGGTGACAGATATTGGAGGTGAGGTATGTGTTCCTTTTTTTCCCCCAAAGTGGCCAACCCATATACATGTAGTCACAGCATACCCAGCATCCTACCAGAAACAAAGCAGTCAGTTAACTTACTAATTTACCTTCTTTTCCCACTTCAACCTCTGCATTTTCCACTAACCCTGAAAACTGAGGAGTCTGCAGATTTTTTTAACCATTCTATAATAGACTTGCAGCCAAAAGAAGATCTGCGTGATGTGCAACTTGTATACTCTTCTGACACAGAGGAAGATTGTAGAATGACCATAAAGGAAGACAGGATCTCAGACACACTAGTTGCATGGGACAACAGGCAGGGAGCAGCAACATTTTTCAAGCCACAATGGTAGCTTTGGCTACTTACAGCAACCGCCTGAACCTTATTATGACTGACTATATTAGTTCCAGGGCTAATAATAAAATCTATAAAAAGTGAGTAGGCCCCAATGTACTACTAGGTGTCCAGAAAGAACCAGTGGCCAGAATGCAACCACTCTGTTCTTGAGGCACTGGCTTGGCTTCCAAGTGTGACATTCCAGAGGGCCTTAAAGTGTTACTAAAGTCTCATCTTTTTTTCTTAAATAACAAACATGTTATTCTTACCCGCTCTAATGGTTTTGCGCAGAGCAGCCCAGATCCTCCTCTTCTTGGATCCAACTTCAGCACTCCTGGACCCTCTCTCCTGTCGAGTGCTCTAACAGCAAGCAGCTTGCTATGGGGCATCCGAGCTTAACAACATTTTCATATGTCCATTCAGACACGGAGCCACAGTTTCGGCCCACCCCTCTATCTCTTGATTGGCTAAGTGACTTTGATTGACAGCAGCGGAAGCCACTTGCTTTTGTGTCTCAGCCAATCAGGAGGGAGAGTCCTGGATGGCCGAGGCACTCGTACACATCGCTGGATAGAGGTGAGGCTCAGGTAAGTATTGGGGGGGCTGAGGGGGGGGCTTCTGCACACAGAAGGTTTTTTATCTTAATTCATACAATGCATTAAAGGAGAAGCCCAGCCTGAGCTTTTTAGGCTGGGCTTCGCCTAAGGGTCACAGGAGTGCAATTCTTTTTGCACTCCTGTGACCCGTTTTCAGCAGAGAGCGGTCTGCTCTCTGTTGACGTCACTGCAATCAATCAAGGCAGCATGTCATCCCATCTTCCAAAGTTTGGATCCGCCAGCTGTCTTGACTGATGACACTGATGACACTGAGACGGCCGCTCCCCGCCTCTTCACAGTTCAGCGCTACAGTGAGCGTGGAGGGGCAGAGCAGAAGAGATGCTGACTGACAGTCAGCAGCTCTCCACTCGGGAAGGAGTGAGAACCGAGCCATCGGTGATGTTCGGTGGCTCAGTTCCCCGTGAAGAGAGCCGCTGGGGGGCAGCTGCAGCATCGGTCTGATGCTGCATCCACCTAGGTAAGTATGAATCTAAAAAAACATCTCTTTTAACATAAAAAAAAAAACTTCTGCCTTACAACCACTTTAAGTCAGAGAAATGCTTTTATATGGCCCCACATAACACTGGCTAACTAATAATAAAATAAATTAGACCTGGATTCCAGAAGACTTCAAAATACCTCCTGCAGATTCTGCAAATATATTAACATGGAGAAGTGGCTGCATCAGGTAATCGCGGACCTGGTCTGGCTTACTCTAGAAGAACAACTTTTTTAAAAGGTTAAAAAAAGTAAAAAGGGAAAAACTTTAACTAAAAAAAAAACTTCCAAAAAGGTCTAATTTATTAAAATTACGTAATAGACCATGAGAAAAAAACTTAAGCATTTTAGAATGACAGCACACACAATTCAGGAGAGCCTAACTGCCTCACAATTCTGATACATCTAAGCTCAGCGATTATGGCAAATTAATATAAATATAGCTTTCAGTAATTATAAAAGCCGAATTGAAATAATGTTTAAAGATTTTGTAATGAATAAAACGATTTACTAAAATGTGTTTTAGTGTCAATGGGCTTTGATGCAAAAATGATGCTTTTGACAACAGTTTGAGACACTTCTGAGATTATTCAGAATTCATTGCAGATACATTTGATCTGCACTTGACCTGCTTCAGTTTCCTTCATAGACTTATATGGGAAGCAAGGCAGTTCTGAAATTAGTAAAACTCTTTGGACACTGGCTCTTATGCAGTATACTGTATGCTTGAGCTGCTTTAGGGAAAACAATTATACATATACATTTTTGTCATCTTTTGCATTTCTACATAAAGCATAATACGTTATGCCACTATTTTAGACCTGCTTTAGGAACTTTAATTATATGATTTTAATGTATTGAATATAGTTTAGACTTGTATACATTTTGTACAGAGGAATTAAAATACGAAGCTCTCAAATCCTCAGATTTACCTTATAAAGTGAAATTTCCTGTTTTTCTCTATGTCAGCAGCAGCTCATAAGGCAGAACAAAACTGTAGTCTGGTCAGTAATAGCCACACATGTTATGAGCCCTTATTACATAAAAGAAAATCAGCGTAGCAATAAAATGGGCATGTCATTGACAGAGGTTTGCAATTTACTACATTGTCCCTGAGTAATAAAGACAAATATAGAGTAGTAGTGCTGGTCCTAGTTCGGCAGTGAACAGCTGTGCTTGCTTTAAATTGCTATTATAACAGTGGAGATGAGAGGGAGCATCTGTTATTTCTCCCTGTCCCTTACAAAAGTTTTCACATAAAAACAAAATAACGGTTATTGTACATTTTTGTGTTTGCATTTTTATTGTTACTTGCAGAAAGCAAACTTTAAAAGGCAGCCATGCTCAGACATGTCCAGTAAAACCTTGGTTTGAGAGCGTTTTGCAAGACAAGTAAAATGTTTTAAAAGAGAAGAGAGGAGCCTCTAGGCTCTAATGCCACGTACACACGGTCGTTTTTTGCGATGAAAAAAAAACGAAGTTTTCTGTGAAGTAAAAAACGACGTTTTTGAAACGTCACTTTCAAAGACGATGTTGCATACACACCATCGTTTTTTTCACAAAAAGCGAGGTTACGTTCACCACTCTTTTCCATTGAAGCTCGCTTCATAACTAGCTTCTGGGCATGCGCGGGTTGAAAAACGTCGTTTTAAAAGACGTTTTTGCTACACACGGTGACTTTTTGTGAAACAAAAAACAACGTTTTGAAAAACGACACAAAAAATTCAAGCATGTTGGAATTTTTTTTTGGTCGTTTTTTTGAAGACAAAAAACGAAGTTTTGCCCACACACGATCAATTTAAATGACGTTTTAAAAAACGTCGTTTTTTTTCATCGCAAAAAACGACCGTGTGTACGCGGCATAAGTGTAGCAATATGGTTACATTTAATGAAGGTGCAACATATTGCTACACGTAGAGGTGCCTCTCTTCTCTTTTAGGCCCCTTTCACACGATCAGATCGTTTAGTTCCGCCTGTCAGTTTAGACGGTGGACCTGAACGGCCGCTCTATACATCTCTATGGAGCGTCGGATGTCAGCGGAGACATGGCCACTGACAATCGACCTGATACGATCTGCCAAAATCAGACAGATGGAGATATGTCCCCATCTGTCCATGGTGGATCGGATCAGGTAAGATCTGATGAAAACAGACATGCTGTCCGTTTTCATCAGATCGATCCATAGGAGACAGTGGCGCTGCACAAGCCCCTCCTAGCTTAGAGAGCAGAGAGGGGCTTGTCATCCGCCGGCTCAGCGGAGAATAGCAGACAGATCTCCCGCTAAGCTGTATCGACGGAGTCTGCCTGTGTGAAAGGAGCCTTATACTCTGTAGCTCCTGCTGGATTTTGCTTCTAATCCCCTTGTGAAGGCTTCCATTTGTGGATGGACATTTTGGGCAAGATCCACAAACAATTACGGCGGGGGATCTCCAGATCCGCCGCCATAATTTCAAATCTGCGCCGGCGTATCATTGTTTTGTATCCACAAAACAAGATACGCCGGTTTTCTGCGTAGATACGCCGTCCTACGCCGTCATCCTAAAGTGTCCTATTTACACTGGAAGCTAGGGGCGCTTCCACGTCGAATATGCAAATGAGGTAGATATGCCGATCTACGAACGTACGTACGCCCGGCGCAGTATTTTTACGTCATTTGCGTAAGCGTAGGTCCGGCGTAAAGTTACCCCTGCTGTATAGAGGCGTATGTAATGTTAAGTATAGACGTCGGGCCAGCGTCGTTTTTTTCGTCGTTCACGTCGTTTGCGTAAACCGTTCGCGAATAGAGATTTGCGTAAGTTACGCTTACGTCGCTTTCATTAATGTTTTGCGACGTTATTTCACGCATGCGCACTGGGATACGTCCACGGCCGGCGCATGCGCAGTTAAAAAAAAAGCATCGTTTGCGTCGGGTCATTCATAATTATAATAAAACACGCCCCCCACTAGTAAATTTGAATTACACCCGCGTACGCCGGCCCATTTACGCTATGCCGCTGTAAGTTACAGCAGCATTTCTTTGTGGATAAGTATACACCGCTGTAACTTTCAGTAGAGTAAATAGGACGCGCCGCTCCGATGGGGCAGGTATGTGGATCTGGCCCTTTATGGTTACACAATCTATCACATTGCTATAATATTTGTATATGGACTATAAACTGAAAGACCTATGAGCAATTAGTTGTGGAACAAATCATTTGAGTTTCCATTATTTCTTATGGGGAAATTTGCTTTGATATACAAGTGCTTTGGATTACAAGCATGTTTCAGGAACAAATTATGCTTGCAATCCAAGGTTTTACTGTATATCATTTGACTATTTCAATCATATATTAAACAAACATGTTTTTTTTTTATGTGTTTTAACCGGAAGGTTGATTTGCTAACAATTCTGGCCAGCACTGTTAGTATAGCGTGAATGAGTTTTGTTGCTTGCATCACTTCCTTAGATTGCAGTCAGAGTGATTCACTGCTCCTTATAATTAACATTTGGCCAGAGATGCTGATTTCCATGTTGTAACTGCACTGCCGTAGCAAACAGTGAGTATTTGTATGGGGATTTCTAATATAAATATTGCACATATACTTTATGATTTAGACAACTGCCATAGAATTAAGATTTATTAACACCAGATTCTTATGCTTCATTGGGTAGTAAAAATCAACAGCAAATATTCAGTATAAACATTCATTTATTTGTTCATTTTAATGCACACATAAAAAAATGATATATTAGTTATTAATTATATTAATGCAATTAAACATTTTTTCCCCCAGATACATGGTATATTCAACCACTTATTTCTATCAAAGGATCCAGCAGATAGATTTCTGCAGCTAGATTTATTGTTTCTATGTGTGCCCATATGCTATAGACAGTATTTGATTTACTGTACTTACTGGATTTTTCATCAATGTTACTTGGCAGCAATACAGGAAGAGCAAGTAGGGGTGGACCCGCTGCAAGATGTCACTGGTTTAATACCTAAAAGAATGTTACTAAACCCAGGACCCTGCATTCACTATATCTGATCTCCCACAGTACACAGAACATAGACATCCAATTATATTAGTAAATATAAACTGCTAAATACCTTTTCTCATCAGCAGTATATAACAGTTTTGTGACTTCTATCAGTGGCTAGTTAAAGCTTGTAGGAGGAGTTTTCATTCTCCTCTGATTGTCCTATGAGGCTGCAGGACCCCTGACCCTCTGTCTGGACAGTGCTAATTGGCCCTGTGCCGATCATAAGCTCTCTCCCAAAAAACAAATCTATAACAATACACACCAAATTGAGGACATGCAGCTTGCCCCTACGGCTCTGTACTATCAGGAGATGGATTGGGGACAGTGAAAGAAGGGGAGGATCAGGGAAGACAGGATCAAACATATTTTTTACATAATGCACATGATTAACCCCTTAGGTTCCACAGTGAGTATAACAAGTATGTTTCACTGCATATACAGACTGATTTTACTGTTGTGGATTTAGTAACACTTTAAAGTGATTGTAAAGTCTAGTTTTTCTTAAAAAATAATAACAAGCATGTTAGACTTACCTCCTCTATGCAGTTGGTTTTGCACTGAGCAGGTGGGTGACAGCCGCTGTTCTCTATGGGGCAGTCGTATGGAAATGGACCACCTCTCCATTTCCATCCGATACTATCCGATCCGATCTGCTAGATGGAAGAGGAATGGAATCCCTATCTGTCTGTTTTTAGCGGACTGGATCGGATGCAGGTGGGTGTAAATGGACACATGTCCATTTATATCAACCTCTCCATAGAGAAAAATGGGTGGTCCGATTGTGCCTGCCTGAAAAATGGACAGGCATACCCGTTCGGTCTGTGTGTGTGAAAGGGGCCTAAGACCTTGTTCACACGGGGCATACACAGAGTACCTTTACAGGGACGCACAGGTGTTCCGTGCATCACTGTGCAGGCCGTCCCATTGATGACAAATGGGATGTAGCTCCCAATTTTACATACATGTATGTCTGCATGTATGTCCCCGAGCTCACACTGTCTGGTTTGGGGTGGTGTACCCACACAAATGTCAGATTGGGAACAGCAGATATGACTGTGCAGCCACTGCATCCCAATTGACATAAATGGGACTGCCTGTACGGCATGCATGGGACACCTGTTCATCCCTGTGCAGGTAAACATGGCCTCCATGGGTGTACACTTTAGTATGCCACATGTGAACAATGCTTCAGTAGCAATTTTGTTATGTTGTGTTTATGTACGCTATTAATGATTTTAGTGTGTCTTTAGCGAAAATATTGGTTTGATAAACATTTGTGCAAATATAACGCTAATATCACGCCTTAAAAATCAATAGCACCTTCTTTTCATTCTACTGGCCATGTGCTTTCAGAAAATGTATGATTTGGGGGGTAGTTTACAAATTCTGAAAGCTGTAAGTGAAAAATGAATACCTCTAGATTTTTAGAGACATTTTTGGTACTATAAATTTTCACCATTTTGCAAAAAAAGGCGCAATGTAAAATTAATTTTTTTTGTTATTTATTAACTCCATACAGGTTAAGCTTTTATATTTAGTAAGGATTTAGCAGGAATTGTGTAAAATTTGCTGTGTTTACATCTGATAATAATAGTTTTAGTGTATTTTTTGCGAATATAAACATTAATAAACATTTGTGCAAATACCGCAGGGTATTCTAAAGGTCGTATTCTTTCTGAAAATATGTGATTTTAGGGATCTTTCACAAACTGAAAGCTGTAAGGGTGAAATGAAAACCTTTAGATTGTTAGGCCCCATACACACGAGCAGACAGATTTGTTCAAATCGGTCGGGCAGACCAATTTGAACAAATCTGTCTGCTGGGGACGTATTGGTTTGATCGTGTACACATGATCAAACCAAAATCCCCGCCGGCAGACGGCGCGGTGATGTGGCGGTGACGTTGATGCCGCCACGTCACCGCACCAGGAAGTAAATCACTTCCGCGCATGCGTCGAATCCATTCGACGCGTGTGCGAGAAGACATGTCTGCTGGTTAGCGTACTAACCAGCAGACATGTCGGGTGGACGGGTTCCCAGCCGACAGATTTGAAAGCATGCTTTCAAATCTGTCGGCTGGCCAAATCCGTCTGCTCGCCCGTACACACGATCGAATCTGTCTGCTGGGACGGTCGGGCCGACCGTTTCCAGCAGATAGATTTGATCGTGTGTACGTGGCCTAAAGGAAATTTGGATATTTACATTTTTGCATAAGTTAGATTTTCACCATTTTGCAAAAAGGTGCAAGGAGTATTTGTAAATTAAAAAAATAGAAACAATTTAAGTGCCCCCACCCCCTGTCCTTATGCGCACATGCAAATGCACAGGTAGGTCCTGCATGCATATGTGTGAGCATTTGTTCTAGCACAAGTCCTCCTATTTAGATCTAATCTGGTAACCTATAAAGGCTTTTAAATCATTGCCTACGGATTATTTATTTTACCATAGTTCATCATAATTCCACATGTGTACGCAATTTTAAAGTGTGACATATTAGGTAACTATTTAGTCAGCGTAACATCATCTTAAAAAAAATGTGGGTATTATATTGTGTTTGTGTGCCCTAAAATTCATTAGACTGTTTCATATCTTACAAATTTGCTTTTCATAAACCTCTCCACAAATATGGGCCTTTTCTTTCAGAAAATATATAGGGCCAGATTCAGGTAAAGCGGCGTATTTTTTGGCGATTTTTATCTTGGGAGAGAGCCTGTGATCGGCACAGGGCCAATTAGCACTGTCCAGACAGAGGGTCACGGGTCCTGACGTAAAACAGGGAGCCCAGAACAGTATTCTCAAAGCAGTCGCGCCATACGTTGCGCCGGCGTAGTGTAAATAGGCCGGCGTAAGCCAGTCTAATTTAAAGTAGCAAGGCAGTGGGCGTGTTGTATTATAATGAACCGTGACCCCATGCAAATAATGGGGGCATGCGCCGTCCATGGACGTATCCCAGTGCGCATGCTCAGAATCACGTCGAATAGAATGCCTAAGATACACGTCGAACACTGTCTACGACGTGAACGTCACAGCCCCATTCACGTACGACTTATGTAAACGATGTAAAAACTACGGCTGTTCCAACGTCCATACCTTTGCATGGGATGCGCCACCTTTTTGGTGGTTTATCTTTACGCCGGAAAAACGCCTTACGTAAACGGTGTAGATTACTGCGTCGGGCGTACGTATGTTTGTGAATAGGCGTATTTTGCTTATTTGGATATTTATAATGGGAACGCCGAATGCGTTCCAGCGTAAATATGCACCAAAGATATGACGGCGTAGGAGACTTACGTCGGTCGTATCTTGGCAAAATTCAGGCGTATCTGATTTAAAGAATCGGCGCACATTTGGACTTACGACGGCGTATCAGTAGATACGTCGGCGTAAGTCTTTGTGAATCTGGGCCATAATGTTTGAGATTCTAAGTAATTTTCTAGAATTTTTTGGGGAGTTTTTACATGAATGTAAGAAATGCCAGAATTGGCCCACTTTTTAGGTGGTTAAACTTTAACTGCTTGTCGGAAAACAAACCCCATAACTATCTGTATTATTGCAGTACAGAACTGTGGCAATTACCCACTAGAAGAAGGTCATGAACAAAAGCCTCAATGAGAGCATATTTAACTATATCTACCATTTATTGTAATAAAATGAAAGCAGCTTCTGATTGATCGCTAGTATAGGAAACGGGTGCCTGCCTGTCTAACTAGTCCTACCTAGTGATACCAGTTTTTGAATTATTCGTTGTGATCTACTGGCAATGTTTACATTTTGTCTGATAGTCAACTATAAACTGTTAACTATGGCGGTTCTAACATGGTAATAAATACAATTTGAGCAGTCTTTGCCAGTGACAGTAGGAACAAGCATAACGGAACAAAGTAGATAGGTAATGTTATTTTAAAAGTTGATTATTTCAATGCCATCACTTAGAATAACAAAAAAGTCGGAAAAAAATAACATTGGCATTACCTTTAAATGTAAACCTATCCTTTCCCCAATACATGCTATTGTCACCACCAGTACGGGCATTGTTAAATAGCAGTTTTACTTATTGATAAAGACTTTAATTGGGAAACACCATTAATTCAGCACTTATTTCCTTAGCTGCCAAATGCTAGGTCTGAATACTATCATATAATGGTAATGAGGAGCTCACTGAGCCCTGAATTTATTTTGAAACTTGCAGAGGACTTCTGGTGGGCTCTATCAATAGATTAGGGAGACAGTTGGGTGTGGTAAATTTAACTATGGACACCTTATAAAACCTGTAATACAACAAGCCTATTACTTTACCTAGTAGTAGTATGTACTGCTTATCTGTCTTACTGATCTAAAGGTTTTACATTATACTTTTGTGTATTTCCATGTAACACTGACAGAAAACAGACAGCTCATGAAATGATATTCTCCATTATACTGGATGTGCTCCATATTCACTCGATCCTAGCTATATTCATTATTCCATTTATTCCCAAAGAAGACATAGCGGTCGTGGTGGGAGCAATTGTAAACTCAAGATTGGACTATGCAAATGCCCTTTACCTCGGACTCCCCAAGTACCAAATCGCTCGTCTACAAGTCGTTCAAAATACGGCCGCTAGACTTGTGACTGGGAAAAAACCCTGGGAATCAATCTCACCTTCACTGAGATCCCTTCACTGGTTACCAGTAAAAGACAGAATTACTTTTAAAGCACTCTGTCTAATGCATAGATGTATTCATGGGAATGCTCCCCATTATTTATGCGAAAAAATAAAAGCTCATAACCCCAATCGTGTTCTGCGATCCACCAATCAAAATCTACTCCAGATACCGAAAGCCAACTATAGGTCCAAAGGAGATAGAAGATTTGCTGTCCAAGGTCCCAGACTATGGAACACTTTACCAACCAGCATTCGGCTGGAGGAGAACCACTTAGCATTCAGGAGAAAGATCAAGACTCATCTCTTTTGATACCAAAGGAGACAGGAACAACAAGCGCCCAGAGGCGATTTAGTTTGCATGTGCTGCGCTATATAAGTCTTCATTCATTCATTCATTCATATTCAAAGTGGATCTAAAGGATCAAGGTTTTTTACCTTCATGCATTCTATGCATGAAGGTAAAAAACCTTCTCTGTGCTCTGTGCAGCAGCCACTTAGCTACCCTCTAATACTTACCAAAGCCCCATCGCCATCCAGCAATATGCACAAGAGCCTCAGCTCTTCGGGCATACTCCCTCCTCATTGGCTCCTGCTGCTGTCAATCAAAGCCAGTGAGCCAATGAGAAGAGAAAGGGTGGGGTGAAGCCATGGCTCTGTGTGTGAATGGATATGCAGAGTAGCGGCTTAGGAGAGAGCCTGCTTGGGTGCCCCCACAACAAGCTGGAGGGACCAGGAGCACCGACAAGGGACCAGAGAAGAGGAGAATGTGGGCTGATCTATGCAAAACCACTGCACAGAGCAGGTAAGTATAACATGTTTATTTATTTAAAATTCCTTCAATGTCAATTTAAATACATTGCAGTTTGTTGTTTCTTTTTTTTTTTTTTTTATTCTTTATTTCTTCAAAAACAGAGGAACCAGTCCCAGAGGACCCAAACAACATTGTACACCAATTACATCAAGATACATGTAAAAGCATAAAGTTTAACAGGTGGTGATGTGGCAGCTCCAGATGTGAGTCAATTGTGAATATCGTGTTGCCTGGGGCCACCGGGGGCACCAGGCCAGGTGTGCGTCCAGGGTAGTGCCCTGCGCCCAATACGGGAGGGATCTGTTTAAACCCCCCCCCTCGGACGCCCAACAGACAGGGTTCTAGGGGTTCCCCCCTAAGTGACTTCCCTTCGTCCGAATACCGGAACATGGTCCATGGTCGCCAGGTCTCAGTATACACCTCCTGTCTCTTCTGGCTAGTGAGGATCAGGTCCTCCATCCTCTCTACCTCGTCCACTTACCTGAGCCATTGGGTGACCGTAGGCGGGTGTTGTGATTTCCAGCATAGTGGGATGCATGCTTTGGCCGCGTCTACTAGGTGGCGTAACACCGATTTCTTATATGTTCGCGTTGGTATGGACGTCGCGTGCAGTAAGAAGAGAGCCGGGTCATCTTCCAGCACCTGGTCCGTAATTTTCTGGGATATACGACGGACTTCTCTCCAGAAGCCCTGTAGTTGGTCACAGGTCCAGAACACGTGTAAGAGTGTTCCCTCTTCCTCTAGGCATTGCCAGCACCGATCTGACGATGACGGGAAGAGTTTGTGGAGCAGTGCAGGAGTCCTGTACCATCAGGTTAGGATCTTGTAATTAGTTTCCTGCACTCTCGAGCACAGAGAAGACTTGTGGGTAAAGGTGAGTATGTGGTGTTTCATACTACTGGTGAACTGGCGGTTCAGGTCTCTTTCCTACTTACTGAGAAAGGGGGGTGGGTCGGTCTCTGGTGGCGTGATTAGTATACTGTACGTGAGTGAAAGTGCGTGTGTCAACGTCCCTTTTTCCATACACAGGTCCTCAAACGTCGTAGGTGGTAGGCGCGGGCTGTCAGGAGAGGGGTATACTTCCCAGGTAGCGGGCAAGCTGAAGTGCCCTCATATAGTCAAGGCCGAATGGTCCCGTGAGGTCCATGAGTTCCCTGGCTCCCAGCCACCTGCCCCCGGCACTGAAGTGTGATGCTTGGAATAGCCCTGATTCCCGTAAGTCCAGGAACTTCCTGTCACTTAAGCCAGTAGGGAAACGGGGGTGACCAATGACCGGTCTCAAGTGGGAGCCACTGGTCGAGAGACGGGTCTCTCGCAGGAGCCTATCAGTGGGTGTCGCTGTAGGTCTGGGGTGAGGTCTACCTGGCACCAAGGGGCTCTATGGAGAGGGACCGGGCTCTGGTCCTGTTCAATGCGTGTCCAGAGCTTTGTGTCTGTGTGCCGACACCAGTCAATAAATCTGTTGAGATGCGTCGCGCGGTGGTATGTACGTATCTCTGGGAAGGCTATACCACCGCTCATTTTCGGTCGGCTAAGCAAGCTGCGGTTTAAGCGCGGGTGTTTCCCGGCCCACAGGAAGCGGGTGAAGGCGGTATGCGTTTGTTTAAAAAAAGTCGCGGGTATGTGGATTGGGAGGGCCTGCATAAGGTATAAAAATTTGGGCAGTATGGTCATCTTCAGGATGTTGCACCTGCCCAGCCATGAGTGCAGGCCACCGCCCCATTGGAGCAACTGATCCTGCACTTTCTTCAAGAGAGGGGGGAAGTTAATTTGGAAGAGCTTTGAGAGGGACGACGGGATTAATGTCCCCAGGTATTTTAGGGCCGTGTCTGTCCATTTCAGGCTGTAGCCGTCTTTAAGTCGTGTCAGTAGTGCTTGTGTGACCCCTACTCCCATGGCCTCTGATTTTGAAAAGTTGATTTTTAAGTTGGAGAGTTGCCCGTACGTGTCGAATTCCCGTAATAGATGTCGCAGGGAAGTGGAGGGGTTCGTGATCGTGAACCTCAAATCGTCGGCGTAAGCCGATATTTTATGTTGTTTCCCTCCCACCTGCACTCCTGAGATATCCGGGTTCAGGCGGACGTGACACAGGAATGGTTCCAGGGTCAGGGCGCAGAGTAAGGGCGACAGAGGGCATCCCTGTCGTGTCCCGTTGGTGATCGGGAATGGATCAGATAGTACACCATTCGCCCTCACCCTGGCAGTTGGGCCCGAGTATGCCGCCCTCACCCAGTGCATCATCCGGGGGCCCAGGCCAATGTGCCTGAGGGTTGCAAATAGGAATCTCCAGCTCACTCGGTCAAATGCCTTCTCAGCGTCTGTCCCCAGAAGGACCCACGGCGTCTTAGTTTTGGTCGCTACATGTATAAGGTTCAGGACTTTGGTGGTATTCTCCCTCGCCTCTCTGGAGGGGACAAAGCCCACCTGGTCTAAGTGCACTAGGCTGGGCAGGTACTGTTGTAGTCTGGTGGCTAGAAACTTTGTAAGTAATTTCAGGTCAGTGTTAAGCAGGGAGATGGGGCGGTAGCTGCCGCATTGGGATGGGTCCTTGCCCTCCTTGGGGATGACCGAGATTTGTGCCTGCCGAGTGTCCTTGTGTGGCAGTTTCCCTGTTCCTAGGGCGTTATATAACCTAACCATATGAGGGCCCAGGGTGGGTAGGAGTGTCTTGTAATATTGGGCTGTCAACCCATCGAGACCCGGGGCCTTGCCTGGCTTTGTGGTCTTAAGGGCGAGCTGTAGCTCGTTAAGTGCAATGGATACGTCTAGGGTTTGGCGGACTACTTCCGGCAGGTCTGGCATTCAGGATTGTTCAAGGTAAGTCAGTGCAGGGTCTCCCACCTGCGCCGTCTCCTTCAGGTTATACAGGGTATCGTAGTAGGACCTAAATTCCTGTGAGATTTGATGTGGTAGCGGGAGTCGTTGGCCCGATTTAGACACGATGTGGGGGATGTATGACGCCTGGCGTTGGGCCTGTAGGGATTGGGCTAGGAGCCTACTGCACTTGTTCCCAAACTCGTAGCACTTCTTTTTACATATTTGCATAGCCGCTTTGGCCTTAGCCCTTAGAATGTCCGTGATCTTAGATCTGGTCGTGTCCAGTTCAATCCCCAGCTGTCTGGTCGGGCCCCTCTTATGTGAAAGTTCCAGTCTCTGCAAGTCAGCTAAGAGCTTGTTTAAGCGCTCAGTCCTTTCCCGTTTAAGTCTGGAACCGTGCTTTATCAGCACGCCTCTGATCACGGCCTTGTGGGCTTCCCATACCACCCCTGGGTCGCTGTCCGCTGTCGTATTGGTGGTAAAGTAGTGCCCAATTTCTGTGACCACGTCAGCCGTCACCTCGGGGTCCCAAAGGAGGCTGTCATTAAGTCTCCATGCCTGTCTCCGTGTCATCTGTGTCTCTGTCAGGGAGTACGTCACTCTCACAGGGGCGTGGTCCAACCATGTGATTGACCCTATTGACGTGTCCTTAATCGCATGTAGCTGTCCATGGGGCACAAAGAGATAGTCCAGGCGTGAGTAAGTCAGGTGGGGTTTGGAGTAAAATGAGTAGTCTCGCTCCCCTGGGTGAAAAAGGCGCCAGGTGTCTATTAGTTGCACGGAGTGCAGGGCCTTGATGATACGCTTCCGCGCATCCCGTGAAACCGAAGAGGCGCCTGAAGAGGTATCCTCCGAGGGGTTTAGGGGTACAATCAAGTCCCCCCCCAGCACCAGTTGTCCCTCTAAGAACTGCATTAGTTTATCTATTTGTCTCTTGAGGAAGCTGTCCTGGTGCGAGTTAGGGGCGTAGAGATTGGCCAGCGTCACTTTCCTGTCGCCGATCAAACCCTTGAGGAACAAGAATCTACCCTCACTATCTGTCCGTATATCTAACAGGGTCCAAGGTATCCGGGCAGCAATAAGTATGGTAACCCCCCTGGACTTGGCTTCCACGTAAGCCGAGTGGTACGCCGAGGGGAAGTGTCTGTTTTTGAGTAGTGGCATTTTCAGGTCTTTAAAGTGTGTCTCTTGGAGCATAACTATGTCCGCTTTTAAGCCGCGCATGTCCTGCAGTAACATTTTCAGTTTTTCGGGTGTGTTTAGGCCCTTCGCGTTAAGCGAGAAGATGTTGAGCAGGTCCATGCTCCCGTTCCCGTCTGGGTCTTAGGTTGGGGTCTTGGGGGGGAGGGGGAGAGTATGAAGAATGAGAGAGGGGATAGTAGGAAAAGGAAGGAGAAGCTAGCACTAGGGTGTGTAGCTGGGTAGAGATATTATCTAAGCCTATATGGCGGTGGTACTCTCCAGGGGCTCAAGGGGGTCCCTGGGGTAAGGAGCACCGTCCTAGATGGGGTAGTGTGTGAACAGAGCCAGAGAGTGGGCTCCCAGTCCCCGCCCACCCCCCCGGCTTGTAGGTGTAGATGGAATGTGTACCGGTAACATATAAAACTTCTAACAGGTAACCTCAATAGTAACAGCTCAAGCATTGGTATGCACAGGGTTCTTGACTGCTGAAATCAACAAATACATAAAAATTACAATCCAATGTTTAGCAGATGCATATGTAAGAGGGTCAACAAAACATAACAGGTGCAGCGAACGCCCCCTGCTGCGATAGGTCTGATCGCCTCCCGCCGCCCAAAATGCCCCCTCCCAGGTAGCTGATCTGGGATCTCAATCCAGGCAACGTGTCAGATTCCTCTGGGGGTCCGGATCAGCCGCAAACGGGGGCGACGGGGCAAGGAGGGGGGGGCCATAACCGGCGAAAGCCAATGAGGCGCACCCTAACATAGGTCCCCCCATCCCCCCTCCCCCACAAACCCCCCCCGGCCACCCCAAAGCTCCCCACGGGCCAGTCCCCCCGCCCCCACCCCCCGTGCAGCAGAACAACGGCATCTCGGCCTCCAAAGGGACAGAACAAACAGGGCCTTCATGTCTCCCCCAAGGGAGGTATGGTCTCTCCAATAGTGTCCCTCAACATCAGCACCGCGGTTCCCCCGGGGCACATCCGTCATAGTTTCAGTGAAGTGGGGGACCGCCAGGACGGGGGGGGCACCACAGGGACCCCCCGTATCTATGTCCGCGGACCCATGAAAGCTGAACGGGAGCAGGGCCGGGCATCACCACGGGACACTGAGCAGGGAATGGGAGGCAGAACCTGGGGCACGGGAAGTCAACAGGATACTCAGCAGGGATAGGGGGCCAAAGGCCTACTCACGTGCCTCCTCACGAGAAGCAGAACGGTTCCTCCATCTCCCCCTTTGCTGCCGTGGCGGCCGCGGGCCCCGCTGTGCTGATCGGCCCGATCGGCCGGTAAATCACCGGAGCAACTGGAGCCAGTCTGGTACTGCAATCGGGTCTGCCTCAAGAAAGGTGAACAGCGCTGGGAGGTCTGCCGCGGTCTGCAAGGTGTAGGAGCGGGCGTCTTTGCGGAAGGAGACCGAGAGAGGATAGCCCCAGCGGTATGTGAAGCCTCTCTGCCTGGCCAGGTCAAGGAGTGGTCGCAGGAGTGCTCGGCGCCAAAGTGTCGCTTTCGATAGGTCTGGGAGTACCTTAACTTCCGCCTCGCCCACAAGTACCGCTCCATGGTCCCAGGCTCGTCGTAGGATGGCATCACGCGGTCTCGCCGGATCTACAGGCATCGGGCCCAAGGCCCTGTGTGCTCTGTCCAGCACGATATTCGCCTCCGGTTCTCCCAGGATGTCTCGGAATATGTCCCGCATAGCCTCCCCCAGGTCTTCCGAGCCGACACTCTCAGGCAACCCCTGGATCCGCAGATTCTTTCAGCGGCTCCGGTCCTCGATGTCCTCCACGTGCAGCTGAAGCGATACGGCCGTGTCCCTGTGTTGATCTCTCGAGGCCTCCAGCGCCGCCACGCGTGCTTCCAGGGAGGTCTCCCCGGTCGTGACTCTCGCCGCAATGCCGGACAACTCCCCCCTCACCTCCTGGATGTCCCTCCGGTGTGTCTCCTCTAAACGTAGGATGAGGGCCTCGATGTCCGTGCGGGTTGGTAGCGCCTGCAGGAGGGACCTAATGTCGTGGTCCAGGGCCGGGGGCCTCTGGGTGTTGGGGTTCCTCCATCTCCACGTCCCCAGGGGACCCACTAGGGCCGGATGGTACTGGATGTGAAGCTGCAGTGGCAGGTGAGTGTTCCCCGTAGGTTAAGAGCTCCGGGTTCTGCGGTGCTCCACGTGTGAGGCCTCTCGGGGCCGTCGCCCTTGCTCCTGGGGATTTCCCTTGAAAGAGTCCGTAGAAGCGTTGTGTTTCACCCGGTGATTTCCCCGCAGGTGTCCCCCGTGTCACTGCTCTGGTTCTGTGTTTCTTGGCCGAGGTCATACCGGTAATTCGTGCTTTTTTAGCTGAAAAAGTAGGGCTTGGACCGGGAGCTCCAGAAAAGTGCTGCCTCACTCAGCCATGTCCAAGCCACGCCCCCCGCAGTTTGTTGTTTCTTATGTATTTGCAGATCAGCAAATAATCGTTCAAAGAACACTTATTGTGCCTTAAAATGAGAAATGATTTAATAATACAAAATAAACACTTCAAAGAAGCAGCCACATTTCTAACTAACCATGTGTCTCCTATAAAGTTCAGCAGTACAGTACTATAGTATAGTACTATATCTAATAGAACAGTTTAGGGAACTACACTGATTTTTAGCTAGATGATAAAAGGCTTTAGCAGGTATAGATCAATTAGAATTAGATACATACTTTGCAAATAGTGAAAGATTGAAAAGCGAGAGGCACCCATTATTATTTTTCTCTGGGCCCCTTTGGTTCATTTTATTTTTTCGAAAGATGTTTTGTTGGTGTTGAATCAAATAAACATATATTTTAAATAAAATTTCCCTGTGGTTTACCTTCATATGCCACATAGAACCACAGGATCAGCTTAGATTGCAATGCTTAAGGCTGACAGGACTGTCAGCTTAACCATTTAATTAATAAGTTATTTGTCTCCATTTACCATTGACTTTCTGACTGAATTGACCTGGTCTCAATTAATTCATTTTAAACACGCTTTCCAATCAATTAATCAATTAATTGAGCCCACGGTAATTAATTCAGAAAGCTAGCGGTAAATGCTGGATGAGTCAGATATCTACATGATTAATTGGAGCAGGTTGATATGTATCCAATAAAGTAACTTGTTGTAACTTGTATAGCGTAAAACATGCTTCCATACTAAGTCATATTAAATGTATTATCAGTGATCACAGATGTATGTTTTAGTTGAATTATTTTTAGTCCACATATAGAATTTCTGCTTTCTTACTTATCCATTACCATGTAACAACAAATTTGCATATAATTGGCCATGGTGAGCCGAACTCTTATGCCACGTACACAAGGTCATTATTCTGGTTCTAAAAAATTAAGTTTTTTCAGGCTCTAGAAAAAACTAAGTTTTTTTCAACTTGATAATTAAAACGGCCTTGCCTACACACGATCGTGAAAAAGAAATTCTCTAGCAAAGTGCGGTGACGTACAACATGTACGACGGCACTATAAAGGGGAAGTACCATTCGGATGGCACCACCCTTTGGGCTGCTTTAGCTGATTTTGTGTTAGTAAAAGTGATATTCTGTCTGTTACAGCATGATAAATGTGCTTACTCCATTACGAACAGTAGTTTTACCAGAACGAGCGCTCTCGTCTCATAACTTGCTTCAGAGCAAGCGCGGATTTTTCACGTCGTTAAAGCCCACACGCGACTATTTTTTACAACCCGAAAAACGACAACGTTAAAAAATAGAGCATGTTCGAAAAAAAAAATTGCCCATTTTTTAGAACCCGAAAAATACAATCGTTTTTAATGACAAATAACTTAATTTTTTACAACCTTTACGCGGCATTACAGATGTGAATATATTTTTTTAATTGTGTCTATTCATGTGAATTTTTTATTTATTTTTTTAGGTTTTCTATGTATGATTAAATATAGATCATTTATCATTTGCTGTGGTCCAATTTTAAAGTCTGATCTTAGGGATTGGTCCTGTTCTCTTTTCAGTCCACATTTTACTTAGGGTTAGGTTACACATGTTAATTATGAAGAATGAAGCAATGTGCAAAAATGCGCATTTATGACACATTTTGGTTATGTTTTTGAAACGTTAAAAAAGCTTCAAGAATTTTTGAAAAATGGCAATGAAAGTGTTGTTTTTCTAGTGCCAAGTGCCTAAAGAGGAAGTCACATAAAGTAAATGACCTGTGTTGAGGTATGGTTAGATTGTGGTGTGATAGCAGACATTTTTGTGAATTCTATGCAAGATGGCTTTATATACTTTGATATCTTTGACTCTTGGCTTGGTCCAGCTCAACTTTGCTGACACAAAAAGTTTTACCATTGAGAATAATGCTCAATGACTCTGCTCCTACCTGACACTGTCAGTATTGCTGGCTGGCTTGATACTTTTGCCTGCACACAGAAACAAATGGTGTTACCACATGGCTGCTCTGTACAAAGAAGAAGTGGCTTGAGCTGCTCTGTCTATTATTTTTCAATGCATTCTGGGATACAGCAACCTCCACTGTCAGGCTTTGTAAGGGTGAAACTATAGAGGCGTTTTAAAAAAACTAAAAACTAAATCTATGCATTATAAAGTGGGGTATCTAATACAATGTAGGTTGGTAATAAGATAATTAAGTGCTGTAACGGATTGACCCGTGATACTCTGAGACTTTTGAAGGATGTGGTGTACTCCTGTGCCAGCTTCACCAATGACTCTTGGGTCTAGAGTCATCCTATGTCCCTTAGGGGCATAGGATGACTGAGAAATTATATCATAAATTACATGAGATGGGACATTACTGAAAATTTAATGTATTGCAGGATTTCTTGAAATATTACAAGTTGTTCCTTATGAACAGGTCAATAGACTGTTGAGGTGTTAATTGAGTCGGGCTCCTAAGATATTTCATTGTCCATTGTGTGATGCTAATGCTGTTTTGTATCTATTGTACTAATTAAGTCTGTAAAGGTCAGATGTCTAACTTTGAAGTGTTAATTGAGTCTGGCTTCAGAAATACTTTTCATTGTGGATGCTAATGACACTGTATTGTGTGAAAATACTATTGATGATAATATGTGATGTGAAAAGCAGGTGAGAGTCATAACGTCTAACTTGTCAGCTGTAGTAATTAGTTAATGTTAATTATGTCAGACCGGTCCTGAAAAGTCTGTGGGATATGTATTGGAGACATGTTAGCCCCCCCCATTGTGTGATGTTGTGGGTGGAGGGTGTCTTTGTCCCCTTGATTAGTGCAGCATGCTTTTTGGTGTATAAAAGACTGGGTATTACCATTAAAAGTATTCATTCATTTTGGAACCAGAACCAGAGCTTGTGTCTCGATTATTCTGGGAAATGGAATGGGTCGTGTTTGCCAGATTGTGGAGTGTCGGATACGCTGTCTTGGGTCGGTGGAATGGAAATCGTAAACAGTGGTGACCGTTACAAGTGCCTTGAAGAATTGACATCATTTACTTATAGTCTCATAATAGGTTTGCTTACAAAAAATGATGTCAATTTTGAATGCAGATCTCTGCAAGATAGAAGAGGAAGAGGAAGACAAGTCTAACAAATCAAAATATAGATAACATCTGACATTTTTTTTTAAAAAGGATTTGTGTTCCAATGGTCACTGTCAGGGGTACTGAAATTGAGGTAAAATCCAAATTGTTGAGTTGTCACCAGGACAAAAATTGAAAGGGTCACTAAAGGATTTTTTTTTTTTAGCTAAATAGCTTTCTTTACCTTACTGCAGTCCTGTTTTCATGTCCTCATTGTTAGTTTTTGCTATGACGTTGCTGTAATCCTTCTCTGTTCTGGACACTTCCTGGTCCTGTTTTCCACGTCCTGTTTTCATGTCCTCATTGTTCGTTTTTGCTATGATGTTGCTGTAATCCTTCTCTGTTCTGGACACTTCCTGGTTGTCTGTTTCCTGATGAAAAAAATCATGGGAGCTTTCTCTGTGTGGTCACTAATCAAGGAGGTGTGATTACTGTGTGTCTAAAACCCCTCAGAACCAATCACTTTCTTTTTACAAACAATCGCTGCCCTCTATTGGCTCTGTGTCTCATCACAGAAACTGACACTGCAGGTACATTATATAATTGATTTTTATCTATTTTTAATAATTTTTAAAAGGAATCAGTTAACTATTATGTCTCTATACCCTGTAAACAGTCATTTCAGCAAAAAAAAATAAAAATTCCTTTACAACTCCTTGAAGGAAAATCTTACAATGGGGAAACTTGCATGCAATTTGTTAATTAAGTGCTCATACTTGCTTTTATTATGATAATTATTACTATTATACAGGATTTATATAGGTCCAACAGTTTACACAGTGCTACAAACATAAGGACAGTCAGTACAATTACAATATAATATAATTACAATATAATTTAATACAGTAAGAATCAGAGGGCCCTGCTCGTAAGAGCTTACAATCTAAGAGGGAAGGTCATGATATACAAAAGGAAATAACTGTGGGGGATGAGCTGATGGAGAAAAATAAAAGTACAGTTTTGGGTGGGGGGAGAGTAGGCATCTCTAAAGAGAAGTGTTTTTAGGGATCGTCTAAAAGTGTACAGACTAGGAGATAGCTATGCAGATTGGAGTGGGACTTTGTAGAGGATGGGAGAGGCTCAAGAGAAGTCCTGGAGGCAAGTATGGGAGGAGATGATAAGGGAGCTAGAGAGCAGGAGGTCTTGGGAGAAACCAAAAGAACAATAAGGTTTGAAACTAGGTTAGTGATGTAGCCGGGGGAAGAGTAGTGGATGGCTTTGTAGGTTGTTAATAGTATTTTGAATTTAATTTGTTGGGTGAGCGGAAGCCAGTGTAAGGATTGGCAGAGGTGGGTAGCAGACACTGAGCGGTTTGTAAGGTAAATGAGTCTTGCAGCAACATTCATGATGCACTGAAGAGGGAATAGTAATGTAAAGGTAGGCTACCTTTTAAAAAAGTTTTTTTTAAGCATGTATACTGATTTTGTATGTCAGCACACATCCTGGTCCACTAATTGTAGTATATTATGATGTATTATAGATGTATCTACTTTAGCTTCTCTAGTTTTTGAGGTGAGTAGCCTGGCAAATTGATATGGCTTCTAGAATTCAGTCAGCGTCAGTATATATTTGAATAGAAGGCCACAGGATCATTTTAGCTGGTGTGGAGAGAAGAAACTCCAAATGCATGGCACTGGGCAAGTGACCAAAAAATGGGCAAAAGGTTTGCTATGGGATCTGAAGACTACTGCAGGAAGTCGAAGGGTTACTCCAGGGTGGCTCAATTAGCAAACATCCTCACAACATGCTTGCCTAACCTATTTCCCCTGCATATCATTTCTTCATTAAGTGCTTCGTATTTTCTTATTAGCATGTATACTGATTCTGCTTGTCATATTTATTCTTATTCAAATTATTAGTGTAAGCAATGAAGCTACTTGGTTTACTGGTAGCATTTAACAAATTAAAGCTCAAGTTCTGCCAAAAGACTATTATTCTGCCTAAGTGCTAGCAACCATAGCACTTGCCAGTGGATTTTATAGGTCTTGCATGTTTTAAAAAAGTGGTAGGGAAGATCATCCCTTACTTCCAGATTGTATAGCAACCATGAGGATTTGACACTATGCTATGGTCCAACTGATGTGAAGTTTCTGTGTGCATTCTACCATGCAAGAGTAAATAATGGTTCTGTGTTAATTTTTTTTTTTTTTTTTTCATCAATCTTTTTTATTAGTTTTAAAGAAAAGGTTATACATAGAAAATAAATTCCAGTTTCTCGACAAGAATGGGTAACTAACAATTGGGCGACGCAGCGCCATCTCATTGTGCATGAAAGTTGGATACAAAATGAGGTTAAATACATGTAAATTCAAAAACGGAAAACAGTGCTACTAATCAGTTGGTCATACGAGCGATTCATATAGTGCAAGCCCTTAGAAGGGTAAAGCTAGGTTATGATTCCGCCGCAGCCGACGGATTTACAGAAACATGGCTGCATTTTCCCAACAGGACAAGGTGAGCTATTTCTCATGAACTTTACCGTACATTCCTCTGCTTGAGGCCAGTGTCAGCTCATGGTTGTAATGTAGGTTGACTAGGTCAATAACAGCTTCTAGCGTTGGAGGTTGGGTAGATTTCCAAAGTCTAGTGATACTCAGCCTGGCTGCCAGGAGAATATTTGTGACTACCAGTTGCATGTTCACAGGAAACATACCCAAGTCCATGTTGAGTAGTGCTAATGTTGGCGTTGGAGAGATGTTACCGCCAGCAATGTTTGACAGCATGTGGAAGATATTTGTCCAAAATTGGGTGATGAGCGGGCAGGTCCAAAGGATATGTATCAGATCTCCTGTCATTTTGGTACACCTCCAACAGGTGTCTGGACTGCCTTTGCCAAATTTTGCTATCTTGGCGGGTGTAAGGTACCAGCGGAGTGAGATTTTCAGAGTCAGTTCCCATAGTGCTACATTTCTAGTGGCTCTATACACGGACCTGAGTGCGTCCTGCCATTGTAGGTCTAGAAGGGTCTGGCCAATGTCGATATCCCATTGATTGTGCGGTTTGGCTTTGACGAATATTAGTTTTTGGCGAAATATGGTATAGAAGAGGGAGATACCTTTCTTTTTAGAAGAACGGTCGGTCAGAAATGTCCATACTTTAGGGGGAATGGCGTAACATGGTTTGGATATGCGGGAAAGGCAGTGTTTAATTCTAATGTAGGTGAAGAGTTCCTTGTCTCTTAGTCCAAACTTTGTTTGTAACTGGGAGAACGGGAGTATAGTGTCGTCTTGAATGATGTCCTGTAAGTAGGAGATACCATAGGGTTTCCAATCTGATGTTCTAAGGTCTTCGGTGCAATGGTCTAGAACAGTCAGTGGAAGGGGAGGTTTGTGCGGTTGTGGGTGGGTTTCACCCTGTTGCACCATAACTTTCCATGCTTGAGCCGAGGCTCTCATGGTAGGAGGGAGAGAGTTGGAGACAGGATTACCGTGAGGGATTCCTAGTAACCAGTCACTAAGGTTGTTGCGTTTGACCATAGTAGATTCTAATTGACCCCATAGGGTATTAGGGCGTGTTTGGAACCAGTCTCTGAGTTGGGTGAGTATCGTGGCCCAATAGTAGCCCCTGAAGTCTATAGATCCTGCTCCCCCTGTGAGTTTGTGTTTGATTAGGAGGTGTCCAGCGCATCTCGGTTTTTTGTCTTGCCACAACAGTTTGTTCAGGATCGTTTGTAAGGAGTGAAAGTAGGATATGGGAATAGGGATTGGAAGTGTACGAAATAGATACAGTAATTGGGGGAGATGCATCATTTTGAATGCCGCGAGCCGTCCGGACCAAGAAAGTTCTAGTTTAGCTAATTTGTTGGTCGCTGTTTGGAGTTCAGATAAAAAGGGTTTGAAATTACTTTTGAATAAATGTTTTGTAGAGCGTGGTATGCGGATCCCTAGATAAGATATCTCATGTTCCGCCCATGTGTACGGAAGTTGAAGCTGTAATAGGTTCTTGGTGGTAGCATCCAATCCTATATTTAGTATATAGGACTTGGTGGCATTGACCTTGTAGTATGATACTTTGCCGAACCAAAGGAGTGTTTTTTGGGCTTCGATTAGTGATGTTGTGGGAATGGTCAGTATAAGGATGACATCGTCTGCGAACAGGCTAATCTTATGTCTGTTGGGGCCTATCTCTAGTCCCGATATATGTGGATGACTTCTGATGTGCTCTGCAAGGGGTTCAATTAGTAAGTTAAAAATAAGTGGTGAGAGCGGGCATCCCTGCCTGGTGCCGTTTGTTATGTCGAACGATTGGGAGAGCATATCGGCGGAAAACACCTTCGCCGAGGGATTCGAGTATAGGGCCAGTATGGCGTTCAGTATATGTCCCTTAAATCCGAATTTTTGAAGGGCCTGACGCAGGTAGCCCCAGTGTACTCTGTCGAACGCCTTCTCTGCATCTAGAGCCAGGAGCAGAGAAGGCGTTCCACTCGCTTCAGCGTAATGGAGAATATCAATTACCCTCCTTGTGGTGTCAGACGCCTGTCTACCAATTGTGAAGCCGGATTGATCCTTGTGAATCAATGAGGGCATGATGTCAAGAAGTCGAGATGCAACCATTTTTGCCTATATTTTTAGGTCTAGATTTAAAAGTGAGATTGGGCGAAAGTTCTGTGGGGCAGTTGGGTCCTTTCCTGGTTTAGGCAGAGTTATAATAAGTGCCTGTAGGGATTCTTTTGGAAATTTGGAGGAAGCGGCTGCTGTGTTGAACATTGTGGTCAGCGTGGGAGCTAAATGTTGGGAAAATTCTTTATAGTATTCCCCTGTGAGGCCGTCCGGTCCAGGGGATTTGCCTAAGGGTAAAGAGTTGATTGCTGCCAGTACTTCTGGGGTGGTGAATGGTTTGTTTAAATTGGAAAGTTGTGTCTCAGTCAGGGAGGGGAGGGTCACATGGTTGAGGAATTCTTCGATTTCAGTCGCGGTAGGTTGGTGCGTGTCTTGATCGTTGTGCAAGTTGTACAAGTCGCTGTAGTACGCGCTGAACGCGTCTGCAATTGTCTGGGGATTCGTAAGCCTGTCTTTCGTGTGTGGATGGATGAGGTGATCAATCTTTTGTTTGACTCTCCTTCCTTTAATGCGTTGGGCCAGAACCTTGCCTGCCTTATTAGATGTGGAGTAGGAGGAGGCTTTCAATCTCCTCTGTGTACGCTCGAATGATTGTAGGAGGAGGAGTCTGAGTTCCTGCCTCAGAGAGAGAATTTGTGCGGATCTAGTTGGGTCAGGGTTGGGTTTGTTAAGCCTTTCTAGGGTGTCTAATTGTGATACAAGAGCATCTATTCTTAAAGATTTGTTCTTTTTGTGTATGGAACTCAACTTAAGTAAAACGCCTCGAATGTAAGCCTTATGCGCGTTCCACAACACGCCTGGGTCGGATACAGATCCCGTGTTATTGTCAAAGAAGTCTTTAAGTGTATCCGCAATCTCAGGGGAGAATGAGGGATGTTGCAAGATGTAGTTGTTAGCCCGCCATATAAAGGTCGGTCTTGTGTTGTTCAAATTTGAAACGGTGATCGTGATGGGGGCATGATCCGACCAAGTCGTGGTGTGGATTTCTGAAGCGCTGATAGTTTGTAAAAGCCATTTGTCTGTAAGAAAGAGATCAATGCGCGAATAGGTTTTGTGCAAGGGCGAGAAGTATGTGTAGTCACGCTCGGAGCCGTGTTGGCATCTCCAAACATCGAACAGATCATGGGACGCCGCAAAATGTTTCAAGGGGGACTCTCTCTACGTTTAGAGGGGGTAGTGGAGTCCATAAGGACGTCCGGGACTAAATTAAAGTCCCCACATATTATGAGTTGCCCCTGTTTGATAGGTTGTGCCAATTTTGTCACCCTGCGGAGGAATCTGATCTGTCCGGTGTTCGGAGCATATACATTAATCAACGTGTACTCATTACCATTCAATGTGCAGACTAGGATAATATAACGCCCATCTGGGTCGGTAACCACATTTTTCAAAAGGAACCGCACAGTGTCCTTCACTGCCAGAAACACCCCCCTCTTTTTGGAGGTGAAATTAGCAGAGAAAGTGTGAGGGAATTTTCTATTGGTACATACAGGTGCGTTCGTGGAGGCAAAATGCGTTTCCTGAACACAGAGCACATCGCACTGCAAGTCTAGCGCAGTCTTCCATAAGGAATGTCTCTTAGCAGGGTGGTTCAAACCATTAGCGTTAAGGGATAGAAGCTTAATCGCCATTGTCGATAGTCACTGAGGAAAGTGTATAGTAAAAATGCACTTACAGTTAGACGTGGAGGGTGAGCTGGGCACCGTAAAGGTAACAAGAAACAAAAAACAAAATAAACACTGAGGTGTCTCCAGCAAGGGCGGAGGATATGCGAACGGCTCACTGTTCTAATATATTGTAGCTGTAAAAAAAAGAGCACTGTTAGTTGCAACATACAAAAGCAAGAAAAACTGGAGTACTTTAGTGGTATATACACGGTGGTGGTGTTGACTGTCGTGCAGAGCCCTGCACCTTTACCAAGAACTCTGGAGGATTAGATAAGACGTCGGTACTTTAAACAAATAAGAGAAACTGACAGTACACCAGGTGTCGGGTGTGGTGGATGTGCCACCTAGAGTGTCAGAGAGTGGAGTATCGGGACCAAGTATCCCGTTAAACCGCCTATTCGGGGTAACAAGTGTCACAGTGCTGCTGACTCAAACCAAAACGTTGAAGAGAGGAAAAAAAAAACAAGGAAACAAAACAAGTAGAAAGCTGGATGCCAGGGAGAGTATCTGTCATGTAGATATATTGAAGGAGGCCTTCATGTCATCTGCTCCGGTTCATCTTCTTGGGTGGCGGGGTCACGGCGAGCCTGTCTTCGCCCCCTTTGAGCTTTTGGTTCCACCGAATCTTGAGGTGAATCCGGAATAATTCCCCATGTGTGTAGTAAGCGCAATCCCTTCTGCAGATCTTGGATTACGTGGGTTGAGCCATTTTTTGTGACGAGGAGAGTGGCTGGGTAGCGCCATTTGTACTGGACTTTATGGTTGTAAAGGCCCTTGGTGATTGGGTTGAGCTGTCGTCTGAGTTGTAGTGTATACTTTGAAAGGTCAGGGAAGAGTAGTACCCCCTCGAATGGATGCTGTAGCGGTGGTCCCCCTCTAGCAGCCATCAGCAGTTGTTCCTTCACATGAAAGAAATGAATCCTCATGAGTATGTCTCTCGGGACTGAAGCAGCTAAGTGAGAGGGCTTGGCTATACGGTGTATCCTATCGATTATAAGGTCCCTGGGTGAGGCATCAGGGAGTAGCACATGCAGAAGTTCTTTGGCATATTTTGGAAGGTCAGCCGGTGGTATGGTCTCCGGGACCCCCCTAAGTTTCAGGTTATTTCTCCTGGAACGGTCCTCTAAATCGGCCAGCTTGGCTCTCACCCATTTCTGCTCAGACTGCAAGTCCTCATAGGAATCCACCAATTCATTTACAGTGTTAGTACATTCTCCCATGCTGTTTTCCAGATGTGTGACCCTGTCTTCCACCACATGCAGCTCTGTAGTGATTTTAGAAAAAATGGACGATAGATCTGTCATCAGGGAGGTCTGGAGGGAGAGAAGCATGTCCTTTAATGTGGTATCCACCACTGGTTGGCCCGATGTAGGAAAAGAGGCCATGGAGGAGTGCAGGGCCTGGTTCGCCGGGAGTAGGCCGCAAGCCGGGGCCTCGATTTGCGGAGGCGCGCGCGGCGCGTCACGATCGGTGCGCAACCGCGCTTTCGCGGGGCTCCCTGTCATCGGGTTTTCACCCGTTTTGGGTGTAGGAGGTGAGGTAGGGCAACAGGGGGTCTGTGCGCTCAAAAGGGGCCCTGTAATGTCCGAGTTTGTTCCGGACGCCGCGCCGCCGTCGGCGACATTTTGCAGCTGACTGACCTGTGCAGTATAGTGAAAGAAGGCGGTCAGCTTCTGCGGGTGGTGATCCGTTTTTCTTTTGCCTGTCATGTCTCCACCAGGTCAGCTGGTTCTCAGTAAGCAACAGTGGAGGAATTTGTCAAAGGATTCGGGCTCCTATCGCTCCGGTTCTCTCCCTGGCAGAAGAGCTCAGACTCTAAGCAGCCATCTCCATTGCTGGCAGACCACGCCCCTCCTGTGTTCATTTTTCTGTGCAACATCAAATATGCCGCTGTATTCATTCTTCTCTATAAAAGATAAGACTATGTATCATTGTACTTCCTACAGCCAATTCATTTTGCTGGAGTTCACTGTCATAATTAAAAAAAAATAATGCACAGTAATCATATCTATCAACTGAAATATTTTCCTGACTGTTTTCATTACACTTCTGAAAGCTGTTTTCTGATTAGCTACCATGTGTATCTATACAATTCTTCTCCTGTACAGGCATACCCCACTTTTAAGTACACAATTGGGTTTATTTACTAAAGCTGGAAAGCGCAAAAGCAGGCTCACTTCCGCATAGAAACCAATGAGCTTCTAAACCTAGCTTGTTCAATTAAGTCTGGTAATAAATCCTGGAAGCGCATTGGTTTGTATGCAGAAGTGAGCCTGATTTTTTGCTTTCCAGCTTTAGTAAATAAACCTAATTGTGTACTTAAAACCAGGGTATGCCTGTACTTTGTAGACATGTGCATTCATTTTCGTTAGAATGCATTTTCGTCCGAAAATCAGTTTTTTTCGTTATCGTTTTAACAAACGATAACGAAAGCGCAAGAAACGAAAACCGAAAAACCCGACATAAAAATGGTTTATTTTCGTTTTTGTTGCGGTAAAAATTCGATATAGAGAGATTCGACATTATAGGGAAAAGATTTGACATTATAGAGAAAATATTCAAAACTATAGAAAAAATAGATTCGAGATTACAAAGAATAGATTTCGATTTATGAGAAAAAATAGATTCGACATTATTACTAGTCATACAACATTAGAATTCTTGTAGGCGGAATATTCAAACGGAAATGTACGATTCGACGTAAAGATTTGACGTTCCGTCGAATATTCTTTTGACCATTCGACAGAAACCAAGTATTATTGGATTTTCGGACGAAAGCTATTCCCCAACGAAAAACTAAATAAACCAAAAATATTTTCGGGATTAACTAAATACATTTATTTTCCAAACGAAAACGAAAAAACTAAACAAAATATTCCAGTCTGCACATGTCTAGTACTTTGTTATGAAATAAGACCATATATGTCAGACTGTTGTAGAGCCACCAATTTGGATTAATCTTTTTTTTGCTTGTACTGGCTAAATTGTATGTGTGTTCCCTTTCTCTGTCACACCTATTTTTTGGCATATACTTCTTGCAATTCCAGTTTTTCCTCTAAGCAGCAAACATGTCTTAGCTGAATGTTTATTAGTGTATAACCTGTGTTCATTGGCTAATGTGCCATGGGAAAGTTTCTAGCATGTGCACGAGAAAATTTGATTATTCATAAGTACAGCTCATGATGAAGCAAGCATCAGTCTTTCATTTTTACAGGGTTTGTTCATAATATCAGAATTATTGTTGAGTTCCAAAGAAAGCAATGTTCAGACAACAACTGTACTGTGAAATAGACCCTTTATTTGGTTTTATATATGCATTCTCTACTTTGTTCTGGGATGTGGTATAGTGAATTAGGGGGTATTTTCCTATATAACCTAGATGCCACACATTTCTAAGGCCAGTAAAAAACTTTTTTTTTTTTTTTTACACACTATAAAGAGTGTATAATGAATGATAGGCTTTTACTGGGAATTATGACAATGCTAATTTGTTCTGGGGTGAATTGTCCTGGGGGTTGTATTGTACTGGAAAAAGGGGAAAATGTTTGCTTACGTCAAGGAATTTGTCTGACTTTTGGCACTAGGTGTTTTGTTTCTTTTTGAACCCTGTATGCTGTGTGTTATTTATGTGTAACCCCTGTGCTCTGTGAGTTACTTACTCCTGACTAGAGATGAGCCGAACACCCCCGCGTTCGGTTCGCACCAGACTGACCGTTCGCGCGAACATTTAGAGCCCCATTGAAGTCTATGGGACTCGAACGTTCGAATTCAAAACTGATCATTTTAAAGACCAATATTCAAGTTATTGTTGGAAAACGTCTTTGAGAACCCAGGTCTTGCCCCAGGGAACATGTATCAATGGAATTTTTTTTTTTTTAAACGGTTGTTTTTCGGGAGCAGGACTCCTGAAAAAAATACAGTTTTTAAAACTTTTTTCCATTGATACATGTTCCCTCGGGCAAGACCCGGGTTCTCAAAGACGTTTTCACAGGCAAACTATAGACACCCAGCAGGTACAATATTTAAAGGATTTTTATTTTTTATTTTTTATTTAAGCATCATTAAAATCACTGCTCCAGGAGCAGTGATTTTATTGATGCTTAAATAAAAAATAATAAAAATTCCTTTAAATATTGTACCTGCTGGGTGTCTATACATGTGATAACGTATTTAAATAGCACAATCACCTGCCTGCCAGTAAATTAGGAATAGCTGATCTAGCTAAGCTATACAGTGTATAAATATATGTACAACTCCTAGGGATGTATATATATCCTCTACACACTGTAAATTAAGCTAAACTGACTAGCCTGCCTGCCTGCTCTATTTAGCTATATAAAAAGACTATCTCTCTGTCTCTCTGACTGCTCTCATTAACAACCGCAACACACTACACGAGGCCGCCCAGCAGGCGGCCTTATATAGTGTGGGGCGTGTGCTAAAGCCCTGAGCCATAATTGGCCAAAGCCACCCTGACTTTGGCCAATTATGGCTCTCCATTTTTTGCACACTGTGATTGGCCAAGCATGCAGGGTCATAGTGCATGTTTGGCCAATCATCAGCGCGCAATGCCGCACTGAATTATGGGCTGTTGCGTGTCACTCGAATTTGGCGCGAACGACCCGTATTGTTCGAAATTCGTCGAATGTACGAACAGACAATGTTCGAGTCGAACATACGTTCATATCGAACGCGAAGCTCATCCCTACTCCTGACCAAAAAAAATATATGCAATAGAAGAGTTTAAAAAAATGAAATTGTTGTGCTGAAGTTTATTTGTGTCTCTGAGACTCTCACCTATGACACAGTAATTCAAATATATTTTGTGGGTACAGGCACCATAGCATATGTTTTTCATGTATTCGATTTTATTCACACCATCCTTTAAGCCACTCCTACTATAATTTGGCCACCCACATGATTCTCGGCAGGACATTATGCGCTCTGTATCAATCCCCTACTAAAGTTGCCCAGAGGTGCCCCAGATTTGTCAGAATTCTAACAATGTCCTTGTAGAATCATATGGGAATGAGCCATAAAGCCCAACTCCAGCCATGACATTTTAATTTATTATTGATAACGTAGTGAAGGGTACAGTTTATATTAGATTTTTACTAAAGTACTGTATATGTAAACTCTCACCTTGTAAAACAACCCATTCAGTTTGAAATAGAAAGGAAAGGAAAAACATTTGTGTGTACAATAAAAACATTATAAATACTTTATTCACTTGTTTTTTTCTAAATGATCACATACCCTCTGTTCTCAGTTGCATACAAAGCTCAGAGAGCTAGGAGAGGAGAAACAGCAGCATCCAGATCTTCCCAGTGAATGGCTATTCAGGGGAGGGTGGTTGCCAACACAAGTCTAGTCATTGGAGGAGAGCAGGCTGAGTTTCCAGAAAACTGACCACACTGTGCTCTTGTGCTTAGTGTGTTTGGTTTTTAATAGAAAAGTAGGACTGGCAGGAACTCTAGGTATTTTATACAAAGGAAGCAATACAAAGAGTTCAGGATACTTGTTCATACAAGTACATGGTGCAGCAGGCACATATTAGGAATCTGAAATGTTGGGGATAACATAATTTTAAATGTCTAATTATTGGGGAGATTTCCCTTTTCTCCTATCAGTCCAATCAAGTGATGGGAAATTTCTCCAATGGGGACATTGGCAAAAAAATGTTTTTAGTAGATTAAGGAAATATTTCTGTCTGGAGCTTCCAGATTGACTTTTCAAAAACTCTATTAAACAATTTGTACCTCCAATGGCTATATAACCCACCATAAATGTAGGAACAAAGCAATGTCAGGGCACAAAGTAATGCCACATTTTTTCCCCCTAATTTTTCAAGATAAGGATAGGCAGAATAAGAGTTTTGTCTGATCTTGCGACTATGGATATAACATTCTAGCACATATTATCAAATACAATTATTGTTTAGTTTTCTGGCAGCCTTGGATTCATTTGGCTTTGGTATCATTAGTAAGGTAGTACATCCATTTAAATATTAATAAGAAATGGATTACTGTGTTGTGATTGTGGGACTTTGTTCAGGTTATCAATATAGTGGTTGATAATGTGTTTAATCATTTTAGGAAAGAGGCTATTAAATATCATCCTTGAAGGGATGTCACCAGGAGAAACATGCATATATTGTGATCAATATGAGATTTAACATTATTCTCTATAAGCTAAGTGATCTTGGAATGAAAATAATTTCATTTAAATCTCCCTGAGAGGTAATATTTGCACTGTACACACAACAGTTCTCACTATATGAAACAAGAAAAGCCGGTCCAGGGGAGTGAGTCTCTGGTTAATCCAAACATACAATTGTCAGGTGCTAGCCCAGCTCACATGCTGTGTAACATAAGGAAATAATTCCGGACCGATGCACTTCCAAAAATCCTTTTATTGAAGCCTCATTTGACAAGTGGTTGTTAGAGCAGGGGACAAAGAGGTAGAAGTGCTTTGCGCAAATGTTAGTAGTAGTCACCAAAATCACCCATATACTGCTTTAATGTGTCATAATTAGGTTACAGGTAAACTAACCAATTAAAATTAGTACTCAGCTGGTGTTACAAAGAAAACCCAGCTAGAATACATGGTACTTACACTCAAATCTGATGTAAAGGGTTCAGTCCAAATCCACCGCCAGAAAAAATCTGATACGCCAATTGAACTAGGAGCAAAGTTGACACATCAGTAAAAAAAATTGTATAGTTACAACAACATACACAAGAATATAGAAAACATGTATATATGTAGACACACAATGAAGTTGATGTTGAGAACAAATGATTTTAAAAGCAGTGTTAGAACATCATGAGGACGGATACTGGCATATTCCCAAAGTATGTGCTTAGTCTCGATTGGACAAGATAGAGAGATGAAGCTTTAATATCACAATCTCCATCCAATCAGAGAATGCTTTGCATTTATTGAGAAAATAAAAAGTTTTCTCTGAATAAGGCCCATGACCAGGGATGAGCTTCCTGTTCGAGTCGAATGCATGTTCAATCGTTCGTCGAAATATGAACAAAACGGGTCGTTCGCACCAAATTCGAGTGACGCGCCACGGCCCATAATTCACTGCGGCATCGCTGGCTGATGATTGGCCGAGCATGCACTATGACCCGCATGCTTGGCCAATCACAACGCGCAAAAAACGGAGAGCTCAGGGGGTTTAGTACACGCCCCACACTATAAAAGGCCACCTGCAGGTCGGCCTTGTGTAGTGTGTTGCGGCGGTGGTTATAGAGAACAGAGAGAGACAGGTAGATAGAGCAGGCAGGCAGGCAGGCTAGTCAGTTAATGTTACAGTCCTGAAAAAAAATACCTTTTTTAAAACTTTTTTTCCATTGATACATGTTCCCTGGGGCAAGACCCGGGTTCTCAAAGACGTTTTACGACAATAACTTGCATATTAGGCTTTAAAATTAGCACTTTTGAATTCAAATGTTTGAGTCCCATAGACGTCAATGGGGTTCGAAATGTTTGCGCGAATGTTTCGGTCCGTTCGAAGGTTCTGGTGCGAAACGAATGGGGGGGGGTGTTCGGCTCATCCCTAACCATGACGAATGAGCAATCTCCTGTGTTCAGCAAGCAAAACGGCATCCTTCAGAATGGGACCCGGAAGCTATTGGAGATCACTGTAGTAGTGAAACCTACTACAATGATTTCTAGCTTCCACGGGGAACCCCTACATTCTTGGTTATATTTTCTAGAATAATAAATCCCCCTGAATAAGAACACAAAAGCATTGGGGTATCCATGTGCATTTAATGGTGTAATGTATTTGCAAACATCTGCCTCCATGGTGTACCATTTTCATCAATGATGGCCAATTTGTTGTTTCCGTGTCACAAACCAGAGCTTCGTATTTTAAACTTTTTGTATACTTGAATCCTTTTTTGACCAATAGAAATAAGATAATTTTTTAACAAAATACTTATTGATGGTTATCCTGCTGCTGTGGGGGTGTGCAGGATACATGTGTCTTCCTATGATTGATACAGTATAACTGCCACTACTGTGACTGCTTCAAGTCTGGGCAGGAAAGGGATAAGCATAAAGCTTCCCCCACCTGAACCATACCAGGCCACATGTTCTTAACATGGGAGGGGGGCTTACCAGGAGGTCCCTTTGCCAAAGGTCCTTGTCCCCATGCTGATTAGGTCTAGGGACTCTTTACCAAAACCTTGGCACAATGATTCAGGGGATTTGTGGAAGGAGGGCTTATCAGAATCTGGAAGCCCCTTTTAACAACAAGGAGGACCCCAGGTATTTTTCCAAACCCCAAGGAATATGAGTACACCTACACATTCACAAAAAGTGAAAAGTCAATAAATACACTAATACCGTTTTTTACAAAAGAACAGCATATTAAAAGAGGCACTAGAATCTTTTAGAGCCGCAAGTGTAGTCAGATGACGTTAAACTTCAAACAGGCTCAATAGCTGTGGGGCAGGAGCTCCCACAAAACAAGACTTGCTTTGAGAGCAGCCAACAGTAGCTTAAACTATAGAAATACAGAAAGGATCACCAGACCAAAATCTTTAAAAAAGAGTCCAAGATAACCATGTGTTTCAGGGGCAAACCCAATCCTCATTTCATGAGGGCTCATCAAAGGATCAAACTTGGATGGACTGAGAGAAATCAGTGACTTCACAGATCTATATTAAAACCAGTATAAAACTTTACACATGGAGTAAGAACATGGCAGCAGTTACTGGGCAGCTATCCATTTTCCCCAAGGCAGCTTACATACCATAGGTTTACCTACTAGCATAAAAAAATGGACATTACTGTTTTTTTTTAACATTCTGTTCCCATGGAGTTCAGATTTGGCACCCAAAATTCAGGTACATAAAAGTGGAGAAAGGGGGTCGTGGTGTGGCCGCCGACAGACATGGCCGCTTAGCTGCACTGCTTCACTCCCGCTTCAGGCATTACAGCTTCACCCAGCATCGGCACCTGCTTTACCTACCTCTTTCCCAGAGGACTAATCACTCAGGCACCAGTAGGCTATGCCCCAGAGGAAAAATAAGCCTCAACCCTCCCAGAGGCTGCAGGATGATTTCATGAAGCCCTCGCAGCCTGGATCCCAAGATGGCGCTGGGAGAGAGGATACGCCTCCTCCTATAGAGTTTGCATTGGAGTCAGATGACTCCTCTGACATGGAGAAATCAGGCCATCAAAATCCTACCTCTCCTGCTCCCTACTTTCATGTATTCACAGTCAACCTGATTTACTCACTTTTACAGCATTGAAGCCCAAATCGTTTTCTTTTTGATCACTTCTCTGGGAATCGTGATTTGCATCTGGCTTCCCTGCGGGCCCCTTCCTTAGCTCCCAGGATGAACATTTTAAGCAGCCACCAGTTTTCATGTTCACATGGTTTGCACTTAAGTGACAGGTAAGTACTTAGTGGAATGAGTTCACTTCTCCCCTCCTTTACACATATAGGGCCAGATTCATGAAAGGTTACGCTGGCGGATCGAGTGATCCGCCAGCGTAACAGTGGCTTTGAGCCGGCGTTTCTGTTTTCTGTAACCAGAAAACAAGAAACGCCGGGTTGAAGTTCCGATGCGAGCAGCGTAACTGAGTTTCGCCATCGCATCGTTACTTCAACTTAAAAATGGCGCCGGGGGCGTTCCCGCCGATTTACGCTCAAAAAATATGTTAATGAGCGGAAATCGGCAATTCACGATCGAAATCCGGCGCGGCGCAGTGACGTTACGACGTTTCCGGACGGGATACGCGGCGCATAGATATACCTACATGGGGCTGGAGTATCCTATGTTAGGTATAGGCGTCGTCATCGCGTCGGGAAAAAAAAAAAAAACGTCGCTTGCGTAAAACGGTCATGAATGGGAATGTGACGTCATTGACGTTCATTCACAGATTTTGGAGCATGCGCACGGGGATGTTTTGACACTCGACGCATGCGCAGTACGTCGGCGGCGGGATCGCGCGTAGTTAGCATACTACACGCCCCGTACCCGCGACATTTGAATTCCGCCGGCTCATTTGCGATGCGCTGCCGCAACTTTAGGAGCAAGTGCTTCGTGAATGACAGCACTTGCTCCTAAAAATTCGGCAGCGCAACGCAAATCAGAAGCGTTACTCCAGAGCAAAGATGCTCTGGAATACGTGAATCTGGCCCATAGTCTCCCTTGTGTTTGGGTGTAACATTGGACCATACTGTTTAGTTTATGCTTTTTTACAGACATTGGTGTATTCGCCCCTGATGATGTGGTAGGAAACCACGAAACATGCGTCAGGCCAATTTTGATGCACCATTTTTTTATACCCCATGTTGCTTTCCAAGTGATTCTTTATAATGGATAACTGTCTTATACCTAAATATGTAATCTCAAAGTTGCTATGATTGTTTTTATGACAATTGCGAGACCTACCTCATTTAATGTTCCAAACCCTCTTTTCTTGCATAGATAGGGATGGAGATGTGTGATCCCACACATCTCATTTAAAATCCCAACCCTCTCTTTTGGTTTCTGAGAGAAGTAAGAGAGTGGCGATGTCCCCAGTGTACTTCCCTAATAAGCCTCCACTCCCTAGGAGGCAGCACTGGGGAGAAACCACTGACAACATACAAGCAGACATGCCTGTCACAGCACTGGCAGCTCTTTCAGCATCAGATAACCCTGCATCTGAGAGCTCCATAAAAGTCATGCTGCTCACTCTTTACTCTGATCTCCAAAAAGATCTCAGAGCCTCCGTCACACACCTACAAAATGGTTTAGGGCCATTGAGCGCACTGAATTACTTGAAAATCAGATAAATGTGGTGGCTGCAGCTCACAACGCAGTAGTAGATACGCAGGAAGATCACGTCAATATCATTCACCAACTACAGCTTAAAATGGCCAACCTGGAGGACTGCTCCAGGCAGAACAATATAAAAATAAGAGGTATTCCAGAATCTGGCAAACTAGGCAAACTAAGTTCCTAACTAAAGCGGCTCTTTTGCAAATTGATCCCAGATCTCACTATACAAGACTTGCTGATTGACATAACTCACACAATCCAGAAACCTACTAATTTACCTGCATCCATCCCTCAGAACACTCACTTACACTACTTCCACAGCCCACTTACACTACTTCCACACCAAAGATAGAAACATCCGAGCATCCAGACAAGTGTGTTCCCTACCAGATCCTTACGCACAGATCTCCTTGTATAATGACATCTCAGCAGCCACCTCACAAGCCGCAAGACTTTTTGACTTTTGCCCTGTGACCTCCATTCTATAAGCACGGAAAATAATTATAGATGGGGCCTCCCTACAAAGCTCTTGGTGACCTATCAAAATCAAATCATGCTCATTCTAACTCCTAAAGATGAACTGAATCAACTCCACACCGACTCCAAACACACCCAAACCGCCACCTAGGTGTCCAAGACCCTTGGCACTCCACCAATATTACTTAACAATACCTGCACCTAGTAGTGGCTTTTTACTTTGCAATTTGAAGGTGCCTAGGCTAACACCTATTTCTCAGGTCAATGCCCTCTGAGAGCCAGAGCAGTCTTCTGGAGTTTATACCTCACCCCAATTACTAGTGCGCAGTGCACACTCATTCCTCCTTTGGTTGTAGTTTCTCACAACTGTTGAATTGCTGGTATTCTTACTAGATTACAATTGTTGTTGTATTACTACCCTGTTGTATGTATGTTTATATAGACCTCACGGCTATTTGGTTACTGTATACTTAGACACTGATGAGGGAGTCTCCCTCCTACCCATGCTAGCATTTCTAACTTTGTTCCAACTAAGACTTTAAACAATACCTTGATTAATGCTATGGGCCTCAACCACCCCTTTAAGCAGTCCCTGCTGTGAAAAGAAGCCCTATCCCAACATGCAAATGTCCTATGTGTCCAAGTGACCCACTTTGCTCAAAATAAGTACCCTTGTTGCTCACATTAACTATTCCTGTATACTCTGTTTTTTTTTTGCCAATGCAGATCGTAAAATAATACTCTTAGCCTCATTCAACAACCACTGGAATTAGTTAATCTTTTCCCCTAATAGCTGCCAATTGTCCTTTTACAAATCGGTCCTCTGCAAATTGCAGGCCTATCACCAAGACCAAATCCTTATCTGCAGGGATTTCAACTAATTTGTAGATCCCTCCCTAGACTCTTCTAACACTTCTAGGAAACATTCCATGGCCCTCTCCTCCTTGCTCCTCAAAGAAAATGTATATGACATATGGAGATGCTTGCATGGGATGGATAAAGCCTACACCTATTTTTCACAAAGCCATTCATCCTATTTCAGAATTGATCTGTTCCCAGTGACCCCAATCCTACTTCAAATTATGTGGTCCGATCACACACCTATAACTATTGGTTTATCCTTATCCACCTTTCCCAAATCTCACACCACATGGAGGATGAATATCTCCCTTCTTAATCACCCAAGCTTTGGACCACAGATCAAGTCTGAAATTGAGCAGTATTTTCTAACCAATATTGGTTCTGTCTCTAACCCTTACATACTATGGAATGCCCACAAATTAGTTGTTCAAGGTCTTTTCCTGAAACTGAATGCTGGAGTTACAAATAACTGATCCATACATCGGTTCACAAACTGAGAGCAGTTTGATCAAATGGTTTTAAAAGCAGAACCGTAAGTGACAAAATCCTCTTTGCTTCTGGTTTCTGATCTCAAAAACTGTAGAAGTGATCGAGCAGCTGTATCATTTTTACAATAAAGAGAATTACTGGATGAAAATGTTGATATTGGGATGATGCCTGTAGCTGCAGGCATCATCCTGGTATAACTACTTCAGTCCAAGGAGGTCATATATCATCCTATGGGCAGAAAGTGGTCAGTACAGGATTACACATTTCAATGTTCATGACACACACTAAACACCATTTGTTAACCTTTCCTTTTTTACTTGGTTTGTACCTTGTAACTTGTGGTTTGTATATTATCTTTCTGTACCTGCAATGACATCATCCATCAATAACATGTATGATACCTTTTTATGATTTCTAATAAAGAACGAATGAACTATAAAAAACAAAACAAAAAAACAGCATTTTGCTAATGTGCCCCTTATCTGAGACTAGAACAATATGATTGTCAGCGTTTTGCGGTAAATAGTTACATAGTTACTGTGTTATTTTTATTCTCTAACTACTCCCATAACCCTGTATATTCTGCTTTCTGAGCAATATATCTAAAAGGTTTTTTTTTTTTTAACCCCCCTGGTGGTATCCCCGAGCGCGACTCGGGGAGGATTTTTTATGTAAATATCGCTATCCCCGAGTCGCGCTCGGGGTGAATATGCAGAGCCTGCAGCGTGCGCTGGCTTACCTTTTATCCAGGCGAGGTACTGTACTTACCTTGTCCCTGGATCCAGCGATGCATCCCCGCTGTGTGAGCGAGTGGCGTCCTCCATTCGACTTACACAGTGCCTGCGCGCCGCCGATCTCCGCTCCCTGCGACGTAACGGCGCACAGGGGGCGGAGACCAGCGGCAAATTAAAAAAAGTAAACAAACACATTACATACAGAATACTGTAATCTTATAGATTACAGTACTGTATGTAAAAAGTACACACCCCCCCCCCTGTCCCTAGTGGTCTGCCCAGTGCCCTGCATGTTCTTTTACATAATAAAAACATTTTTTTTTGTGCCTGCAAACTGTAGATTGTCCATAGCAACCAAAAGTGTCCCTTTATGTCAAAAGTGATTTTAGAGCAGCTAGAAAACAGCGATAATAAATGATAATCACTTGCAGAATTGAGCGATAGCGATTTGTGGGGAAATTCGTCATAAAAAAATGAAAGTAATGACAGCGACAATTCTGCAACTGAGCAAATTTCAGTGATTTTGATTTGATTACATTAGTGAATAATTTTTATTATAATTACATTATTATTTGTTATAATTATTTATAGTTATTTATTATATTATAATTTTATGATTTTGTGTTTCAAACTTTATCATACCCGGGATGTCTACTAGACTCTGGTTTGGACAAATTTAAGTGAGTTATTCCTAAAAATTGCAGGCCTACAGTATAAAACGCAGAATTTCCATGCAAAATAATTGTACCGCTTTTGGTACGTAATTCCAGACAGAATCATACCGCCAGGGAGGTTAAGTTGTTGACAATAGTTTCTATGCATACAGTACAAAGTGTCAGTGATACATACTTTAAGCCCCAGAGTGTTTCATCTTTATGTTTCTGAAGGCAAATTTCTTTCATGTGATAACAAAGTGTAAGTTATTGGTCCTTTAAATCATCTGACATTTGTTCTTCTCACTATAATTATTTGAATGATGCAGAAATGTGGTGTCGTAAAGGTTAGAAAATAGCCAATGCTGCAAGTCTTGAGACTTGCAAGAAGTTTTGAAGTAAATAAGTTATCAGAGCTTGTTACTATATGATTGCACTCATTCATATAACATTAACAAAAGATAACCAAAGGGTATCAGAAGTTCACTGTATATAGCAGAAGTCAAATAGAGATAAAGAATATAATTACTTTTTATGACTCCAAAGCTCAGAACATTTGTTATATAATGTGTTTTACTCATGTCTTCATGCTTATATAGACATATTGTAGGTAATGTGACTGAATGCTTTGTTCAAATCAGATTATATAACAGTGACATAGTCAACCTTAGCGTTATATAATTATGTGACGATGCTGCCAGTTTAGTAATACTACTCTGAAGACATATCTGGAACCCATGATTAACTGAAATTTGTCAGCATTCAATGGACTAATACTGACTAAGAGAAATGTATGAACTAGACCAGACACAAAGGAATGATGCCCAGGTGTGGTGTTATGGAAAATTGCCTATCTCTAACCAAGACATGGGCCAAGAATTCAACCAAATCACAGTCATCCACAACCTGCAGGGCTGTAGTGAATGTATAGACTGTTTTCCTTATTTACAAACTGAGCAAAACCAAGCAATAGAATTAGGTTTTTTTCTTTATCAATAATTACATTTTCATACTTGATGATGAGAATTTGTAACAAATACATCTCCACTTTTAAGGTGTTATAATATAGCAACCTTACTCAACCAGTATAGGTGTGTGTGCAGTGTCACTGAGATTCCTGCCTTGTCAGAAAACTATAGTCATCCTAAAATCAACTTGATAACATCCTTGAAAGATAAGCCATATCTTGGTTGATATAAGAACATTAAGCGTCACGCTCCTAAAACTCAAAGCCAATAACATCCAGATGTGCAATTAAACATATACTGTAAAAAGGTTGATATATACAGTACTGTGCAAATTTTTTAGGCAGGTGTATCAATTAACAAAATGGAAAGTAAATGAGCGGAAGAGAAATCCAAAATGTGTCAATTCTTCTAGGTAGACTCGCACACAGTTTTAATTTATTTATTACAGATACTTTTTTTGTACCATCAATTTTACACAACATTTCACATCGGTCCCTGCCCTCAAGGAGCTTACAGTCTAAGGTCCCTAACTCTCATTCATACATACACATACTGGGGCCAGTTTAGACAGGAGCTAACGTACCAGTATGTCTATGGAGTGTGGGAGGAAACCCACGCAGGCGGAGAGAGAACATGCAAACCCCAGGCAAGTGGTGCCGTGGTTGGTATTTGAACTGGTGCCCCTAGTGCTGCTAGGTGAAAGTGCTAACAACTTAGCCAATGTGTTTTTAAAGGAACTTGGCAGGAAGGTTGTTTCCAAACATCTTGGAGAACTATCCACAGATCATTTGTAAATGTAGACTTCCTCAAATCCTTCTGTCTCTTCATGTAATCCCAGAAAAACTTGATGATGTTGAGATCAGAGCTCTACGGAGGCCAAGCCATCGCTTCCAGGACTCCTTATTCTTCTTGACCCTGAAAGACGTCTTAAGATGTCATACTGTATATATCTATATATATATCTATATATATATCTATCTATATATATATATATATATATATATATATATATATATATATATATATATTTAAAACCTTTTATTATGCTTAGGAATTTGTTAGTTGTTGGTTTTGAGCTTTGTGTGATGCCTGCACGTTAGTTGGGAGTGTGTTTATTTTTACACTTGGTGGACAGTATAAGGTTGTCATAGTAGTGCTGGGATTTCTTGTATATATTTTATAAAGTCTTTTTTCCCCACAAATAGAGCTTTCTTTTGGTGGTATTTGATCACCTCTATGGTTTTTATTTTTTACGCTATAAACAAAAAAATAGTGACAATTTTGAAAAAAAAAATATATTTTTTACTTTTTGCTATAATAAATACCCCCCAAAAATATATAAAAAACATTTTTTTCCTTAGTTTAGGCCTATATGTATTTGGAAAAAAAAAAATCGCAATAAGCGTATATTGATTAGTTTGCACAAAAGTTATAGCGTCTACAAAATAGTGAATAGTTTTATGGCATTTTTATTATTCATTTTTTGTTTACTGGTAATGGCGGCGATTAGCGTTTTTTATCATGACTGCGATATTGAATGAATGAATGAATGAATGAAAACTTGTATAGCGCGGCACATGCGAACTGAATCGCCTCTGGGCACTTGTTGTTCCTGTCTCCTTTGATATCAAAAGAGAAAAGTCTTGACCTTTTTCCTAAATGCTAGGTGGTTCTCCTCCAACCGAATGCTGGTTGGTAAAGCGTTCCATAGTCTTGGACCCTGGATCGCGAATCTTCTTTCTCCTTTGGACTTAAAGTTTGCTTTTGGAACCTGGAGTAGGTTCTGATTCGTGGATCGCAAAACGCGATTGGGATTATGCGCTTTTATTATTTCGCATAAATAAAGGGGGGGCATTCCCATGGACACATCTATGCGTAAGACAGAGAGCTTTAAAAGTAATTCTGTCTTTGACTGGCAGCCAATGAAGGGATCTCAGTGAAGGTGAGATGGGTTCCCAGGGTTTTTTCCCAGTCACAAGTCTGGCGGCCGTATTCTGAACGACTTGCAGACGAGCGATTTGGTACTTGGGAAGGCCGAGGTAAAGGGCATTTGCGTAATCCAGCCTGGAGTTTACAATTGCTCCCACCACGACCGCTAAGTCTTCTTTAGGGATGAACGGAGTGAGTCTGCGTAGTAGGCGCAGTAGATGGTGAGATCCACTGACTACTGACCCTATTTGTGCGTCCATTGTCATAAAGGAGTCAAAAATGACCCCTAGGCTTTTGACTTTGGCGCTAGGGGTGATGAGCTTGCCCAGAATAGGCGGGGGGGGTCCACGCTGTTGATGGTTGATTCCTGCGCTTGGCGTGAAACAGGAGAAGTTCTGTTTTCGCTCCATTGAGTTTAAGATAACTCTTTGTCATCCAGTCCTCTATCAAAGAGAGGCATGTCTCTAGATTGAGGTGGTGATCCTGTCTGTTGCAGATGCGGAAATAGAGTTGTGTGTCGTCTGCGTATGAGTGATAGAGCAGTTTTTGGCTGCTGATAATCTCAAAAAGAGGACGAAGATATATGTTAAACAGCACTGGTGACAGAGGCGATCCTTGAGGGACTCCGCATGTTACTGTGCGTTTTTCAGACGTAAAAGGACCTAACTTCACTGTTTGCGATCGGTTTTCCAGAAAAGAGGAGAACCAAGATAAATCGCCTTCTGCGACTCTGGCTACTTCAGTGAGCCGAGTCAGTAACAGTTTGTGGTCGACAGTGTCGAAAGCGGCACTTAGGTCCAACAGAACTAGAAGACAAGATTCTCCTTCGTCTGCGGCCTTGAGAACATCGTCCCATACTTTCAGCAATGCTGTTTCTGTCCCGTGTCCGGGACGGAAGCCTGATTGCAATGGGTCAAGTAGCTTGTAGGTATCCAGATGCTGTTGCAGCTGTTGTACCACTACTTTTTCCATTATTTTAGAGAGTAAGTTGAGGCTTGTTATGGGACGGCGGTGGAGTGGGTCCTTGGGGTCCAGGGAGGGGTTCTTCATGATGGGTAGGATTATACCCTCTTTCAACTGTGAGGGCACTATGCCCTCCAGGAAAGACTGGTTGATAAACTGCGTGATGGGAGGAGCCAGGATGTCGGCGCATTCCTTCAGCAGTTTTGTGGGGATAATGTCATTAGGCGCTGTGCCATTACGCAGAGTACAAATGACATTCTTAGTGGTCTCGATGGAGATGGGTTCAAGGGTAAACTTACCTGATATAGGAGAATTACTATGGGTGCTGTGTGAGAGGCTGCAGGGGGGGCCGAGGGGGGAGTTGTTTTGCTGAATGCTTTCACGGATTGCCTCGATTTTATTAACGAAATAATCCGATAGTTCATTGCAAAATTCTTGTGTGTCCGAACTGGGGGCTTCAATGCAACTTGGTTTCATGGTCTGGGTGACCATCTTGAAGAGTTCGCGGGGGCGGTTTAGGGCGCCGTTGATAGCCTCCGAAAAATACTTTTTCTTGGCTTGGAAAATTCCTTTGTGGTATTTTCTTGTTGTCGCCTTGTAGATGGATAGGTTTAGCTCTGAAGAACATCTTTTCCAGGCAGATTCTGCCCTTCTGCGTTCTTGCTTCAGTAACGACAGCTGGTTGTTGAACCAGCTGCGGTTGTTTTTCCGAATGCGGGTTCTTCGTTTCGGCGCTACCAAGTCGGCTGACTGTAGCATGGCCGAGTTTATGGCTTCCAATGTTTCAACGGCCATTTGATGCGGCTGAGTTGTTTCTATTTTTTTTCTTAAAGTCGTTTTGAAGAGTTCCGAATGGAGCTTCTTCTGACATCTAGTCCAGTGTGTTGTCACTGGATTTGATGTTTTTGTTGCAGGGGGGATGGTGGAAATACTGAAAATAATTGCATGGTGGTCTGTCCATGGCAATTTTTCATGTTCCCAAATTTTTATTTCCAGAGCTTGTCTGAAAATAAGATCAAGTGTGTGACCTGAAGCATGTGTGGGCCCACATACTAGTTGCTGCAATCCTAATCCTTCCAGGTGGTCAATACAGGCGTCGGCAATGGGGTCCTGTGAGGAGTTGGCCCAGAGATTGAAATCCCCGAGCAGCAAAAGATGTTTGCTGTTGAGGGTATAAGTGGAGAAGAAATCCGTCCATGATGATAGCAGCTGCGATTTTGGGCCGGGCGGCCTATAGCAGAGCAGAATGTGGACGGTCTCCTTTGAACTTGCTTGCAGTTGCAGAGTAAGGGTTTCCATGAATGGAAGAGGGTTTTGGCGGACTGGTTTGGTGATCGTAAGATGAGTCTTGTGGATCACCGCCAGGCCGCCTCCTCTTTGCCCTATTCTGTTTTCCGTTATGATACGGTAATTTTCTGGCACCAGTTCTCCTAGAATGGTGTTACAGTCGGCTGTGAGCCAGCTCTCTGTAATAAAGAGACAGTCTAGATCCTTTTGTTGAATGAAGTCGCGAATTTCTAGTCGGTGTTTTACTGCCGATCTTGTGTTAATCAGAGCACATGATATGTGCCTGCGCTGGGGTAAATGGCTGAAATGTCTGACCGTTGATCTGAGATCGATTCTCAATAGTCGCTCAGTTCTTAGGGCCTTTTTGGTGATGGCTGGCAGTATTGCGGTGCATTGCCTCAAACTCCAAATGGTGTCGGCAGAATATTGCCGACCTGCCATGATTGCCAATGCACCGGGGGGGGGGGGTTCAGGGGCCAAACGGGGAGAGTAATTGGCTAATTCCTCTCCCTAGCTTGGTCCAGAGGAAGGCAAAAAAACCAATATGCTCCGATAGGGAAAAAAATTCCTTCCTGACCCCTGCAAGAGGCGATCGGGTGACCCCTGGATCAAGCTTATGTTCGTTGGAGAGACTAGGGGGGGCTGGGGATGAGAGGTGAGTGTGTTGCTGGTACAGAAGGATGGTTGCCTGAACAGGCAGTGGGATGCAGACCAGGGCTGACAGGTGGGGTACTTCTGTAATGCTGGGGGGGCTGAGAGGGTGACAATAAGGCAGGGTACAGGCTGTCATGTGGTGAGGGGGGGGTTTCCTAGAGGCTGGGTGAGGATTGTAGGGCGAGAGGAGCGGCGCGCCTGTTAGGCCGCAAGTGAAGCCGCGGTCTTTCCTAGATCGCGGCCCCGCGATTCGATGCCGTCTGGCGCGGGTCTCCAGAAAAGTCCTGAAATGACGGAAATATCTTGGGGGGGGGTGACAAAAAAGGGCCCTAATGATGATGGGGGTATGAAAAAGCCGGGGACCGCGGAATAAAGCCGGAGAAGGAGCAGGAGAGATCCGAGTTGCTGAGGCTTATCCTGAAAAGGACGGCCGTCAGCAGCTTACCTGCAGGAGAGCCAGGGAGCCCGGAGGCTGATCTGTGTGAAAGGGAGGTCAGATTGGGGTACAGGTGAGGTCCAAGAGCAGGAGCTGGGGCTGGCTAGCAGGCTGGGAGAGACACTACCTAACTGCCTCCTACGCCTGCCTGGAGCTATGACACACACGCTCCTACTCCTAGGAGACGTGCGCCGCTGGGAGCTCCTGTAGCTAGTCCACCTGCCTCGCTGCCTCACTGACACTGATGTTTCATGAACTGTATTGCGGCAGACACATCGGACACTTTTGACACTATTTTGGGACCATTGTCATTTGTTATAAAATGCACTGATTAATGTGTAAATGACACAGCAAGACGTGATCTCTTCCCCTCTCCGTGCTGTTTTCACGCCCAGGTGTCTACTGCTGGACTTGTTAGCTCTCTCTCTCTCCTAGGGCTAGAACCAGGGGTAGTAGATACCGGCGCACGTCTCCTAGGAGTAGGACGTGTGGCTCATATCCCTGGATAGGCAGGGTGTTTTTTGCCAGCTCCCCGTACCAGCTCCAGGCGGACGTGCCTAATCCAGCTCTGTTCATCCTCCATTGGAACCTCTGGACCTTCCTTCATCCCTTCTCCCCAGCCAAGGTAAGGCCCTAGGGCACAGGGCTATCCCACCTCCCTGAACGCCACTGGCGGCCGTCCTTTTTAGGATAAGCCGCAGCAGCGACCCCTCGCGCCACCCCATGGAATGATTTGCGGCGGCCGCTGTTAATAAAGGCCGCGGCCTAGCGGTGTGCCGCACAGAATAAAAAAACACCTCAGAACCCCCCCTGAGCCCACTAGGACCCCCCTGCCAATATCAAACCGCGATCCCACCCCCTGTACACCACAGGCGGCCGTCCTTTTTGAGGATAGCCGCGCCGGCGACCCCTCATGCCACCCCGTGGAACAATCTGCGGCGGACGCACTTAGAAAAGGCCGTGGCTTCACCCGCGGCCTAGCGACGCACCGCAACATCACCAAAAAGTAGCACTAAAATCCCCCACTAGGACCTGCCATCTTCGTATTGATCCAGGGTACATCCGATCGCCTCCGGGGGTCAGGAAGGAATTTTTTACCCTGCACGGCATATTGGCTCAGCACGAACAGAGGTTTTTTGCCTTCCTCTGGATCAATCTGGGAGGGAGGGTTTAGTGAATCTCCCCCCCATCCGTACTAATCCCCCCCCGTTAATCATCAGCCCTCCAAGTGGTTTTTGGCAGCTATGACCAAGCTGCGAAACTCGGCAGAAACCATTCAGGGCCTAAAGCAGTTTGCCGCAAGTTTACCGCGCGTCACCAAAAAAGCCCTAAAGACGGAACGGCTGTTTAGAATCGATCTACGATCGACAATCAAACACCACCTCCCATCATCCAAATCAAAGCGCATATCATGCGCCCTGATCAACACAAGATCGGCAGTGAGACACCGATTAGAAATTCACGACCTCATCCTACAATGCGATTTAGACTGCCTGTTTATTACAGAAAGCTGGCTTACAGCTGACTGCAACACCATTCTAAGTGAATTGGTGCTGGAAAATTATCACATCATAACAGAAAATAGAGTAGGGCAAAGAGGGGGAGGCCTGGCAGTGATCCACAAGACGCACCTTGTGATCAATAAACCAGTCCTTCAAAACCCACTTCCATTTATGGAAACCCTCACGCTGCAACTTCAAACAAATCCCCAGGAGACCACTCATATTCTACTCTACTATAGACCACCGGGCCCAAAATCGCAGTTTCTCTCATCTTTAACAGATTTCATCGCCACTTATACCTTAAATAGCAAGCACCTTTTGGTGCTTGGGGATTTCAACCTTTGGGCCAATTCCACACAGGACCCCATCGCCGACGCTTGCATTGACCACTTGGAAGGACTAGGTCTGCAACAGCTAGTATGTGGACCGCCACACGCTTCCGGTCACACTCTCGATCTTATCTTCAGACAAGATCTGGAAGTAAAGATTCTGAAAAATGAGCCGTTACCATGGTCTGACCACCATGTAATCAAGTTCATTATTACCAAAAATCCCCCTTTAACAAAAAAATCAAAACCAGTGACTATGCACTGGACAAGATCGCAGAAGAAGCTCCATTCTGAACTTTTCAAAACCACATTAGAGAATAAAATAAATACAATCCAATCACACCTAACTGCCACAGAAACCCTGGCTGTTATCAACATAGCTCTACAGCAGTCAGCTGACTTAGTAGCGCCAAAACGCAAAACCCACATTTGAAAAGACGCCGACCAGCTGGCACTGCTAAAGCAAGAGCGCAGAAGGGCGGAAGCCGCTTGGAAAAGAAACTCCTCAGAGGAAAACCACACCATCTACAAGGTAATCACAAACAAATACCACAAAGAAATTTTTAAAGCCCAAAAAAATCACTTCTCCAATGCCATCACCAAGGCCCCAAACCGCCCCCGTGAACTCTTCAAGGTGGTCACCCAGGCCATGAATCCAGTCTGCCTCGAAGCCCCTAACGCACATAGTCAAAAATTCTGTGATGAACTGTCGGATCATTTCATCAATTAAATTGAGGAAATCCAAAAAAGCATTAATAAAAATAGTACCCCCCTAAATCCCCCTCTCAATCACTCTCCCAACACCCACATAAATTCACAGTCACCAACAAAGTTCACCCTCAAACCCATTTCCATTGAGGCCACAAAAAACATTATTGGCACTCTACGAGATAGCACAGCGCCGAATGATATCATCCCCACCAAACTGCTGAAGGAATGTGCTGATATTCTGGCACGCAGCTCATAAACCAGTCCTTTAAGGAAGGCATAGTGCCCTCCCAGCTGAAACAGGGCATAATCCAACCCATCTTAAAGAAACCCACCCTCGACCCCAAGGACCCTTCCCACCGTCGTCCCATAACAGGACTAAATGTCCTCTTTAAGGTAATGGAGAATGTAGTGGCACAACAGCTGCAACAGCATCTGGATATCCACAATCTGATCGACCCATTCCAATCGGGTTTCCATCCCGGCCATGGAACAGAAACAGCTTTACTCAAAATATGGGATGACGCTCTCGAGGCCGCAGACGAAGGAACATCTTGTCTTCTGGTTCTGTTGGACCTAAGCGCAGCTTTCGACACGGTAGATCACAAACTATTATTGACTCGGCTAGCTGAAGTAGCAAGAGTCGCAGAAAGTGATTTAGCCTGGTTCGCCTCTCTCCTGGAAAACCGGTCACAAATAGTGAAACTAGGACTGTTCACTTCTGAAAAACGCACGGAGACGAGTCCCCCAAGAAAAGGCACTGGCAATGAATGGGTTAACTAGTAGGGGGCGAGGAAGGGGTTAAGTGTGTCCTAGGGAGTGATTCTAACTGTGAGGGGGCTGGGCTACATGTGACAGACATTGATCACTGCTCCCAATTGCAGGGAGCAGTAGATCTGTGTCATGTCACTAGGCAGAACAGGGAGATGCCTTGTTTACAAAGCCTCTCTGTGACACTATTACGGAACATTGAGTCTGTGGGTTCAGTGGGCATGGTCACATTCTGCCAATGTATATGTGTGTTAGGCAGTCGTCAAGCCGTTGAAGTGATTGTAAAGTCTTGTTTTATCCTTTTTTTTATAACAAACATGTAATACTTTTTTTATAACAAACATGTAATACCTACTATGTGCAGTTGGTTTTGCACAGAGTGGCCTTAATCCCCCTCTCTCTCCTGATTTGCTAACTGATTTTAGCAAAATTTGTGTGCCTTTTTGGGATAAAGGTTTTACATTAATGAATAATAGCTGATCATTGTCAGTGTTAAATGGTTTGTATGAACCCTCTAACTGCTACATCTGCAGGGCTGGTTAATCTGTTAAAAAGCAACAGACTTACTCAGCAGATGACAATAAAAGAAAGAAGGCCAAAAGGAAAACAAATGCAGCCATCATGTCTAAGATTTAGTAAGCTGCAATATAATAAATGTTTGCTTTTGGTTTTCGTGTATATGCTTTAAGTATATGTTATTATTTATGTTTGACAGGGAATGAAAGTACAGCTTTGTAGATAATAAATCAATGTTAGTAGATATTTAATTTGTTTGCAGCAGTAATAGGGTCCTGATTTTCTTTATTTTGGTACATTCTTACTAAGCTAGTCTGCTCTATACACTTCTCACTTTTGTTTTTCTTGCTTATTACAAAATACAGAGTTGTATCAGTCTATAGTAATATGAAATATCAGGACCTGTTGCTATGCTCTTTACTAATAAAATTGAGTGGCACTAAGGGAACACCGTGTGTCACTTTGAGAAGCCAAAATCTCAATTACTTGCACATTAGCAATAACATTCAAAGATACACAGCAATTACACCAGCCACCTGTTTTTCAAGATGGTAGGTGAAATCCTGGGAGACATCACTTATGGTAGCGTTTTCCAAACACCAGTGTAAAGGAGCACCTGGGGAGAAAGCATTAGCTTCAGAAGTGGATTTATGTAGATTATACAGAGGTGAAGTGCAATGTAGTTTATCTGATCATGTGAGTGTTTTTAATGTTACAATAGTACAATGGTCATATATCTACACTGCCTACGTGCATACTCTCATTTTCTTTTACTGGCAGCTAGGAATGATATTTGGAGTTTTTCACCGCAAAGGTTACTTTGTAAAATGGAAACATTTGGGTATTCTGTGTATTATATATTCAAGATGGGCTACAACATTGATTATACTATTAGACCCCCTTACCAGATTAGTATTCTTAAACCACATCTAAACCCAAAAACATACATTTTATTAATTTAGCTTTTTAGTCCTAGGATGTGGTGGCTGTGTATTTCTTATTTTTTTCAGTCCTTTTTATTTCATTTATTTCTGTCACGCTTAATCCTAATGCAGGTGGTCAGACACTATGGGCCAGATTCAGGTAGTTGGGAGCATCTTTACTCTAGAGTAACGTTTCTCATTTACGTTACTCTGGCAAAATTTTAGGAGCAAGTGCTGTTATTCATGAAGCACTTGCTCCTAAAGTTGTGGCAGCGTATCGTAAATGAGCCGGCGGAATTCAAATTGTGCGGGTACGGGGCGTGTATTATTTAAACTAAGCGCGATCCCGCGGCAAACGTACTGCGCATGCGTCGACTGTCAATGCATCCCAGTGTGCATGCTCCAAATTCTGTCAGTGAACGTCAATGAAGTCAAATCCCCATCAATGGACGTTTTACGCAAGCGACGCAATTTTTTTTTTTTTTTCGACGCGATGACGACGGCTATACTTAACATAGGATACTCCACCTAGGGGGCATGTATTTATTTACGCCGCGTATCTCTTACGGAAACGTCGGAAAGTCACTGCGTCGCGCCCGAATACGATCGTGAATTGCCGATTCCCGCTGATTAACATATTTTTTCGGCGTAAATCAGCGGGAACGCCCTCGGCGCCATTTTTGAATTAAAGTTGCGATGCGATGGCGAAATTCAATTACGCCGCTCGCATCGGAACTCCAACCCGGCGTTTCTTGTTTTCTGGTTACAGAAAACAGAAACGCCGGCTTAAAGTGACAGTTAGGCTGGAGTATCACTGATACTCCAGCCTAACTCTACCTGAATCTGGCCCAATAGATAGCTTGTGTGTTCTTCACCTAGAGGAGCCTCCTTTTCCATAAGGCAAGTCACCCTACTGGTACTTGGTTGCCTCCAGGTCTTATACACAATGCTATAGTGCCGGGCCACCATGTCAGGGCAGGCGCAAACTGAGCAAAGCAAAAATGTACTTGTGGTTGGCAGACAGGTAGAGTGGTTTAATGACAGCCCAGGTACAAGACAGGCAAGGTTCAGAGTAGTCAGGGTCCAATCCAAAGCCAAAAAGGCTGGCAGCGTTCAGAGATTGGTTGATATCCAATGTCATAAACAGGGGAATCCAAACAGCAGAGAGCTTGAACACATATTACACATGCAAGACTGCAGGCTTGGCTGGCTTAAATCAGGTTTGGTCTCCACCCAGATATTGGCTGCATCAATTATCTTGCAGGTGGACAAACAGAGAAGGCATCATAGCCAAAACCAGGATTCTGGAACCAGCAGCTTTGACAGAACAGGAGCATTACATGTTACTGCCATTTTCAAATGGTGATCTTGAAAATACCCTGGGGTTGACAATTCTCATTTACGTCTACTGTACTAATGAGAAAACAGCATTTTTACAATAGACTGCTCTCCTAATTCTGTACTACAAACATCTCTACAAAGTACTTATCCCCATAACATAGATACTGTAGGCTTTGCTTTGTAGATCACAGAAGATAACTGAGAAGATTGATAAGATTATTTAATATAGTTCAGGGCACAGGAAGTGACAATAATGCTGAATTTTTGGCAAGGTTTTTTTCTGTACTTGCTAAAAATGTACTAAGAAGAAAGAAACAAATGCAGTCACCACATCTTGCATTTAGGATATCCCTTTATAGAACTGTGCATGAAGTTTCTAAAGAAAATAGTACAAAAGTTATTTAAATATGTGTAAAGTATATACTTTTTCTTCATTTCGTATATTGCTATTGGAGCCTGGTCTGATCCAAGGAGTCTGAGTCTGATATGCAGTTATATACCTGCGGTTTGAGCCTATATTGATCTCTTTTTTGGCTAAAAGGGTCAACAACATTTGGTAAGGTGCCATCCTTATTCAGAGCACTTTTGGGTGATCTTTCACGGTCGGTGAAGGTGGAGCAATTCACAGCGCATTTGACAGTTAATCACCATGCACTTAAGCACTTTATTAAAGGACTTGTGCTCTTCTTTTTTACACTAGTGGTATTCACCACGCTAATGGACTGCACTGTTGCACATTGGCTACAGTTTTTTATTGACCTAATTGTATTAACTTTATTGGTGATATAATTTTTGTCATTCTCAAATTAATTATTTGCACAGCACGTGAATGATTTATTGGTGTGGTATTTTCATGTATTCTTATTTATATATGTTATTACTATATTCATTATTTACAATTTCTATTTAATTAGCGCCCCCACCCTCTTTTCATTCATCATTTATAGTTATAATGTTTTTTATTTGTTTGATTTTCATTGTATTTTTAGACTAGTGTTCAATTAAAAAGAAACTGTGAAATTAAGATGAACATACCGTAATCTAATAATTTTTTATACGGCATATGCAGTATGAAGCAATACAAAAACTCCCTATCAGCTTTTCAGAGACAGCATATGCAACTAAATTAACCACTTCAGCTCCAGAAGGATTTGTGCCCTTAATGACCAGACCCTTTTTTTGCGATATGCCACTGTGTTGCCTTAAAGGGTCACTAAAGGATTTTTTTTTAGCTAAATAGCTTCCTTTACCTTACTGCAGTGCAGTTTTCATGTCCTCGTTGTTCGTTTTTGCTTTGATGTTGCTGTAACCCTGCTCTGTTCTGGACACTTCCTGGTTGTCTGTTTTTCTTATAACCACAGTACTGGGAGCTTTCTCACTCTGGTCACTAATCAAGGAGGTGTGATTACTGTGTGTAAACTGAAACTAGATTGGGCTAAGGGGTTTTAGACAAACCATCACTGCCCTCTATTGGCTCTCTGGCTCTGTACATCAGAGAGACAGGAAACAACAGCAAAAACGAAACTAGAACTGTAGGTTGATTATATGATTGATTTGTATCTATTTGTAATCATTTTTAAAAGGAATCAGTTAACTTGTCTCTATACCCTGTAAACAGTCATTTCAGCCCATTTTTTTTTTCCTTTAGTGACCCTTTAACTGACAATTGCGCAGTCATGCAATGCTGTACCCAAACAATATATGTCCTTTTTCCCACAAATAGAGCTTTCTTTTGGTGATATTTGGTCACCTCTGCGGTTTAAATTTTTTTGTATTGTTGAACTTCTTCCATATGCTTATCTCATTTCACCTATTACCAGAATAATGCAGTATTGCCAAACTAGCCAAATGTAAAGAGTTCACTTGAACCCATCACTCTACATATTCATATAGAAAATACACATTCGTCTCTATGGATGGCAAGAAAGTATCTGGGATTTTTAAGGTGACTTGTCTCTCAATAAATGTGGCAAACACCAAATTTTAAATTGAATCCAAACTTGACTGTGCTTGACTCAACCCCACATCAGATTGATCATATTAAAATATGAAAAGGAGTAATAAAAAAACATAAATGGTGTAGAATCTCAAATGAACAGAACGCCTTCAAAACAAACTCATCCACAGTATAAATGTGAGCATAATTAAAATGTATCTGCTCCAGGAAAGGCCATAGGCTGGCCTACCCAGATGTATAGCTGACATGTACATGGTATATTACATCACAGTAGACATTACGAGCTGTAGAGCAGTCTCAACGCTTTTTTAAAAAGTGTTTCTACAGAAGAACAGTGTTCTGAAGACAAAATAAACAAGAAAAAAGAGGACATAATACATATAGAAATTCAAAATGCAAACATGATATGGTCTGGAGTAGTTTGGCATGTATGGTCTCACCAATGTAATATAGTATTTTTGAAAAAGGATTACCACAGTATTTTCATTTATCACTGAAAGATATTTACCAATGGGATATACCAAAGTAACTAATCCATGGGAATCCTTGACACATAAGGGGAGGGAAATGGCAGCAAGAGCAGATGCCAAAAAAGCTGTCTTTAATAAAAAAGTAACAAAAAAAATGATAAAACAAACAACAATGGTCATACTGTTAAAGATAAAACTCAAAAACAGGAACATATCTCCCTTTAAGGGGCGTCCGTGGGGTTCTGGTCTTTGATCTACTTTACAACAGCTTTACCACCTACAGATGGTGGCCACCTGCACCCCCAGGTTAGGCGGTACTACTACTTACTGTATAAGCTGTAATGGTTACTCTTCCATTGGTACCCTCTTTGAGTTAATGTAGCACCTTGTTTGTAAGAGCTTTGTTATCTTGTTTTGTGCAGCATCATTGGAACACATGATACAAATGTTTACCAACTGTACTGTTAATCCACTGAGTGTATGAGCCTTCTTCGAATACTGTACTGTACCTTTTTCGTTCTCTTTGAAAATGTTATAAAAAATTTAGAGTGTGCAGAGCAGAAAATTCTGTTTTGTTTCGGATAGATTTGTTATGTTACTAATTTATTATTTTTGTATTCATTTTCTAATGAATTCCACATTTTATGTTCAAATATTTTTATTGAAGGTTTGTAAAAATACAAGGTAAGGCAAACATTGGTCAAATTCGGGCATAAGGCAAAGATAGATCGTGTCTAAAATAGCATGAAAGAGCATATCAAACAATTACAAATTAAGGCGATTGTAGTTTCTGCTCCATTCTCCCTCTGCGCCCCAAGTGGGGTCATGCTGCGCAGGAGGTGTCTGGAGCTAACCATCCCCCATGTAGCATTTGCTCCGAGATACTTACTCCGAAAGTGGATAGAAAGTCTAAACTACTAACAGAATGATACCTGAATGAAGGCTAACAAGGTATTAGGGTCCTGGAAATTCCAAAAGCAGACGGGAGGAAAAGATTCCAAACTCCCAGGACTCGAATAGTTGTCTGCCAGTAATACCTAACATTAAGGGTAAAATTACAAAACAAAACTAAGAATCAGAGCGAGGGGACCCTTATGGTCCAAAGCTTCCTCAACCAATATATTATGTTAACTATAAGGGTTTAGATAAGAGAGAAAGAAAAGACAGATGGAAAGAGAGCAGAGAAAGAGGGAGAGAGAGAGAAAGGGTTCGGAAGAACACGGAGGGCCAAGGATTCAGAGGATTCAAGTGTAATATCGCAGAATTCTCTGATTAGCATCGGGGTTAGATCAGAGGAGAACTCCAACATATGAAGCCCAAGGTTCCCAGATGAGCTTGAACTTGTCAGAAGTATCAAGGATTACACTGGATAGCCTCTCATTCGACATTATCCAAGAGATTTTTCGTTTGGCCAATGAGAAGGAGACTGTCGGGGTTTTCCAGGCCTTGGTGATGGTCATCTTGGCACCAAGTAAGATGAAGAAGATCAGAGCCTGTGTGTTCCTGGGTGTTTCAGGGATTGGGTCATTGAGCAAGGCTATGGTAGGGTCTCGGGTAACCCCTACACCCGTGATTTTTCGGATAAGATTAAAGGTTTTATACCAAAAGGACCGAATTCTAGGGCATTCCCACATTATGTGGAGGAGAGATCCTGTATGTCCGCACTCCCTGAAGCACAGGGGGGAGGATTGTGGGTAGAACTTGGCAAGACGGGTGGGGACTAAGTACCATCGGGTCATGACCTTTAGACTCGCTTCTACCAGCGAGGTGTTCAAAATGCCTTTAAATGAGCGAGCCAAGTTAGAGTGCCACCGTTCCATCGTCCACTCAAGATCAAGGTCTCGGTCCCAATTAGACATATAAGACGCCTTCTCCAAAGGCTCGGCTAAAGCTGAGTAAATAAGCGAAATACCCCCTTTTGTGTCCATGGCTGAGGAACACCACTGCTCATAGGGGGTGACTGAGGGAGGTTCAACACTGGTTTTCTTGATCTGATGAAGGAAGTGAGAGAGCTGGAGGAACCTGAATTTCTCAGAAGAGGGCATTTTAAGTTTAGAGGTGCAAAAGCCTAGGGAAAGGGGACCATTGGAGTTAAAAAAATGTCCGATCCTATAAAGGCCTTTGTCAGTCCACCAATTGAAGGCTGAAATATCCAGCCCAGGGGGAAACCGTGGGTTGTGGAAGATATGGGCCAGTGGGTGCCAGTGGGATATCAGGGGCTTTAGTTTATGCAAGGAGTCACAGAGTGTCATTGAATGGGATAAAGTAGGAGCGAGAATCGGGGGCCGGTGTCTGGGGTGATTCCAGAGAAGAAAGTCCAGGGTAAATCCCGGGGTCGCTGCCCTCTCTATTGAAACCCAATCTGGTTTAGGTCCCTTCATGTAGATTGTTGAGAACTGGCTAAGTTGGGCAGCTCGGTAGTACCACCACAGATTGGGTAACCCTAGGCCTCCCTTTAGTCTAGGTCTGTAGAGGACGGTCTTAGCCAATCGGTGTCCTTTTTTGTCCCAAATGAAGCGATTAATGGCAGATTGGAGAATGTTAATGTATGATTTTGTGACTGGGATGGGTAAGGAACGGAAGAGATAAAGAATTTTGGGTAGGAGGGTCATCTTGACTGCATTTATGCGGCCTAGCCAGGATAATTTGTAAAGGGACCATTGGCGTAGATCCTCCATAAGTTTACCAATCAGGGGGGGGTAATTATGTTTGTGTAGGAGTTCAGTCCGCGAGGTGAGGTAAATGCCTAAGTAGGGAATGGAAACAGAGCTCCAGGAAAAAGGGAATTGTTCTTTTAAACTGTCTATTTGGGTTTGAGGAGTTGTTATGTTAAGAGCCACTGATTTAGTCATGTTGACTTCGAGGCCAGATATGCTGCCAAAATCTTTGAGGAGTTGGATAACAGAAGGGGTTGAGGTGAGGGGAGATGTAATGAAGAGGAGGATGTCATCTGCGAACAAAGCGCATTTGTGTGTCGATTGTCCGCATCGAACTCCTTGGATGTCCGGGTGGTTTCTGATCGCGATAGCCAGAGTCTCGATGGCAACCGCGAACAGGAGAGGGGAAAGGGGGCATCCTTGTCTCGTGCCCTTCCTGATGGGAAATTGATCAGAGAAGTTACCCTGAATCCTAACTTGTGCTATGGGTTGGGAGTAAAGTGCCTCTAAAGTTTTAATGAAGCCTGGACCAAATCCCCACTTTTGGAGTAAGGTGAAAAGATAGGGCCATGAAACCGTATCAAATGCCTTTTGGAGATCAATGGAAAGCAAATATCCCTCCTGGGGGGGGCCGCCATCCCAACCTGACTTCATAAGGGAGATGATGTCAATCGCCCTCCGGATCTGATCCGGTCCCTGTCTCCCCGGGATAAACCCCACCTGGTCCTTGTGGATATATGAGCGTATGAAAGATGCTAGTCTGTTCGCTAAAATTTTTGTCATTATCTTCAAGTCATTGTTGATTAAAGAGATCGGTCTATAATTGCCTACTTCGCTGGAGTCTTTGCCCGGTTTAGGAATTACAGAAATAAAAGCTAAGTTCATCGAGGGGTCAAGAGAGGGTTCTCTGCGCAGGGAGTTAAAGAACCGGGCCAGATAAGGGGATAAGATCTCCGAAAAGGACTTGTAGTAATGGTTCGAGAACCCATCAGGGCCTGGGGCCGAGTCTTTCTTAAGGTCTTTAATGACTGCGCAAATCTCAGTTACCTGGAAAGGCGAGTCTAGGATGGAGCGGTGGGCATCAGAAAGTTTAGGGATAGGGACATTCTGTAGAAAGGCAGCAAGACTGGTCTGGGGGGATTGGTTATCGGATGAGTATAAGTTGGAGTAAAATGATTTAAAAGCTTTAAGAATCTTCACAGGGTTCTGGGTCAGGGAGTTGTCCGATCCCCTGATCTTGGGAATTGTAAGATTTCGTAGTTTGGGGGTCAGTTTGGCCGCCAGCTGTGGACCAAACTTGTTCGCCCGCATATAATGTTTACTAGTCAACCATTGCAGATGTTTATCCGCTGATGAGGTAAGAGCCAAATTGAGCGCTAATCTAGCCGAGTCAAGTTTGGCCAGGGTGAATTCCACATTTTAAGAAAGATTTTAATTTGGATCTGTCAAAAAATGAGCGACTGATTCAAATTCTGTGTGAAGGATAGCTGGTTGTTAAGAAGCGTGCTGAGAAGTCGTCTACCGTGTCCTTAACAACCGATGCCCAGATTTCTGGACATGTAGAGAGTATGATTAAAAATTGTAAGCCAATTATGAAAACATACATAAATCCCTGGGTAAAGAAGTGGTTTGTGTACATTGTGATGCTGCTAATTTTCTCTCCCTGTTCACGTTTCCTTCGGTAGCTCAAAAGGAACCCACATTTTTTTTTCATTCAAAGAGCTTTATTGGTAGAAACTTTGAGCCATTCACAACATAGGATGAGTAGACAAAGGTAAATACAAAGTAGAATATGGTAGAAAATTTGTCACGTGTGGACAACAACCACGAACAATGTAAATCGCATACTGTTCAACCTTCAATGATAAGCAGTCACAGGCATGTTAAATCAGTGTGGTAAACAAAAGTTTTAGGGTCAGGCATACATGTCAGAATAGCTGGCCATCAGGGAAGAATAGGCAGTTGCAGGGAAGAGGGGAAGAGAGAAAGAGTAGAGCTGAGGGCAAAGTGAGACACAGCAACTGAGCCCAGTCTAGCAGGGTGAATTGTGAGGAGAGGCTTGAGTTTTTCATTCGTTTGCGAAAGACCTTTAGGGTGGCACTGACAAAGGGATGGTTCCTCAGAGCGGTCACACTACCAGTCCATGGGATCCAGTGCAAAAATGTCAGCGGAGTCGCGCTCAATGCGCTCTCTAAGAAGACCCAGTCTTTCTCCATACCGTGGCAGTGTCAATCTACAATCCTAGCTATATGGGAGGCGTAGTACCCACATTTTTTTTAACACTCTTTATATTAAGAACATTTTCATACAGATAAGAATGCATAAAAAGCGTATGCAAACTTTAACATAAGCCAACATATGAACCTTGCGACATAAGATACTGCACAAAAAACTATCCATCCTGTCTATAGAAAGGTAACTCATCAAGGTCAATGATCAAGTGGCAAAATACACAGTGCATACATCTCATCTGTGATTTGTAACGGCGAGAAAAACAAAATTTTGAATATATACGGTAACTGAGATACAACATATCATCATACAGAAGTGATCAGAAATGAAAGAATAGAAAGGGAAAAAAGAGAGGGGGAGGGATGGGTGGTGAGGGGGAAATCTCAATCTCCCATTTGAATGGCTGTGTCAGGGACCTGCCAATAGGTTCCGGCATGTGTGCATGCGCGCGCACACTACTGCACAAGTTCAGCAGCAGCGGCTGCCGTACCCGTGCACCGGCGCGCACCAAATGCGCCAATGGTGTGCACGCGTGCATGATGGGTGAGCGTGCAACGGGAGCGCGCATGCATGTTAAAGCATGATTGGCGCCATTTTGCCTTTAAATGCCAGCAGCTGCAGTGTCACGTTGCTATCTGATCTGCAGCATTTGTGCCAGTATCCTGTGACCCTGTTTGAACCTGTTACCAGTACCCACCCGGCTCCGTCTGACCACCCGAACCTCCCCAGTATGACCCTTGCTCTGACCTTGCTCTGCTCTTACACCTACCGTTGCCAGACTTTCTGCCTGAACTTTGACCACGCTTTAGCCTACGAGATCCTCTGCCTGATTACTTGCTTAACCCAGCCTGCCTGACCCCGCTACTGTCTGATTGCTTTGTACCTAACCCGGCTTGCCTTACCCAGCTCATGCTGCCGCTGTTCCAGTACCTGTTCCAGATCCAGATTCGCTGACCCGTCACTTCTACAACAGCCATCTTCTGCACCAGCCTTTCCTGAAGGACCGGCATCCTGTGCCTGACTACTGCCATCACCCAGGCACTCCTACCTCACTGCGCTCCCGAGCTCGCTGTCCCCACTCCAGCCGCTCCTGACACAGGGCTTTAACAGAGGCCTCCTCCTGCAACGAGGCTCTGACTACCAGGTATGTCCTCGTACATAACAGGCTGAGGCAAATTTGCTTGAACAAGTAAATTGGGTCCAATAGAACCACTTATGTTTGATTTTTTCCTCATTACACTGAAGCAAGACTGTGATATTTTCCATGGAGTAAATTTCCTAAATTTTAGTAAACCACATGGAGAGCGATGGGGAAGTATTCTGTTTCCAGAGAAGCAGTATGCATGACCGAGCTGCATTCACAAAGTGGCAATCCTACACTGTTAGGTATAAAAGCTGGGGCATGATGTTTATCTTGAGAATTGCATTTCTGCCCATCCAAGAGTAAGGCCGCGTACACACGATCAAATCTGTCTGCTGGAAACGGTCTGCCAGACCGTTTCAGCAGACAGATTCGATCGTCTGTACAGGAAAACAGACTGATTTGGCCACCCGACAGATTTGAAAGAATGCTTTTAAATCTGTCAGCTGGGAACCCGTCTGCCCGACATGTCTGCTGTTTAGTATGCTAACCAGCAGACATATCTGTGTTTTACTTCCTGGTGTGGTGACGTGGCGGCATCAACGTCACCGACACGTCAGCGCGCTGTCTGCCGGCGGGGATTTTGGTTTGATCGTGTGTACACGATCAAACCAATACATCCCAGCAGACAGATTTGTTCGAATCAGTCTGCCCAACCGATTTGAACAAATCTATTTGCTCGTGTGTACGGGGCCTAAAAGTTATTAGCCCATTTATGCAGGTCTTCTGTTATTTGGCGTAGGGTGGGGGGTAAGTTTGCCTCAAAAATCTTATCCAGGTTGGATAAGGGATAGAAGAAGTAGCCCGTGGGAAATGAAATGAGGAACACAGGTCATCGGCTCTTGGAGTGGACAAGGAGACATTTAAAAGCTCTGATTTATGCTTCTTTATTTTGAAGTTCGAGAGAGTGCCGTAGCATCGAAATTCTGCCAAAAGGTCTCTGGGGAAGTAACAAAAACATCAGGTTGTTAGCAAAAGCTGCCACCTTTTTTGGTCTATGGGACCTTACTGGATATCCCTCACATCATAATTCCGGCGTATACAATGCAAAAAAGGCTCTAAGGACAGGATGAATATAAGGGGGGATAGGAGACACTCCTGGCAGGTGCCAATAGACAGTGGAAAATATGCTGAGGTGACCTCATAGTATGCACTGCAGTCGTCAGGTTAGAATAAATTGCCTTGATTCAGGTAAGAAAGTTAGAACCCATTCCTATATGGCTAAGCATCTCCTTCAGGGAAAGCCAGTCCACCCTGTCAAAGGCCTTCTTGGCATCCGTGGAGAGCAGACATAAGGAAATCTTCCATGTATGGGCCAGGTGAACAACATTCAGTACCCTAGTAATGTTTTCCTTGGCTTCCTTGAAAGGCATAAAACCCACTTGATCAGGGTGGATGATTTCCTGGAGGAGAGGTAACAAACAAAGAGAAAGAATGTTGGTAAAAAAGTTTAGATTATTTTTTAACAGCAAGATAGGTCAATATGAAAAATAGGAAATCTTGCGCCAAAATATGTGTAATTAATTAAATGGTTGTTACAATCATATAACTAATAATGAGCTTCTCCCTAAAGAAACAGTAAACTGAATCAAATATGTGAACAGAATTGAACCAACACAAGTAAGAGGCTATTTGGCATTGTTTGATTTTAAATTCCTTTAACCACTTAAGACCCGGACCAATACGCTGGAAAATGACCCAAGGGGTTTTTGCGATTCGGCACTGCGTCGCTTTAACAGACAATTGCGCGGTCGTGCGACGTGGCTCCCAAACAAAATTCGCGTCCTTTTTTTCCCACAAATAGAGCTTTCTTTTGGTGGTATTTGATCGCCTCTGCGATTTTTATTTTTTGCGCTATATACAAAAATAGAGCGACATTTTTGAAAAAAAATCAATATTTTTTACTTTTTGTTATAATAAAAAACCAATAAACTAAATTTTAGTCAAACATTTAGGCCAAAATTTATTTAGCCACATGTCTTTAGTAAAAAAAAAATCGCATTAAAAAAAATTAGCTACCTAGCGGGAACAGCGACACTAATACAGCGATCAGAAAAATGATCGCTTAGTGACGCTGGCAATAGGGAGTGAAAGGGTTAACTAGGGCAGTGATCAAGGGGTTAAAACTTTATTGGGGGGGGTGGGGGGGCTACCCTGACACTAACACTGACTGACTGTCACACTGTTTGTCACACTGACACTAAATACAGTAATCATACATGTATGATTACTGCATTCAGTGACACTGTGACAGGGGGGAGGGGGGGGGCGATCGCGGGGGTTAAATGTGTTTGTGTGTGTGTAAGTGTGCTGTTTGGTGCAGACTTACTTGGTGTGTGGTGATCTCTCCTCAGCGGCGCTTGAAACAAACGCCGAGGGAGAGATCACGTCGCTTCCTCCTTCCTGTGTTTACACAGGAGGAGGAAGTGACAGGGCGGGCGGGCGCGCGCATTGGCTGGGAGCGATCCGGAGGGGGCGGATGAAAACGGATAGCCGCCCCCACTTGTCGGATCGCTCCTGCAGCCGCGCGGACCGCCGCATGTACGGGGGGGGGGGTCCGATCGGACCCCCGATCCCCCCCAAGGCACCAACGTATATATACGTTGATGTGCCTGTCGGTGCCATTCTGCCGACGTAAATGTACATGCGGCGGTCCTTAAGTGGTTAATAAAACGGTATTATACTATGGTGGTCTCCCTCTTTCTCTGATCGGTACTGTGAAATTTGGAGCTGCATTAAAAGTATAAAGGAACGCAGAGCCACGCGTGGATTACTGGTTTTGTGACCAAGCTGTATTTGACCTCTTTTTTATTAAAAAGGTCAACACCTTGTGGTAAGGAGCCATTTTTTGTGCACATTTGGGGTGAATCTCAAATCTGGTGAAGGTGGATATCATCGCATCGAAAAACTTTTCCATTGAACACGGATTTATTAATGGACTATATATATATACATATATATATATATATATTTTTTTTTTATGATCTACTTTTGCTAATTAATGGTGTTTGACATCATTTGGACTATTGGTTTATCAATTGTATTCCACTCTATTTTTTCATTCACTTATTTATTATTAACACAATTTATATTTATTTAATTATATTTATTCACCATATGTATTATTCTAGCGCCCCTGTTTTTCACTTCTGTTCAAAGATAGGTCAATAATTTATGCCTCGGAAGGGGTCCTTACTGTTCTTCAGAATAACCGAAAACTGAGCTTTCAAAGAGATCAATGGAAGATTATGACCCTCAAGGATCGAATTAATAACTGAAACGAACCTGGGAGCTTGAATTGGGTTTTGAAGGCTTTATAGTATGTCCCAGTGAAGCCATCTGGTCCCGGCCTTATGTGGTTTTTAGGGATTTAACTTCCATTAAAAATTCTTTAGTGGTTAATGGGATATTAAGCTGATCAGTTTGGTGATATAATAAGAACATATCCACAAATTCCTGAAAGGTGTGACAACATTGACCTGACCCTTTGTCAACAAAGGAAATAAAGTTCCTAAGGGAGAGTTCCCGAAGATAGCGAGAAAAAATCTTTCCTGGCTTATAACCCTGTTCATAGAATCCACGGCAAACTCTACAAAGCTTAGTTTTGGTATCATGGAGAAGCATGTGTGCAAGTCTTTCACGCTGCAGACGGAGATCTGTCGCCACAGTTTGAAAAAGAGACTTTTTTTGAACTCTCTGTAGACTTGCTACTAGGACAAGCTGTTGTTAAATTAGTGCCAATCTATTTTTTTTCAGCGCTGTTGCCTACTGTTTCAGTTTTTCACGCATCATACTATGTAAGAAGTGAAGAATTACCCCTAGGGGCTTTGAGTTGCAGCAAATTGTATAAAAGAGAATGCGATAACGTATAAAAATATAAATTTATTAAATATAAAAAAGTTCAAAAAAGAGTCTGATTAGATAGGACTCAGGATATGAGCTTGAACAGTGTTATAATACAAAATGAACACAATTGAAAGCAACAAATTAGAAAAAATGACACGTATGCATGAAACAGTACTGAACATGTGAGCTGTATAGGCAAAAGAAACTCCTACGTGTTTCGACCTATAAATATTGACAGTCTTCTTCAGGGAGCAGTATATTTTGCACAGCCATAGTTTCTATGAGGAAAAACACATGCCAATCAATACATGAAAAAAGTGTTAATGTTAGGACATGTAAGACCAAGCCTAGAAATCGAAGGCCGGGTGTTAGCAGTCCTGCAACTTGATTGTCATTTATAAACAATGTAGAAGAGCATATGTTTAGCCGCCACGTACCTGGTAACATGCTGGAAAACAGGCCCGAACCACCAAGACCCACGACACCTCCAAAGTTGGACCCCAATGGGGGTACCGGACAGGAGAAAGGAGTGGGTGAAAATGACCCTGGGCTGGGTCAGATGTAATACATGCACCACTCACCACCTATCGAGGAGAGAGTGTGACCAGGAGTGGCCTACGAGGGGTCATATGTGGGTATAGGGGAGGACGGAGGGTGGAGTGGAAAAAGAGGGAAAGCAGCAGGGGAGGGGCAGAAGAAGCCAGGGGGTCTGGGAGAAAGGGGAAGGGCGAGCAGGGGATGCAAAAACCCAGAGGGGGAAGCAAAATGGGGGAAAAAGGGACAAAAGCCGACCAGCACAGAGGAAACCCAAGTCAGAGCCGGCTGGGCCAAGATCAAGCTCAGAACACCAAATTGGTGGTGGATGGGATATGTCCACCATGGGGCGTGCCCCTACTGGATGGGAAAGAGGCTTCCTGAAAAAATAAAAATAAAAAGCTATGTGTATAGACGTATACAAAAAGATCCAAAAAGAAATAAAAGAGCTTAATGTTGCAGAAATATATATTGATGAAGAAACATCTATAAATAAGTTTATGTAGTGGTATAAATATATACCAGATAAGGATAGTCTCCGAGATACCAAAGGGGAAGTGATGATGGAAAGGAGTGGGAGGTGAGGGGGTGAAAAAGAAGACATGAGGAAGTAAAAGGGAAGAAATAAAAAGAAAAGAAGATCTCCCCTGGAAAAAAGTAGCTAGTGAACCAACGTGAAGAGTGGAAAGGGGGTGAAAAGTGTACAGAAACAGTGAAGATGTGGGAGAGCATGGAGTGCATGCAGTCCAAGAAAGTGACGAAAGTGAAAGTGAATGGGACAAAAAGTGATTGAGGTGAGTGTATAAGAAAAAAGAGGGGTATATTAAAGTAAAGAGACACTGAATGAAAACGTGAATGTACCTGGACTGGCCGATTAAATAACTAAGTATGAAGTATGGAGGAGAAAGGGGGACCTCCCATTCAAAGAATAGTGTGGATGCTGCAGAAAACCCCCGTCTGTTGGAGAAAAGGGAAATAAAACAAGCAAAACCACAGAGTTATAGAAATGTAATTGCACAGGTGCTGGAGGTTAGGTAGTAGGTATAAAGCAGAGCTGTAAAAACAAAGGGGTGCCAAATAGGCACTCCCGACTTACCCTAAAATAAAGTAGGTATGTCCTGCCTGAGCGTTCAAAAAGCAAAGGGGATTTGAGTCAAACCACATTGCAAACGTTCTTTATATTGGAGCCTGGAACCAATAGGGGAAATGATCCCGCCCAATCAAGGGAGGAAGTGCATCCCTCCAGCTAACCCAACAGGGCGGGCCGGGCAGAGAAGAAGGCAGAGCCAGTAGAGATAGGGGATACCCGATAGGTACAGGCGAGTGAATCCCCCCTCCCTCTCCCCTCCCCCTCCAGGAAAAAACGGCCCGCCACCTCCCAAAGAAGTAGAAAATCCCAGGAAAGCGACCCTCGGATCCCGCCCCTCCTGAACGAAGGACCCTCCCTCCCCAGGGAAAATGGTGGAGGAGTCCGGCCGCGTGTCCTACTACACCCATGCCGCCGGTGGGTGGACTCTGAGATGGCCCCCCAGCATTCCCGAAGGACACCAACTGGTGTGTCCCCGCCTGGCATGCCGTCGTACCTGACGTCCGACGGGCTGCATGACGCAGCCCGTAGAAAATGGAAGAGGCGTGTGTGCGGTGCCGTGCGGCGCCATGACGTCACCGTGCGCTGCACACATTGAGGATGAAAATAAGGGAGACAAGGGGATGCCGCCGCCAGTCAGAGGGCTCCCTCTAGTGGCCCAAAAACAATAGGCCATAGGGGATATGCAATACACTTGGGTGTGAGCCAGATGTATGCTAAACCCAGACTGCCGGGAGGCCACAGAACCTGGATCACTCCCCACAGAAGGGTGCTAATGCCCGAAAGAATGGTACTGGGACCCAGAGGGGATAAAAAAAAACAATGGGGTATAAGTTCATGGGAGGGTGGAATCAGGCCAAGTGCCCAAGACGGTACCAGGGTGGGAGTGGACAAATGTACACCTATGGTAAAATGTACAAAAAGCATACACCGAGGGCGGCATATGTTCTCCATGGTCAAATTGCAATATTTAACAATTGAAACAGAGTATTAATCAATGTGAAGAGTTATACAATATATCAGATATTGAAAATAATAAAACAAAATAAACAATGTAGAAATAGTAGATAAATTGATGTCAGAAACTTAAATATTAGTCAATTTTCGAATTCTACAGTATACATGAGCGTGTGTACTGGTATTTTTTTAGGATATTTAAGAAATGGAGCAAGAAACAAGAAAAAAGACATTATATCCAAAAACATTTGATGAGAGAAACCCTGAAAACTGGCTAGATAGTGGATACAGGAAACAACAAGCTCAAAGACACCCGATCTGGGATGACACTTAGTCAGTTTTCCCAGATGTGTACCATTTAATGAAAGGGGCGAACGAGATGGATTCATTGAGGCCTGGGAATACCATGGCCTGCAGTCTGAAAATCCACTTCTGTTCACATTGCAACAAAGCTTTGTTCCAGTCTCCGCCTCTGATAGCTATGTGCACTCTATCAATGGCGGCAAAGGATATTTTTGGCATTTGATAGTTGTGTTTGGACACAACGTGCCGTCCAAGAGGTAAATATCTATTACCAATTTGCATGTTGTATTCGTGCCTGGCTGCACGACGCCAAAATTCCTGTTTAGTCTTACCGACAGAAAATGCCTTAGATTCACATGACATCAAATAAACCACCCCACGAGTTTAACAGTTGGCAAAGTGGTGCGGCCTAAATATAATGCATTGGGTAACATGAAGGATTTCTCCTTCCGCATCAGGGGGCAATGCGAACAGTGGCCACATGGGAAGGTTCCTAAAGCGGGACAATGTTTTTTCACTGTGACACCCTTGAATTCACTCTGTACTAGCTTATCTTTTAAGGACATGGCTCTTTTAAAGGTAATGGTTGGAGAATCCGTAACGAATTGACTAGTCTTGGGGTCATCAGTGAGAATAGACCAATATCGTTTAACGATGTCACGAATTGGTTTGTCTTGTTTAGAGAATCGCATAATGATTCTGGTAGTGTTGTTAGACACAGGTGGTTTAGACTGTACCTTAAACAATAAATCAGTTCTGGATTTCAGAAAGACCTTGTTATAGGCCTTAATAAGGCAAGATCTGGAGTAGAGGAGCAATCATAGTGAAATACTGTTTATTAAAATAATTTTAAAAAGTAACATGCCAAATGGCTGCTTACTCAGAATTGTGCCCTGATCCCGGCACTGAGGCTTTATGGCGTTTTTCGATATCCAATCGAATCCGCAGATTGCGATGTGGCACGGTGCTCCGTCGCGCTGGTGGTCTCACTAGCCGGCGTCCGTCCGTTATACCATCGAAGTGCCGTTACGTAACGGCACTTCGATGGTATAACGGACGGACGCCGGCTAGTGAGACCACCAGCGCGACGGAGCACCGTGCCACATCGCAATCTGCGGATTCGATTGGATATCGAAAAACGCCATAAAGCCTCAGTGCCGGGATCAGGGCACAATTCTGAGTAAGCAGCCATTTGGCATGTTACTTTTTAAAATTATTTTAATAAACAGTATTTCACTATGATTGCTCCTCTGTTTCTACTTATATGAATGCTGGATCATCTGAACGTGCCTATCTGGATTACTCTGAGTCATTCCTTTGACACAAGCGGTTTATGACTTCTTTTTTAATTAAAAGAGTCTACTAGTATTGGTAAGGAGCCATTTCTATTGATCTCACCGGGTGCAAATTTATGGTGGAGGTTCCAGAACTGCAATATTCACGTTTTTGTTTGAATCAAGAATTAACATTGGGTGCTTATTATTTAGCACTATTTGGACTTATTATATTATTTATTATATTTTTTATGGTTTGATTTATCATATGGACACTTTAATACTAATATATGTTTTTCTAAAGATTGCACATTTTCTATGTATATATATATACACATAATTTGATGTTGTGTTACCTAGCGCCCCTTCACTTCCGATTCTATTTGTATTTTCACACACTGAAAATTTTTAGGTGGCAGCTCTTAAACTGGTATATTTAATTTATTTAGGTTTAATTGTATTTTACTCTACCCTTTAGTTGGGAGAAATATTATTGGTTTCCCGTGGCGCATATTATACACACTTTTTCCCACAAGATCTGGAGTAGCCCCTATCCAGGAGTCTACTTTGCAGCTTGCCTGCTTCTTCCTTGAACTATTAGACACATGCACACTGAAATTTTGTATTTAGGAATTTCATTTTCGTCTGAAAAATTAATTTATTTAGTTACTCCCGAAATTCATTTTTATTTATTTTGTTTTGTTAAAAAAATGCATTTGTCCAAAAATCCAAATTAATTAAGGTCGAATCTGTCATTGAAGGCTTATGGTGTCTTTCAAATGTTCTAAGAAGATTCGACAGAGCAGCTAAACTGTACGACACTGCAATCGTACATTTCCGGTAGAATGCTCCGCATACAAGCTATATATATATATTACTAGTCAACCAACATTCAAATTGTTCTATAGCCTATGGGCCAAGCATTTGACTGGAAATGTATGAATGCAGTGTCGTACAATTTAGCTGCTTGTCGAATCTTCTTAGAACTTTCAACAGACACCAAAAGCCTTCAATGACAGATTCAACATTTTTATGTTTTTCACTGCTTCGTCGAATCTTAGTCGTTCGTGACGAATGGTCTACCCCAACACTGTCTCTATAATGTTGACTCTTTTCTCAGATCTTTCGAATTTCGGATTCTGCACATTCGTTTTCGTTTATTAAAACGATAATGAAAATACCAGAAATTCGGGCGAAAACGAATGCACATGTATAGTAACTATAGATAAGCATCTGAACGACCATAACATACAAGGATATACAAGGTAATATACAAGGTAATACTGACATATAATCACACACATAGGTTGGACGTGATTCCCATTGCATGAGTGGGGAAACACCATCCGTGTCATTCTCTTGAAAGATTTGCACCAATGTCTGAGAGAATTCATGTTGGATAGGACCTTCCTGCACTATAGACTCATTTAATTTTCACAACTACATTTTAGAGTGAGCAGGACCCATTGTCAAATCTAAAATTACAGGAGCACGGTCCAATATGGTTTGCGTGACTATCGTAGCTCAAGTAACCGCCGGGAGCAAAGATTGGGATACTAAAAGGTAATCTATCCTAGAGTTACTGTCATGGAGTGGGGAGTAAAGAGTATAGTCTCGGACATTAGGGTGGAGAATCCACCATGCATCAACCAATCTGAAAGATGAGAGAGCTTTTTTGACTCGTCTGAGTAAAGGGTAGGACAGATGAGAGACGGCCCTGGATGTATCTAGCAGAGGGTCAAGAGGAATATTTAGGTCTGCCCCTAGGATCACTGCCCCTTCCATGAAAGACTGGAGGCTATTTAGTATGTCTTCAAGATAGGTCAGTTGGCCATGGTTAGGCAAATAGACCTTAGTCAGGGTAGGAAACTACAATTTGTTGTATGCCACAATGCAACATTTTGTACAGCTATACCTTGCTAAAATTATCATTATTGCCTTTTACACTTTGGCTGTCCCTGGGTAAAGTGGAGGGAGCTCAATAAACTACTCGCTGATCCTCCCCAAAGGTGAATGAACCAGGAGCACTGGACAGGGAATCAGCTAATTAAACATGAAAACTGACATGGCTATGAACACAATCCTATGACATGGAGTCTGGTGTCTTTATAGTGGGGCCCAAAAATTAACATTAATAAGAGGAAGGAAGAGCCCTCATGTGGGTGTTCTACATGATGGATCTCTTCCTCTTTTTGTCATTGTTAAGTGTATGTCATTTATGTAGTGATACCCCTGTAGGAACCACTGATGGAGTCACATGTTACATACCTGTACCTCCATAAGAACCTCAGCCCCATCTGATATGATAGGTTTGAATGTATAAACATGCAATAGCACAGAAAATCACTGAGCACTCAGCATTAATACCTTGCCAGTAGAAGTAGAAAGCACAAAGCAAGTTAGTAAAAGCAAAGTTGGTTTATTGTCACAAAACAAAGTTGGTAACAAAGCAAGAATAAATGATGGTAATATTACCTTTAAGTGTACAGAATGATGAGTGGCAAGGACTAAGCACACGATGTTTGGTGTCCAGATCAGCATAAACAGTAGCAAGGCCACCTTAGGTGCTGCAGCAAGCAGTAATAAAATGTAAGCTATCAAATACAGGAATTATACTTGTGCATTAATGGCAGTTATGCTAGGCCTAGACTAACTGGTATGCACTGTCCCTGAGAAAATGGTAGAAAGGGGGACTAAAATAGGCTTGTAGGATGATTTAATGGGTGGGGCAATCATTTAAACTGTTCTTCTTTGGGCTATCATTGGGGACCTTTAGGAAGCATTGGTGAACATATTGGTCATCCTAACCAACCACTGTTCAGTATAGGGTGGTAATGGTGCAATGCAAATTGCACAGATGCAGTGTCCAGAGGAGTATAAATGAAAATTAGTTAAAACACAAGTGCAGTGTAGATCTGACATATTTAATGTATTGCCTCTAATGGCTTAGTTCCTGCTAATAGTGCGAATAATGGGTGATGAGCCCTCCCACCAGTGCTTGCGAAGCAGCTGTAAACTTGGCAAACCCCGCTCTTTCTCTGAAATGCTTTCGGAATCCAGCAGTGGGAAGCAATGGGGGAGAGAACACTCCGGTCACTCTGCAGCAATGATGCAGTGTAATCACTGTGGTTGGTGATGTGCAGCAACGGCATCTCTGTCTTCCTGGACCACTGCTTGATCTTCTCCAGCCCCCGAGTCAGCCTTGCTCCAATCTGTCAGTGGCTGCAGGTGTGGGTGCCCTGAGTCCGTGGCACCAATAAAGTGAAGTTTTCCCTGGCAGTTGAGTAAAAACCAGCTCACTGCTCCACTGCTCCTCAGTGCCTTCTTGGAACTGTAGTGTAGACTACTGTAGTGTAGAGTCCACTGGTCCCATTGTATTGCTGCTGTCTCAAACTACAACAGTCCTGATTCACAGCGTTCTGCATAGAAGTCCATAGGCTGGCTTGACGGTTGGAAGAGACAGTGCAGCATAACGTCAACAATACAGTAAAAAGTAGAGCAACGGAGGGCATTGGGGTTTATTTACTAAAACTGGAAAGTGCAAAATTTGGTGCATAGAAACCAATCAGCTTCCAGGTTTTATTTCCAAAGCCTAACTGAACAAGCTAGAAGCTGATCGGCTACAGGGCCGTCTTTCCTATTGATTGGACCCTGGGCAGACATTTTCTTTGGGCCCCCCAATGCAATTTTATGCTCCACCTGCTCTGGGACATACAATAAATAGCAGCTAGACTAAAAATCTGTTTACTATTCAGATCAGGCAGTGATTGCGATTGGTTGCTAGTAGGGTTGAGCGAACTGTAAAGCCTGAACCAGAATAATTTGCTAAAAGTTCAGGTTCGGGTTCGGAGTTTGGCAATGTAATGGTGGGCTGCACGGCAGCCAATCGCCATTTGTTTTACTCGTGTGACCTAGAAGCCAGCACAGCCATGCCTACTAGGCCAGTGCAGCATGTGACCCAGGATGTGACCCAGCCTCTATATAAGCTAGAGGCAGATAGCACAGCTCATCAGTCTGCTTTAGCTAGGGTAGGGAAAGGCTGCTGCTGATCTGAGGGAGAGATTTAGATAGGACTATCCTGCTTCAGAAATCTACACCAGCACTGTTTCTTTCTGTGAGATCTGCTTCTTATAGTTTGGGGCAAGGTTCCTGCTTGTTCTTATAGGGATAGAATTATATAGGAGTCAGTCCTGGTTCACAAATTCAATTGCAGCAGCACTGCATTTCTTTCTGTGAGATAGTCTGCATATTGCACCAGCACTGCATTTCTTTCTGTGAGATAGTCTGCATATTATAGTTTAGGGCAAGGTTCCTGTTTGTTATTATAGGTAGAGAATTATATAGGAGTCAACATTTTTTTTTTTTTATGTCATTTTAAGTTATTTCCCTACCCAACTTTTTTTTGAAGTTCGGTCGAACCCGCCGAACCCGAACATCCAGGTGTCCGCTCAACTCTAGTTGCTAGAGGTTACAGTATATCATTACTACTCATTGACTGCTAGAGGTTACAGCACACGTTATGGATCACTGATTAGTTGCTAGAGGTTTCAGCTCTTGACTTCTGCTTGTTACTTGGTTGCTAGAGATTACTGTACACCAATACTGTTCACTGATTGGTTGCTAGAGGTTACTGCACTTTAGTACTGCTCATTAATTGGTTGCTAGACTGTACTCAGGGAGGCATGATATACATATGAATTCTGCCTATATTTACATATCAATGAAGATGGTCCAACACTATTAACATTATAATGGTGCCGCTATTTACATACCAATGCATGTTATTTACATGTTAACACAGGATATGCAGGTGAGTCATCTGTACATGACAATAGGGCAGAGCTGAGCAGTATTAGTAACATAACTTCACACTGATATATCGGGACAAAGCACATGACTAAAACCTCAAGGGAATTTAAACTGGGATAGTTGGCAAGCACGAGGCACCAAAACAATGACAGGGCCCAGATGCCCCTTTTGCCCTGCCTTAAAGATGGCCCTGATCGGCTACCATGCACAGCTGCGACAGATTCTAAGTGCACCAGTTATAGTAAATCAACCCCATTGCATCCTCCACTATGTTGCTGCAGCCCAGCACCTGGCTACATTTAGTTTGTTAAAGCAAGGTTTATTGTAAAAAAAAAAAAAAAACCTGCCATTTTTTTTTAAATAAAATACTTGTTCTCACATTTTATGTTGATCATCTTCTGCAGTCTTTCTGCAGTCACTTCTGTCTATGCACGTGGGTTTACTGATGGTAAAAACGGCATAACACGTCACTGCCACATATAAGGCCTTGTACACACGACCGAGAAACTCTACAGAATTCATCAAGAAACTTGGTGGGAGAGCTTTTTTGCCAAGGAAAATGGTCGTGTGTATGCTTTTCATTGAGAAAACTGTCGAGGAACTTGAGGAGGGAAAAAGAGAACATGCTCTCTTTTTCCTCGACAGGAGTCTCAATTTCCTTGTCGTGTTCCTCGTCGGGCTGGTTTTTGACGAGAAACACGTTTGTGTGTATGCTTAGAAACCCGCGCCTCTTCGGTTCGTAATGGAAATAGCACATTTGTCACGCTGTAACAGACTGAAAAGTGCAAATCGTCTCTCACCAAACTTTTACCTAACACGCAGTAACATGAGATTAGTAAAAGCAGCCCCAAGGGTTGTGCCAGTGGAGTGGAACTTCCCCTGCCATCATACGTTTTGAAGTCACCGCGTTTGAGAACGAGGAGATTTGGTCTTGACTGTATGTACGCAAAGACAGCTTGTCGAGTTTCTCGACAAGCCTAACAAGGAACTCGTCGAGGAAAGCGATGTGTCTTTTCCGACGAATTCCTCGGTCGTGTGTACGAGGCCTTACTGCCGAAAATGTTGTCAGAGTGACAATACAGAAGCCCAACTGGGAAGCAGGAACAAAGTGTTGCCGCCCCTAACTGGACATGTTTGAACAAGAGCCACCCTTCATAGCAGGATCACTAGGTATTATTTTAACTAAAGTAACACATTTATAAATAAAAAAAAAAAAACAACTTTAGAAATTATATCAACATGTTGAAGCTGAATCCTAGGCACAAAAAAAGTAATTTAAATATATTCCTCAAAAGCAATAAAAGGATATAAATTGACTTTGTGTGCACCAAATGCCTTTGCAACCCCCCTCATTACCATATAAAAGAAGCAATGACACCATAATTGTGCTGCACAACCTTTCCAAAGTGCAGAGCTGTCGGAGGTACCCAAAAGGTCCAGCTACTAAAGGCTGCCTGCAGAAAACTACACTGTACAAGGGAAGAGAGCATTAAAGACCAAACTTTATTACAAGGTCCTGTTCAGAGGCAAAGAGCTTGATTTACTAAAGGCAAACAGATTGTTTTCCCCAGAATTTAATGAATGTAATGAAGCTCATGTGCATCACATGCAAGCTTTTTTTTTTATTATTTTCATTGCACGTGATTGGGTATTCTATGCAAAATGATCATTTGTAATAATACACCCCATTTACTAAGCTCTGGGGAAAATGTCCTGGTTAAATGCACCTTCCTTTGCAGAGTGAACAGTCTGTGTGCCTTTAGATCAACCTCAAAGTTTTATCGTGGGTTACTGCACAGATATGGAAGAAAAAACAAAGCACACCAAGATTAAAAGGATAAGTTCACCTTTGGGAACATATTACATGTTCCACCCGTTTTTAGGGTGGAACATGTAACATGTCTCCAATGCTGCAACCGCTGCCCACTCTCCCTGTAGCAGCAGTACGGTTGTTGTCTTGTAGTTCTCAATGAACTACCACAGAGCTGTGGGAAGTCGTGGTAGTTAATTAATTTCTTCCTGTCTGTGTATCTGCCTGCCCGTATGGGATGTATAGCACACCGATATACTGACAGATCTGAAGGAGACCTGCATGGCACCAGTGATCGTTTGATCACTGGTGCAGTGCTTTACAAGCTCCAAAAGAAACAATATTAAATGCACATTTTTTTACCTAAAAAAAAAAGTGCATTTATCTATATTTTTTTAAAAGGTGAACTTATACTTTAAGTACAACTATAAATGTCATTCCATTCCTAGCTACCTAGCGGGAACAGCGACACTAATACAGCGATCAGAAAAATGATCGCTTAGTGACGCTGGCAATAGGGAGTGAAAGGGTTAACTAGGGCGGTGATCAGGGGGTTAAAACTTTATTAGGGGGGGTGGGGGGGCTATCCTGAACCTAACACTAACTGTTTTTTACAGTGCCTGTCACACTGACACTAAATGCAGTGATTAATATGCCTATGTGAGTGTGTGTCAGTGTTGTGTTGGTGCACACTTACTTGTCATGTCTTCTCTCATCAGCAGCGCTGGGAAACAGCGCTGCGATGAGAGAATACATCATTTCCTCCTTCCTGTGTAAACACAGGAGGAGGAAGTGACAGGCTGGGAGCGCGCTCCCATTGGCTGGGAGCGATCGCGGGGGGGGCGGAAAACACGGACATCCGCCCGCAGATCCCGGATCGCTCCCAGAGGTAGGGAGACCCCCGCACGCCGCGGAGGGGGTCCCGATGGGACCCCCGAACCGCACTCAGGCGGGGACGTAAATTTACGCCCTTGTGCCTGTACGAGCCATGTTGTGGCCGTATATGTGCGTGCGGGGGTCTTTAAGTGGTTAAAAGAAAAGAGACAGTAAATTTCAACAGCTAAAGCTTGGAGCAAAAACCATTAAAGTACATATAACCAGGACTACGTTTATTACAAATTAGAAAAATAAATTACGTTTCTAGAAAAAAAATATACAATTTATAGTGGTAAAGATGTTTTTTTTTTTTATGGATAATTGCACTTTGTACCCCTCATTGCTCTTTGAACCCTCAAATTGTTTTAGGTGTATTTCAAAGCAGAACCTTTTTGCAGTGATATACCTAGAGTATTTGGCACCCGGGGGCGGATCCTATATTTGGCACCCCACACCCCCACTTTAAAATGTAAAGACACCCCACTGTGCCCCCTGTATACCTCTGCATCCCCTAATATATCTTTGTCACTACTTTGTACCACCTCTCCACAACTGGCCCCTTTTACATTAAACAGCCCCCCCTGCAGCTCTGGACCCTGCACATTACACAGCCCCCCTGCACCTCTGGACTCCTTTACATTACACAGCCCCTTGCCCCTCTGGACCTCTTAAAATTACACAACCTCCTGCATCTCTGGATCCCTTTACATTGCACAGCACCCTGCTCTTCTGGACCCCTTAATGTTACACAACCCTCTGCACCTCTTGACCCCTTTACATTACACAACCCCTGCACCTCTGGACACCTTTACATTAAACAGCACACTGTACCTCTGGACCCCTTTATATTATACAACCCCCTGCACCTCTGGACCCCTTTACATTGCACAGCCTCCCACCCCGCAGCTCTGGACTCCTTTACATTACACAACCCCCCACACCTCTGGACCCCTTTACATTACACAGCACCCTGGACCTCTGGACCCCCAGACCCCTTTACATTACACAACCCCCTGAACCTCTTGACCCCTTTACATTGCACAGCACTCTGCACCTCTTGACCCCTTTACATTGCACAGCACCCTGCACCTCTTGACCCCTTTATATTGCACAGCACCCTGCACTACTGAACCCCTTTGCTTTACACAGAACCCTTCAACTTTGGACCCCTTTACATTGCACAGCACTCTTCACCTCTTGACCACTTTACATTGCACAGCACCCTGCACCTCTGGACCCCTTTACATTACACAACCCCCTGCACCTCTGGACCCCTTTACATTACACAGCACCCTGCACATCTGGAAATAAAAATAAATACATACCTTTAACCCTTTCACTGCCAGGTCCGTATGCCGTACGGACCTACAGAATTGCCTGCAGGTGGCCATATCTGTACGCCATACGGACCTAATTTCTCCCTCTGCTATAAGCTCTTGGTCGCTTCAATGACCATAAACTTATAGAAGAATTGTTCAGCAGACTCTGCTGAACAATTCTATAACTCTGATCAGTGAATTACAACCCACTGATCAGAGTTATTAACCCTTAATCTGACCGCTCTCCATCCACACCCATGCCGCCGCTTCCCTGTCCCTGCCTCTCCACCTCCCATGACTAACTTCCACCTAAAACTACTCCCCCCCAGTCTCCTTTACTTCATCACCTTCTTCCTCCGCAGCTCTGATTACCCCCACACCCGATCAGTAGCACCTTCTTGCTATGCTTTCAGAAAATATATAGTTTGGGGGGACTTTCACAAATTCTGAAAGCTGTAATGAAAAATATTGTTTTGATAAACATTTGCGCAAATATATCATGGGACCTTAAAAATCAGTAGCACCTTCTTTTTATTTTACTGGTCATGTGCTTTCAGAAAATATATGGTTTGGGGGGGTCTTTTACAAACTCTAAAAGCTGTACGTGAAAAATAAAAAAAGGCAAAGGAAAAATTTTAAAAATGGTCTGGCCACCTGAGTGTACAAAATGGAACACAGGGCCTTGCAGCGAAAGGGTTAAAGAATAATGAAATGCAAAATTTGTTTTCCTTTAATTTTGGATAAAGTAAGGGAGGGTTTTAGCCCCTGTCATTTATTTTTTGCAATCTGTGTCCATTAGGGGAATATTCCCTTCACTGACCCATAGCCAAAACAGGAAGTGATCCGCAATCACTACAAAGTAAGGTAATCCTATTGTGCCATCAGGTTCACCAGAACTAGTGTTCCCATTGGAAGATTTATCTTCTATTACTGGTCTGGTGTCAAGCCAAAATGTGGGATTTTTTTTACATTCACTTTCTATAATAATGGTAAAAAGGACAAATAGAGAGGGTGAAGCTCCCTAACTGAGGCATAGACAGCAATACAAATTGACATGTGTTCCAGTCCCTCTTCAATCCATCTAAAACACTTTAAATGTACTAAATATTGTTTACTAATATAATATTAATAAAGTATATACAATCTGAATGAGATCAAGGTATTGTTTGAAAAACTGGCCTGATCTTCAAAAAAACAAAAACAATAATATACAATAATAAAGAAGAAAAGGGATTTATGGGCCTACAGGAGCATTTACTCTGTTTTATACTGTAATCCAATATGGGGCCAGATTCAGCAAGACTTGCGCTGGAGTAATTCGATATGCGCCGCGTAACTGTGATTATGCGCCGTCGTTTCTATGTGGCCGTACCCACCAAACTAGATGCGACAGAAAACGGGCCATTTCCGATCGGCTTAACCTTTCGACGCCAGAGTATCGTCAGCGCATGATTTCGCTTGGCGCATCAGTCGCGCCTATTGATTTCCCCTGCAAATATACAAATGAGGGAGATTTCCCAATTCGCGAACGGATTAGCAGCATACGCCGGCTACATGCGCCGCGCGTAACTCGTCCGTCCGGCGCAAAGTTATTCCTACAAATGGCTGCTTTATCTTTACTCCAGACGGCCTCAGGTCAGCAGGAGAGCAGCTACAGCAGCAGCGTTACCGACGAAACTAGCAAGCTGAACAACCACACTTGCAAGGACAACACCTCTGTGTGCCAACATGCCAGGGGCAATCGTGGTCCTAGCACTAGTACTGGGTCCCCCGGAACGAAGGAGGCGGGCACGTGAGAGGATATACCGCACGCGCATGAGCCTCTTTGGCATGGGTGATGAGGAGGTGTATCGCCTCTTCAGATTCAGCCCAGATGCAATACTTGAACTAACCACAACCCTGCACGGTGACATCACCAGCTCAACACACCGCTCACAAGCAGTGCAGCCACTGGTGAAGGTACTGGCAACACTTCATTTCCTTGCAAGTGGATCATTCCAGCGTACAAGTGGAGTGGTGGCTGGGATGTCACAGTCCTCCATAAGCAGATGTGTGCACCAGGTTGTCCCTGCAATCCTCAGACGCATGTCCAACCAGTTCATCAGACCCACCACTGAGGACCTGCGGCTGAAGGCAATGACAGATTTCTACAGCATTGCCAGATTCCCACGCACCATCGGGGCCATTGATTGCACACATGTGGCCCTACAGCCCCCCATTGCCACAGAGCACATATACCGCAATCGGAAGCATTGGCATTCCATCAACGTACAGGTGATAGCCGATGCCCAACGCCTCATATGGCACGTCCGTGCCAAACATCCCGGGTCCAGCCATGACAGCTTCATATACCGTCAGAGCCCCATCCCAGCAGAATTGGAGCAGAACATGTATGGGGACAGCTGGCTGGTTGGTGAGTGACATGGGTGGCAGGCATGACTATCCCCTCCCGTGATGCACATCAGAAGGGGCACATGCATGAATAACATCCTCCTGTCTTTTCCCTTACAGGTGACTCTGCATATGCACTGGGACCCCATCTCATGACTCCTTTCCGGAACCCCCAAACCAGAGGAGAGAGAAAATACAATGAAGCACACATCAAAACCCGTGCAGTGGTGGAGCAAACATTCGGGCTCCTGAAGTCCCGTTTCCGCTGCCTGGATAAGTCCGGGGGGCCCTATTGCATTCCCCTACCTTCGTGTGTCAGATCATCGGTGCATGTTGCATTCTGCACAACTTTGCTATGAGAAAAGGCCTGCAGATTGACATACGTGATGACCTGACCCCCGACCCACACAGTCCCCACCTGCCAGAGGAGACCCAGTCTGCTGATGGAAGAGCAGTCAGGAGGGTCCTCGCCGTAGGCATCTTTGGACAATAAACCAAAACATTGATCACACAGACAATGCACGCGTGTACACCACTGATGTCCCTAGATCACACACACCACATGCACATCGCATTGGATTAGCCCAAGTCCAGCATGTAGGACTTGGGAGCAGCAACGCCAGCGTCAAGGCCCCAATGATGTCGCTGTCCATTCATACACCTTTCACACGTCATTCATACAGCCGTGGGGTTAACTTCACCACCACGGCCGAGGGTGACACCCCTTACTGGCAGGAGTGCCACCCCTCACATTCACACACCATTCACACTGTCCCCTGCACTCCTGACCGTGTGCAGTAAAAAAATAAATACATATCTCATAACATGAGAAAAAAAAATAAACAAAAACTCATAACCTGAGTATAAAATAAATATTCAAAAATAAACAAAAACTCATAACCTGAGTATAAAATAAATATTCAAAAATAAACAAAAACTCATAACCTGAGTATAAAATAAATATTCAAAAATAAACAAAAACTCATAACCTGAGTATATAAAAAAAAAAATATAAACCAAAAAAACAAAAAACCCTCATCTGGGATGACGGGGGCTCCTCCTTGGGGGCACTCTCGGGCTCCTCAGCTGCCTGGAGGGAGTGGGTGGTGGTGGGGGTGGGGGGGCATCTGGAGGAGGCTGATCCCCGAGTGGGCCACTCCTGGGAGCTGTTGGCTGCCTGCCCTCCAAGGCCACGGCAATACGGCTGAGATACAGGTTGGTCTGGGCCTGCATCCTCAGCTGGCGGGTGATATGATGCCGCTGGTCACGTTGCCGCTGCCTCCCCTCTTCCCGGATGGCAGCTGTGTTGGCGTTGACGGCTGCTGTCAGGTGCCGTACATCAGCCTGCACCTCCCCCAGGCTGGTGACAACGTCCTGCACACGACTGGGCAGCTGTGACATGGAGCCCAGGCTGTCAGCGACCCGGTCTATGTTGCTAGCAGTCCGGGTGGAGTACCCTAACACATTGACCCTGGCAGCAATGGTCTCCAGGATGCCCTGCTTCCTCTCCCGGCTGGTCTTCCTACTTTTTGTCCCGTGGAGGAACTGATTAAACGTCTCCATAGCCGAGATGATCACAGAGACCTCCTGGGCATTAAAATTGAGGTTCCTCCTCTCTTTGGGGGTAGCGGGAGCAGCCATGACAGTGCAAAAGTATCTTCCCTGGGATGGGGGGAAACGGATATACTTTTGCGCCGGAATGGCGTTTCCGCTAGCGCTTTTATACGCGCAACGGAACACATTGCGCTGGCGTTTCCCGTGAAGTGGTGCCGACGGAAGTTGTGAGCATGCGCACAAGGGGGCGAGTGGAGCCTCACTTACTGCGCATGCTCCGTGGATGATGCGCTGAACGTAAGCCTCTGCGCTGGGCTCCGCCCATCATTTACATATGATCACACCCACTTCCACTTGCGTCGGGTTATGCCAGCGCATTATCGTTACTCCGGCGCAAGTTTACACGCAACTGCTATGTGAATAACAGTACTTGCGCCGAAAGTGTCGGCGGAGTAACGTAAATGAGAAACGTTACTCCAGAGCAAAGATGCTCCCATCTACCTGAATCTGGCCCATGGTGTTTATCATTAGCTCAAAGTATCAAATCATCATGTTGTGATTCTAACCTTCGGACTTACCGGTAATTAAAATCTTAGGCTTACAAAATACACAGATAAGTATTTGTGGTGCTTTAAGCAAATATTATGAGGAGATAAAGATTGCACATAAACTTTATTAATCCCTGTACAATATTTTTGAATGCAATATTGCAGCATTTATTCTCTGGAAAGTTATTGAAGAAATATATAGTATCATATACATAACTATAATGTACATACCGATATATGAAGAGCCAAGCTTGGGATGCATCCCTCTTTTTGCTTACAATTTGGATATGAAAAGCACAGACCTTTACTATTATTCTTACCCTCCATTATGAATACTGTAAAACCTTGGATTGCGTGCATAATTCATTCTGGAAGAATGCTTAAAATCCAAAGCACTTGTATATCAAATGTTCCTATAAGAAATAATGGAAACTCAAATAATTCGTTCTACAACCATTTATTCATAAGTCCTTCCGTTTATAGTCCATATAAAAATATTATAGCAATGTGATAAGTTGTGTAATTATAAAATGTTCATCCACAAATGGAAACCCCCACAAGGGGATTAGAAACAAAACCCAGCAGAGGATGGTTTTTGTGGACAGCTTTACCCTGGATGCCTGTATACTTAGATGCGCCTGTTTTAATCATTAACCATGTGAGTTTCTAAATGTTGTACCTTCATTAAATGTAACCATATTGCTACACTGAAGCCTCGTACACATGACCGTTTTTTCCATCTGGAAAACTGCCATGAGAGCTTTTGGCCGGGAAAACCGGCCGTGTGTATGCTCCATTGCAGTTTTCCCGACAGGAAAACTGGCAGAAAAAAAAGAGAACCAGCTCTATTCCCGGCGGTCTATTTCCCACCAGTTTTCTTATGTGAATTCCCGGCGGTCTATTCCCCGCCAGTTTTCCTATGTGATAAAACTGCGATGGAGCATACACACGGCTGGAATTCTCAATCAAAGCTCCATCGCAGTTTTCCTGTCGGAAAAACCTCTCGTGTGTAGGGGGAAAAAATAACCAAGCGGGTTCTCGGTTTTCTCCACAGGATTCCCATCAGACTTTTTACCGCCAGGAATCTCGTATGTGTGTACGAGGCTTTAGAGGCGCCTCTCTTCTATTTTATACTCAGTTGTGACATGATGTTACTCTAATGCCGCGTACACACGGTCGTTTTTTGCGATGAAAAAAAACGACGTTTTTTAAAACGTCATTTAAATTGATCGTGTGTGGGCAAAACGTCGTTTTATGTCTTCAAAAAAACGACCAAAAAAAAATTCCAACATGTTTGAATTTTTTGTGTCGTTTTTCAAAACGTCGTTTTTTATTTCACAAAAAGTCACCGTGTGTAGCAAAAACGTTGTTTAAAACGACGTTTTTCAACCCGCGCATGCCCAGAAGCTAGTTATGAAGTGAGCTTCAATGGAAAAGAGTGGTGAACGTAACCTCGCTTTTTGTGAAAAAACGATGGTGTGTATGCAAAATTGTCTTTGAAAAGTGACGTTTCAAAAACTTCGTTTTTTACTTCACAGAAAACGTCGTTTTTTTTTCATCGCAAAAAACGACCGTGTGTACGCGGCATTATATCAAGACATCGCTTGTATATAAAGTAAAAATTAATTAAAACATTTTGCTTGTCTTGAAAAACCCTCTCAAATCAAGTTACTCTCAAACCAAGGTTTTACTGTATCCTAATAAAACAGAGCCCTGTTTTATGTGGCTTTGAAAGTTTTGTCTTTTTTAATAACTTTGATATATTGAGCTAATAAATCTTATAGTATAGAAGAGGGTAAATATTCCTTTAGAACTACACAGCATTTTCCTTCTTTTGAATTGCTTATTGTTGTTCACTATCAACCTAAGTAAAAACATACATATTTAAAAAAAAAAGTCATGCTCACCATGTCCATATCCCCAAACTGATATTATTATACATATAGTAATACATTTCAGAAATAACTTAAACTGCCAGGTAAAATGCTGGTTCTAGAAAATAAAGTTTCACTTCTGTATATTGATATTAGCATAGTTCCCTTCTATTCCATTCTGTTTTTCTAGGCAGTGTTTTAGGCCCCTTTCACACGGAGCGGTCAGCGGGGGGTCCCGTTTAGCTGTTGGCGGACAGGGCGGTCCCCGCACACTGTGCAGGGACCGCCCTGTCTCTCCTCCGCTACCCCCTATGGGGAATCGGATGAAAACGGACCGTCTGTCCGTTTGCATCCGATCCGTTCCACCGGACGGAAGAAAAAAAGGGTTTTCTTCCGTCCGCAAAACGGATCCAGACGGACGCGGATCTTAGGCGGACGTTAGCGAATGCATCATCCGCTAACGGATCCGCTCCCATAGGGGCTCATTACAAGTCTGTAAACGGACTTGTAATTAGCGGACGAACGGTCGGCTCATGTGAAAGGGGTCTTAGTGTTAGTTTTAGTACAGCTATTGCCTTTTATGTTGGAACTAGGCACTATCAAGGGCACATTTCTTCCCTTATCTTCCCACATATGTTTTCTGTCTGCATGTTAAGAACAGCACTTGAGAAAAACATTGAGAACCCCTTACGATGACACTGCTTCTTATATATTAAGGTTATATATATATAGGGGCTTTCAAGTCAAATCTGATTTTTTGAGTTTATATAATAAAAGAACAAATTTCAAGGAGTGGAATCTGCATTTTTTTTTTCTGACTTACTCCCCTGTTACATTTATACACTTATCCCAGCATTTAACAATTGTCTGGAAAGCTTCAACATAGAAAGATTTTTCAGTACGCCTGAACCATCATAGGACAGTGCTTAAATGCTGACCTCTAAGGAACTATTTTAGAGGTCAGAACAGGTGGAAATCACTTGCGTCAAGGTCCGGGCTGTAAGAGGGATGTGGCAATATCTTCCAGCCAAGTTGCTGTAATGTGTTGTTTTGAGCAGTATTTGCTGCAGGTTTTTTACACATTAGTTCACATGAAACTTCATCACCACATGTTGTTACATGCAGGCACTAACACTGTTCTCTGCCATCCTGATTAAAGTTCACTGGACTGGCCCGTGACATGTGAGCCACCTATCAGCAATAGGACACACTTGTTACTTACTACTGCATGTAGTACCACCATGCAAGCCAACCTTGTTATACCTGTAAAATTAAAACATCCTGGATTGACTTGAATATACTGTACATACTGTGACAGGAAGTCAGGTAAATCTGTGGGTGTTGTCACAGACGGGAGATACATTTCTGCCTTGTTTAGACAATTCACCAATTACTATTAGGTGTCGGCTGCAGAAATAGCCAGAAAGGTTTAGGGTGTTGGAAAACTTCAGCTGTTCAGAATGAGGCAATTAAGGCCTCTATAAGTTATTCAAATGATGACTACTGATTGCTGCATCCTGAGGCTTTTTGAGTTAAGGAGAGCAGTCAGAAAGTCTTCTGAAGAGGTGAGGTGGTTGTTGATTTTTCTGTGTAATAAAAATCAAAAAGACTATTGTTTTTCTGCTGTCTGACCAGCAGTGTCTGCCCAGCAGTAGGCTGTGTCAGACTCCATAGGTAGGTTCCTGTGTTGTGAAGAAAGATGCCCCAAGTGGCCAGGGTTTATTTTATGTTTTGTTTTGTTTATGCTGTTTTGATGCTTGCACTTGTATCCAGCAATATGGAAGAATAAACCATATTCTTTGTTTTCAACCATCCTCAACTGCCTTTCTGTATAGTTCAGTGTGTAGTGAACCCCAAAAAAAACTCAATACACAGCCATTAACCACTTCAGACCCGCGCTACCGTCGAATGACTGCAACAGCGCGGGTCTGAATATCCAACATGCCGTCATTTCACGGCATCTCCGTTGGGCGTTCCCAGCGCGCGCTGTAGAGCGAGCTGCGGGGAAGCCCTGTGTTGTCCGTGTCCCTTGGACACGGCCAATCACAGATCGCGGCGAACGGCCAATCAGAGTGGCCATTTGCGATGCGATCTGTGGGCGAATGAGAGATGATCTCATAGATCATCTCTCATTGCCGTTTTACACAGAGACAGCGCCCTCTCTCTGGAGAGGAGGAGCCCGATCTGTGTTCCTTCCTACATAGGGACACAGATCGGTCACCCCCCCAGTCACCCCCCTCCCCCCACAGTTAGAACACACCTAGGATACACATTTAACCCCTTCCTCACCCCCTAGTGTTAACCCCTTCAATGCCAGTCACATTTATAATGTAATTAATGCATATTTATAGCACTGATCGCAGTATAAATGTGAATGGCGCCAAAAATGTGTCAAAAGTGTCTGATGTGTCTGCCATAACATCGCAGTACCAATAAAAATCGCAGATCGCCGCCATTTCTATTAAAAAAAAAAATAATAAAAAATAATAATTCTCTCCCCTATTTTGTAAGTGCTATAACTTTTGCGCAAACCAGTCGCTTATTGCGATTTTTTTTTTTTTTTACCAAAAATATGTAGAAGAATACGTATCGCCCTAAACTGAGAATTATTTTTTTTTTTTTATTGGGATATTTATTATAGCAACAAGTAAAAAATATTGTATTTTTCTTCAAAATTGTCGCTCTTTTTTGTTTATAGCGCAAAAAATAAAAACCGCACAGGCAATCAAATACCACCAAAAGAAAGCTCTACTTGTGGGGAAAAAAGGACGTAAATTTAGTTTGGGAGCCACTTCACACGACCGCGCAATTGTCAGTTAAAGCGACGCAGTGCCGGAAGCTGAAATTTCACCTGGGCAGGAGGGGGGTGTATGTGCCCAGTAAGCAAGTGGTTAATGTCTAAACTGCTGGCAACAAAAGTGAGTGCAGGTGCTCAGCGTCATATCCAGAGGTGGTCTTTGGGAAATAGACATATGAGTGCTGCCAGCATTGCTGCAGCGATTGAATGGGTGGGGAGTCAGCCTGTCAGTGCTCAGACCATACGCCTCCCACTGCATCAAATTGGTCTGCATGGCTGTCATGCTAGAAGGATATAACAAAATATTAGCTTTATTTCAATGTCCTGCTCCAGTATTTCCCTAATATAGCAAGATGGGTATAGACATGTTCCACTTTTCACTTTCTGAATACATCAAAGTGATATTTCAAATTACCTTGTTGTTATTTAAATAATTAACAACAAATAACCTGTTGGTAATTCGTGGGTGTATAGAATTAAATGTTGACACTGGTTTATTGTAGCATTAACTTGTGAAGAAGCTAATGCGCGTACACACGACCATTTTTCGGGTTCCTAAAAATGACGTTTTTTTTTTAATGTCATTAAAAACGATCGTGTGTGGGCTTCAGAGCATTTTTCGGGTTCTGAAAAACGGCCAAGTTTTTAATGTTGTCATTTTTCGGATTGTAAAAAATGGTCGTGTGTGGGCTTTAATGACGTGAAAAATCTGTGCATGTTCAGAAACAAGTTATGAGATGGGAGCGCTCGTTCTAGTAAAATGGAGTAAGCACATTTATCACGCTGTAACAGACAGAAAAGCGCAAATCGTCTTTTACTAACACAAAATCAACTAAATCAGCCCAAAGGATGGCATCATTTGAATGGAACTTCCCCTTTATAGTGCCGTTGTACGTGTTGTACATCACCGGGCTTTGCTAGAGCATTTTTTTTCCACGGTCGTGTGTAGGCAAGACCGTTTTAATGATCAAATTGAAAAAAACGTTGTTTTTTCTAGAGCCTGAAAAACGTTGTTTTTTACAACCCGAAAAATGATCGTGTGTACGCGGCATTACAGTATGCAAATTCTTCTCGCATAAATCTCTTTACAAAACAGATTAAATAACTTTACACCGCTGTTTTCTCCTTATACGATACTTTTCAAAAGATTGATTATTAACCATGTAACATTCCAATTGACAACAATTTTGCATGGATATTTTTTAAACAGTCATTTTACAGATATAATATCACTAATTGGCTGTCTAGCTCATACTTCTGTAAAAAAAGTAATAATCCCAAGAGCATAAAAAGATAACACCTCTGGTTAAAGTCCTCTTCATTTGGTTGAGCAACAGAAGGGAAGAGAAGAGCACAAGAAGCCAAGGTTTGTGCATTTGTTCCCTACGATTATGTTTAACTGCATTGTCAATATTCATTCATGTGTCTCTAAATATGGGCAGTGTGAAATAGACAATATGAGGAAAACCAGGGAAAATCACTAACTATATTAGTTTTTCTAGATCCATAATTGAACTTTTGGAAAATATATGCACTGAATTGTTTCACACTAATTATTTGTTTTAGCTGCAAGATACATACATGCAGCATTATTGTTTGATTTAAAAGATATTAAAATGCAAACGACAGACAATTGAAACATTTAATTTCAGCTGTCAGAAGCAGAAATATGGAAATTTCAATTGGAATTATGCAAAATGAGGTAGAAGGTAACACTATGATGGTTTTGCTAAAGTTGAGCATATAAGGTATATTATAATCTGTACTAATCAGCCCTATACTGATATAATTACCTAGTAGCTACTGTTGCAAGTTCTGTGGTCCTGTGTATCCTAATAGTGTCAAAGTTTGATACTACTGTTATCAGAAATCAATATTCAGAAAATAATGTACTAAATTGTACTTATATACTCTTTGTTGATGAATATTTACAATATATGCCATAATCTTGTATGCACCAAACATATGGGTAATAGTGGCCACAGACCATTTGACACGAGAAAGGTATTTTTTTTTTTTTTGGAGTTTGGATATAAATATATATATCCATTTCTATGGGGGTGAGGAAGTAGCTAAGTTCCTCCAGGGTCATCTCAGGGCAAAGAATTACATTTGGAGAAGCTTATGCAATTTTTCCCCCTAAAGGTCAGTCATTTGAAGGTGTCTGTTGTAACCAATAGGTATAAAGTTAATCTGCTGCTTCTTAGTCTAAAATTGGATGAATATGAAAACAAACAAGTTATGCCAATAGTAAACTTTATTTAATTGTACTAACAAAACAAAAATGGCACACTTATTTCTTTAGATCAAAAGCAGAAAGTAAGTTTGAATAAATGTATTTAGGAAGAAATAGATCACTTTGACACCTTTGATTTTGTCTTTATGAAGTTCCAATTCTGCAATATACCAAAGCCACTCATACTATTGACCTTTTTTGCAAAGCATTTGGAGATATTACTATGTTATATATTGTTTTGCTGCCGGCCTAGCAAAGTTGGGATGATTGGCAAGGCGTCAAGGCAAGAGCTGAGAGGACAACATGAGTGTAGGTTGCCATTAGGGATCGGATGAACGACCCCCTGTTTGGTTTGCACCATAACTTGCGAACATCGGGAAAGTTCGGACCCAAATAACAAACCCCATTGAAGTCTATGTGACCCGAACGTGAAAAATCAAAAGTGCCCATTTTGAAGGCTTATATGCAAGTAATTGTGCATACAATGGTTATAAGGATCCGGGTACTGCCCTGGGGTACATGTATCAATGAAAAAAATATTTATAAAAAACTTAATTTTTAAATGAGCAGTGATGTATTGATGCTTAAAGTGAAAGTATAAAAATGAAAAATTCCTTTCAATATAGTTCCTTTAGTCCACCTGTAAAGTGGCAAATCTGTGCTATGTATAGAAGCTTCTGCAGTAACAGTTGCATTTATAAAGCCCAAAAAAATGAAATTTTTCCTGCAAGTTTTCTGGGAATATTGTCTCCATGACTGTCAGAGGGTGTATGAGCAAACCTGGCTATTGGAACTGCTGGCTGACTTTTGGTAACAATAGGGGTGTTTGATGCAAGTCCTTCCCATCTGCTGCCACACTACTTGGCGATCCATCAAGTCATTAGAGCTGGAGGTGTTGTCCAGTTCTCGCTACATGCCTGCTTATAGCTTCTTTCTGGTAAGGAGATTGGATTGTCACTGTGGTGTGCTTTTTTTACACACTGAAGTTGGTGCAGGAATGTAATCTCTCCCTTTCTATTGAAAGACTGTTACTCGTTATATCGGTGCTGCATGTGGACTTTTATATTTATTTCATTTGTATATCTAACGAATTGTGCTGGCTACTTAATATTCTAACTAGATTTTTGATAGTGCGGATACTCCCATACATTTTTTTATAACCTAAATCATACCTGTGCTTATGGTACACAATTCAAACCAAACAAAAACAAAATTAAGTGATATACAGTATCAATAGCAGCTGTTGTCTAAAGCCGCGTACACACGATGAAAACGGTCCATCAGACCGTTCTCATCGGTTTAACCTATCGCGTGTATGTGGCCTAAGGGTGGTGAATCACCCAACAGAACATATAGCAAATATCCCTTAGTTGAGAGGAAATACAGTGCTTGCCAATAATATACATAAACAAAAACACTATGTTGATATTCAAAAGCACAAAAAAATAAAAATAATTAAGAAACGTTCTTAATAGTCCATATATGTTTGTGCTGGGTGATTACCACATTTTTATAAAGTTCTGTACAAAGAAAAAAAAGTGCTGATGAAGGTGGTGTTCCCACATGTTACAGACAGAGGAAGAATCCTGAGGATAGGGATAACACACCATACTCACCAGATTATATGGACCCCTTGAGTGTAGTCAGTGTAGCTCTCTGTAATCTCCCCTCCTGGGTAGGTGTTGCTCTTTTTCTCTTCAGATGTTTTCTCCCTCTGTTTCCTTATGAGTACAGATCTCCAGGATACTTTGAGCAAGTGGCATACATAAGGAAGGAAGAAGGTCTCTAAATAGTGAAAATACCATTTATTTCGATTTTTTTTATTGCACTTACAGCATGAAAAACAATATATATTGCTTTAAAACCATGTTTTTCCTTGCCCAAGATGGCCACTGGAGTTAACTACCAGGAACTGGATGTGACGTCACGGAAACTTACCACCCAACATGTTTTGTCATCATTACATGACATATTCAGGTGCTACCTGTGATAAACTCCAAGCACAGACACATGTGGACTAGTGAACTATTAGGCTTCATTTCCATGAACGTTTTTACAGCTTAAAAACGCCTGTCCATGTTTTTTTTTTTTGAGCTGGAGCTCAAAAAACGCTGCTGTAGTGGTTTTTAGCGTTTTTGGCTCAGCCATTCACAGCTCAAAAACATTATGGTGGGCATGAGGACATAGACTAACATGGAGAGCCGTTTTTAAGCTGCAAAAAACGCTCAGAAAAGTGGTTGTAAAAACGTCCATGGAAATTAAGCCTTAAAAAGGTTCTTCACATTGTAAATAAAAACTTTAAAAATACAGACATACCAATGTTGTTAGACAAAAAACAAAAAGGAAGGGTACTCCCTCCGATACAATCAAGAGAGCCAGTGGGCCAGATTCTCAGTGGCGCTACGACGGAGTATCTGAGATACCCCGTCGTATTGCCGTTTTTTTTGCCTCGTATCTACTGTATGTGAGTGATTCCTAGAATCACTTTGGCATAGATACGCCTGAACATCCGACAAGTGTAATACCATTACACTTGCGGATCGTAGTTGTAATGACAACTCTGGCCACTAGGTGGCCTTTACTTTGTTTTCTCATTTGCCTATGCAAATGAGGCTACTACGCCGATTCCCGATCGCTTTTACGCCGATTCCGTCGTCGCGTACGTCGTTTTCGTTCGCGTAAGGTTACCCCTGCTTCTATGAGGAGTAACCTTACGAAGTACCGTCAGATTCCGTCGGGTGCCGTCGGATGCCATGTTAAGTATGGCGTCGGGTCAGCGTCGGCTTTTTCCGTCGCTTACGTCGTTTTACTAACTTGTTCGCGAATAGGGCATTGCGTAGTGACGATCACGTAGTTTTGACGTCAGTTTCAACGGCGCTTTCCGACGTGAGCTGGAGCATGTGCACTGGGCTTTTTCCCCGGCCAGCGCATGCGCAGTTTGTTCGACGCGGGGGCACGCTTCATTTAAATAGAAGCCGTCCCCTTTGAATTACGCGGGCTTACGCTGGGCCATTTTCGCTACGCCAACACAAACTACGGAGCAAATGCTTAGAGAACACGGCACTTGCTCTAGTACGATGCGGCAGCGTAGTGTAAATGGCTTACGCTACACGACCGGATTTCTTAGAGAATATGGCCCTGAGTGTTTTAGACAGGACCCAAATAGATGAGCCTAAAAGCAGGGCCCTCTAAATGAAGCTACCCATTGCTAAGAGCATAAACTCAGTGGGCCAGATTCACGATGAGATACGACGGCTTATCAGTAGATATGCCGTCGTAACTCGGAATCTGCGCAGGCGTATATTTAAGCGTATTCTCAAAGTGAGATACGCTTAAATATTGTTAAGATATGACCGACGTAAGTCTCCTACGCCGGCGTATCTTAACCACTTAAGACCCGGACCAATAATGGCAAATGACCCAAGGGGTTTTTGCGATTCGGCACTGCGTCGCTTTAACAGACAATTGCGCGGTCGTGCGACGTGGCTCCCAAACAAAATTTGCGTCCTTTTTTTCCCACAAATAGAGCTTTCTTTTGGTGGTATTTGATCGCCTCTGCGATTTTTATTTTTTGCGCTATATACAAAAATAGAGCGACATTTTTGAAAAAAAAACCATATTTTTTACTTTTTGTTATAATAAAAAACCAATAAACTAAATTTTAGTCAAACATTTAGGCCAAAATTTATTTAGCCACATGTCTTTAGTAAAAAAAAATCGCATTAAAAAAAAATTAGCTACCTAGCGGGAACAGCGACACTAATACAGCGATCAGAAAAATGATCGCTTAGTGATGCTGGCAATAGGGAGTGAAAGGGTTAACTAGGGCAGTGATCAAGGGGTTAAAACTTTAATGGGGGGGTGGGGGGGCTACCCTGACACTAACACTGACTGACTGTCACACTGTCTGTCACACTGACACTACATGTATGATTACTGCATTCAGTGACACTGTGACAGGGGGGAGGGGGGGGCGATCGCGGGGGTTAAATGTGTTTGTGTCTGTGTGTAAGTGTGCTGTTGGTGCAGACTTACTTGTAGTGTTGTGATCTCTCCTCAGCGGCGCTTGAAACAAACGCTGAGGGAGAGATCACGTCGCTTCCTCCTTCCTGTGTTTACACAGGAGGAGGAAGTGACAGGGCGGGCGGGCGCGCGCATTGGCTGGGAGCGATCCGGAGGGGGCGGGTGAAAACGGATAGCCGCCCCCACTTGTCGGATCGCTCCTGCAGCCGCGTGGACCGCCGCATGTACGGGGGGGGGGTCCGATCGGACCCCTGATCCCCCCCAAGGCACCAACGTATATATACGTTGATGTGCCTGTCGGTGCCATTCTGCCGACGTAAATGTACATGCGGCGGTCCTTAAGTGGTTAAAGGTTAACTAAAGAAAAAAAAAAGTTTTGCTGAAATGACTGTTTACAGGGTATAGAGACATAAAAGTTAACTGATTCCTTTTCAAAATTATTTAAAATAGATAAAAATCAATCATATAATGTGCCTCTAGTTTCACTTTCGTTTTTAAAATGGTTTCATGTTTCTGTGAAGTAGAGAAGACACACAGAACAAAAACAAACAAATCCATGGCAGTGTTTTGTTTTTAAAATGAATCTGATTGGTTCTGAGGAGTTTTAGACACACAGCTTAGACCACAGTGAAAATCTGCCATGAGTTTTTTCATAAGGAGCCAGACAAGCAGGAAGTGTGGAGATCAGAGAAGTATTACAGCTACTTCAAAGCAAAAACGAACAATGAGAACATGAAAACAGCACTTCATTAAGGTAAAGGAAGCTATTTAGCTACAAAAAAAATTCCTTTAGTGATCCTTTAACCTCCCTGGCGTTATGATTCTTTCAGATTTTAGGTGCTGAAAGCGGTACCATTATTTGCAAGGAAATTTGGCGTTTTATACTGTAGGCTTGTAATTCTTAGGAATAACTCACCTAAATCTGACCAAACAAGAGTCTAATCCCGGCTATGACATTTTTTTTAAAAACAAAATGATAAATTATAATATAATAAATAATTATAAATAATTATAACAAATAATAATATAATTATAATAAAAATTATTCAATAATGTAATCAACTCAAAATCACTGAAATTTGCTCAGTTGCAGAATTGTCGCTGTCATTATTTTTTTTTTTATGACAAATTTCCCCACAAATCGCTATCGCTCAATTCTGCTCAGTGATTATAATTTATTATCGCTGTTTTTTAGCTGCTCAAAAAAAAACATTTTTGACATAAAGGGACTTTTGGTTGTTATGGGCAATCTACAGTTTGCAGGGAGAAAAAAACAGTTTTTATTATGTAAAAGAGCATGCAGGACACTGGGCAGACCACTAGGGACAAGGGGGGGGGGGTGTATTTTTTACATACAGTACTGTAATCTATAAGATTACAGTATACTGTATGTAATGTGTTTGTTTACATTTTTGAATATGGCGGGACACTGTGTGAATCGAGCGAGCACCCGCTCGCTCACAAAGCGTGGATGCATCGCTGGATCCAGGAACAAGGTAAGTAAACCATGCCTTTGGATTCAGCGAGGCGAGCCCGAGTCTGACTCGGGGTTACCGATCGCAGCACAGAAATCTAACCCCGAGTCAGACTGGCCGCTAGGGGCGTTCCCGCTGAATTACGCCTAGAATATGTAAATCAGTGGGATACGCCTATTCACGAACGTACGCCTGGCCGACGCAGTAAATTTACGCCGTTTACGTACGGCGTTTTCCAGCGTAAAGATAAACCACCAAAAAGATGGCACATCCTATGTTAAGTATGGACGTCGGGACCGCGTCAAATTTTTCAGATTTTACGTCATTTGCGTAACTCGTCCGTGAATCGGGATTTACGTCAATTACGTTCACGTCGAAAACAATGCATCGTAGTGTCATAATTTGGAACATGCACACTGGGATACGTCCATGGTCGGCGAATGCGCAGTTAAAAAAAAACGTGGGATCACAATACATTACCATAAAAAGCCGGCCCATTTACGCTACGCCGCCGTAACTTAGCTTGGTGAATACAGCATTTGCCTCGCTAATTTACTGCGGTGTAGCGTAAACAAGATACGCTACGCCTGCCTAAAGATACAGCAGGCTACATGAATCTGGCCCAGTGAGTGTAGTCATCCTATTACAGAATGAAAACGTATCTATGAAAGACATACTTTGTACTTGTCACCTGGCTGCTGCCACACACACTTGACACCATCTGAACCAAATACTTTTATCTTGGTCTCATCAGACCACAGGAAATGGTACCAGTAATCCATGTCCTTAGTCTGCTTGTTTTCAGCAAAGTGTTAGTGGGCTTTCTTGTGATTCATCTTTAAGAGGCTTCCTTCTGGGATGACAGACATACAGACCAATTTGATGCAGTGTGCAGCGTATGGTCTGAGCACTGACACCCCTTCTACCTCTGCATCAATGCTGGCAGCACTCATATATCTATTTCCCAAAGACAACCTCTGAATATCACACTGAGAACGTCCACTCAACCTCTTTGGTCGACCATGGCGGGCCTGCTCTGAGTGGAACCTGTCCTGTTAAACCACTGTATGGTCTTGGCCACCATGCTGCAGCTCAGTTATAGGGTTTATGCAATCTTCTTATAGCTTATGCCATCATTATGCAGAGCAACAATTCTTTTGTTGGTGCCATTTTGAACTTTCAGTCACCAGTATGAATAAGTGAGAACAACAAAACCAATAGAAATGGCCTGCCTGTTCGCCCCTGGCAGTCGTTTCGTGGCAAACTTTGGTCGTTTGCGGTCCGCCAAATCGGCGGACCGCAAACTGGTGCGCAATTTTACATGGGTAAGAACTTTGACCTATGACACATCCATCAGGTGGTGCAGAACAGCCAATTGAGACATTTCAGCACATAACCCCCTACCTTATAAATAGACCTGATCTGGTGGCCATCTTACATTCTGCTTTTTGTCAGTGTAGGGAGAGGGTGCTGTTTGGAGCAGGGACAGGATGTATTCATTCAAATAGCTATCTAAAAGGTCCACAAAAGTCCTTTTAAGGACTGGTATAGGTGTGCTACTTGCTCTAGTATATAGGTGTCTAATACATTCATATACTTTTTGTTAGTGTAGGACGAGGTTGGTGTTTCCAGTAGGGACAGGCTGTATTCAATCAAATAGCTATCTAAAAGGTCCACAAAAGTCCTTTCAAGCACTGGTATAGGTGTGCTACTTGCTGTGCAGTATATAGGTGTCTAATACATTCATAGAAAGCATATTATAGTGGATTTGTATTGTGCAGCATTTGGTTACTGATGGATTTTTGCTTCCTTCGCTGCGTTACCTCTGCTACACACATTAAAAAAAAATCCTGAAAAAAAATTAGATAAACCAGTGCCCCCCCCCCACCCCAAATGTCAGATTGAAGCATGGTGTTATCTAAAAATATACTTTAGTATTAGTGTATTTGGGTACTGCAGAATTTTTGCCTCCTTCGCTGCTTTACTTCTGCTACACACAGTGACAACAATTCCTGGAAAAAAAGTTTCATAACTGGTGCGATAAACCAGTGGCCCCCCAAAGCAAACACGGGCAGGGAAGGCATATAACTTTCACTGTCCACTGGGTGAACCTTCTGATGGCCGTCAAGCATGTAACCAGTGGCACACATGTAGATTTGGTTTTACCACCACGGATTACATGCAGGCCTGCCTCTTCTTCTCCTCCTACTCCATCCTCCCTCTCCTCCTCGGCTGACTCCTCATTTTCCGATGCTACCGTCTCTTCCTCTGCGCCGCCCAAGATACCTTACGCCTTCTTACTGGAGCCTGCATTGCGTTGTGTCATTGATAAAGCCGTCGAGGATCAGGAGCAGGAAGATGAGGAAGTCGCAATGCTGGATGAATTCCCAGGGGGGGGCTACTTCACCTGAGACAAGTCAACAGCGGGAGTCTGAAGAGGAGTCGGAGGAGGATGGTGCCGGGGCGGAGGAGGAGGAGCAAGAAGAGCATGCTTTAAACCTTTCTGGGATCCCTGGTGTTGTCTGTGGATGGGGGGAGGAGAACGAGGACGACATTATCCTGGATGATGAGCAGGAGCCAGGCCAGTACAGCGCTTCCAGTTTAGTGCAAATGGGGGCCTTCATGCTTCAGTGTTTTAAGAGGGACCCCCGTATAAAAAACATAAAGGGCAAGGACCAGTACTGGGTGACAATGTACTTAGACTCCGGGTACAAACAAAACATGGCGGAAATGTTACCACCTTCACAGAGGGCTATTAGAATGCGAGACTTCCAGGCCTTGCTTCGAGAAATGCTGCATTCTGCTTTTGCGTCCACTGGCAGAGGAATTTCCACTCACAGAGAATTCTGGGTACTAATCCAACAGTGCCTGCAAGAAGAGGGCGGTTTGAAGATGTTTTGGTCACTAATGATATGAGATCATTCTTTCAGCCAATCTATCGACAGCTGTCCTCCGGATCCAGCATCAGGGAACGCCTAGACCGACAGGTGTCCCACTACATCGGGTTAACGGCTGATGTGGACGCACTGAGAAGTGATGAACCCCTGGACTACTGGGTGGGCAGGCTTGACCTCGGGGCCAGAGTTTGCACAATTTGCAATGGAACTGTTGGCTTGCCCCTTATCCAGTGTCCTGTCCGAAAGGATGTTCAGCGCAGAAGGGGGGGTCGTCACCGTTAAGCGCACGCGCCTAGCTCACAACAGTGTTGACTACCTACTTATAAAATTGAATGAAGCATGGATCTCGGAGGAATTCAACACATGTGACCAGTAGACCATGTTTCATTCAAATTCAGGTGAACGCCTGTGGGCAAATTTTTGGGTCTGTACTGGCCGACACTTTTTTCTGTACCCGGTGAATCCCTAATGTACCACCAGCCACAGAATACAAGGTTGTTTGCTGTCAGGTGAACACCTCTGGCCGTGGCATAATTTTTGAGGCCTGTAATGGCTGAAACTTTCTTCTGTATCCCTTGAATGCCTAATGTACCACCAGCCACAGAATACAAAATTCTTTGCTGTCTGGTGAATGCCTGTGGCTGTGGGCTAATTTTTGGGGCCTGTAATGGCCGACACTTACTTCTGTATCCGTTGAATGCCTAATGTACCACCAGCCACAGAATACAAAGTTGATTGCTGTCCAGTGAACGCCTGTCGCCGTGGGCTAATTTTTGAGGCCTGTAATGGCTGACACTTACTGCTGTATCCGGTAAATGCTTAATGTACCACCAGCCACAGAATACAAAGTTGATTGCTGTCCAGTGAACGCCTGTGGCCGTGGGCTAAGTTTGGGGCCTGTAATGGACGACACTTACTTCTGTATCCGTTGAATGCCAAATGTACCACCAGCCACAGAATACAAAGTTGTTTGCTCTCTCGTGAATGCCTGTGGCCGTGGGCTAAATTTTGGTGCCTGTAATGGCTGACACCTACTTCTGTATCTGTTGAATGCCTAATGTACCACCAGCCACAGAATACAAAGTTGTTTGCTGTTCTGTGAATGCCTGTGGCCGTGGGTTCATTTTTGGGGCCTGTAATGGCCGACACTTACTTCTGTATCCCTTGAATGCCTATTGTACCACCAGCCACAGAATACAAAGTTGTTTGCTGTCCTGTGAACGCTTGTGGGCTAATTTTTGGGACATGTAATGGGCGGCACTTACTTCTGTATCCAGTGAATGCCTATTGTACCACCAGCCACGGAATACAAAGTTGTTTGCTGTCAGGTGAACGCCTGTGGCCGTGGGCTAATACTATATGTACTCTCAAAGTACCTGAGCTTTATTACCTCTCATACGCAATTAATACTTGTTACTACAAATACTATATGTACTCTCAAAGTACCTGAGCTATATTGCCTCTCATATTCAATTAATACGTGTTACTACTAATACTATATGTAATCTCTAAGTACCTGAGCTATATTGCCTCTCATACACAATTAATACTTGTTACTACAAATACTATATATACTCTCAAAATACATGAGCTATATTGCCTCTCATATGCAATTAATACTTGTTACTACAAATACTATATGTACTCTCAAAGTACCTGAGCTATATTGCCTCTCATACATTTCTATTAGTTGCCAGTACAAATTGTGTATTATACGTGTATCCTCAAAGTACCTGAGCTACACTATCTCTCGTATGCAATTAATAGATTTTACTACAAATACAATTTACTACGTGCTTGACAAAAGTATAAAATACTTATAGGCCTCATCCTAATTGTTGAACATGTTCGCTCTAACTTTTCTATGCTAGGGTTGATGCTATTTTATAGCATCTCCCCTAGTGGCCTAAATACATCTCTACATGCTAAGGTTGATATGATGTAGAGAACCCCCAAACTCCTGTTGCTAGGAGTGAAGCCGGGGGTCCTTTACTGATAATAACCTGCATGTCGTGGTATATTGGGATATTGACCTTGAACTAATTTTAAACGCTAAGCCTTGGAGTGACGCCTGGGGCCTAATACTGAGTTGTTACATAGAGAATCGCATTGAATTCCTTGCTAACGGCAGTTGTGGTTCACTCCGTTCACCAGTGCTGTTACAATGCCTAATGTTCCACCAGCCACAAAATACAAGGGGGCAGATTCACATAGAAATGGATTATCGTAGCGTAGCAGAAATACGCTACGCCGCCGTTTTTTACCTTGCTCTACGTGGAATTCAGGTAGATTTTCTACGGTAAACGACGGCGGCGTAGTGTATTTCTCCCGTCGCAATCCATATAGACGAGTAGGGGGCGTGAAACATTTAAATTAGGCGCGTTCCCGCGGCGATCGATCTGCGCATGCTCCGTTCGCAAATTTCCCGCCGTGCATTGCGCGAAATCACGTCGTGACGTCATTCGTTGTTTATGTAGCGTACTTTACGGGCGATCCACGTCCCGACGAGTTACGTAAATAAAAAAAAAAATTAAATAAATTCGAAGCGGGAACGACGGCCATACTTAACATGGGCTACGTAAAGTTAGAGCAGCAAAAAGCTGCTCTAACTTTACGTATAAAAAAATAGACGAAAACGACTGCGCCGCTCGCTCGTTTGTTCGTGAATCCCCGTAAAAACACATTAGCATATCCCGACGCATTAAAACGACGCGAACTCCTCCCAGCCGCCGCAAATAGTTGGCAGCGTAGATCCGAAGGCTTACGAAGACGTAAGCCTCTCGGATCGAAGCCCGAAGCCGGCGTATCATGGTTTGAGAATTCAAACTAGTGATACGCCGCGGGAAATTTGAAATTACTCCTGTCTAACACCAGTTAGACAGGCGTAATTGTTTTGTGAATCTGCCCCAAGGTTGTTTGCTGTCAGGTGAACGCCTGTTGCTGTGGCTAATTTTTTGGGGCCTGTAATGGCCGACACTTACTTCTGTATCCGGTGAATGCCTAATGTACCTCCATCCATAGAATACAAGGTTGTTTGCTGTCAGGTGAATGCCTTTGGGCTAATTTTTGGGGCTTGTAATGGCCGGCACTTACTTATGTATCCGATTTTTCACTTAATACTTCTGGTAGGTCAGTGTCCATGTTGTGGGACTATTTGCGCACAGCTAGTATTTTGTGGCTGCAAATATGACCTGAAGGTTTTTAATATTCGCCTGCCATTAAAGTCAATGGGGCCCACCGCGAATTTGCGGTTTGCGGTCATTTGCGAAAGTTTGCAGTTAGCGTTCGCGAACCATCCCGTCGGATGTTTGTCCATCACTAAACACCAAATTTAACACACCTGTTCACCAATCTCACCTGAGACCTTGTAACACTAACGAGTCATATGACACTGGGGAAGGAAAATGGCTAATTGGGCCCAATTTGGACATTTTCACTTAGGGATGTACTCACTTTTGTTGCCAGTGGTTTATACATAAAGGGCTGTGTGCTGAGTTTTAGGCTTCAGTGCCCTGCACTTTTGAACCGTGGCAGGTGAGATATCTGCAAAAATCTTGATAGGATGATCGCGTAATTGCAAATCAGCAATTTCCCTATCTCTGGCCATCATGCGTTTATTGACTGCATAGTAATTAGGTTTTATTATAATGTCCCATGGCAGTCTATCCAGTTCCAGTCTGTGAGAAGGTACCTCAGGAAAAAGGTGTGAAATAAGTTCCTCAATTATAGCATCAGTGTCTATAAAGGATTCAGGGATCCCACGTACCCTGAAGTTATAGTGGTAGTAGTAATAGTTTCATCACACAGGGTTCCAGGGTCCCTATAAAAAAGCCCAATTCCTGAAATTCCTGTTTAAGGTCAGAGGCTAGGCGTTTACTAGCCTTTTCTAGGAACTGTGTGAGGACTGTGTCTGAATCAGACTCACTGTGTATGTCCAGCGATGCCTGTGAGAAATGGGGCCGGAGCCATCTCGGCTGGAGCCTAAAACAGAGCGTCCTTAAAGTTTTTGATCTGCATCTTGGGTCGGGAACCTCCGGGGACCATGATCACGGGACAGGCAGGCACACAGAGGCGTGTAATGGTGGGAGCTGTAGAATTGGATAGAGCAATGCTGTGACCAGCAGGTCTGTACCTCCTGGAGCAGGGCTCTAAGCCGTACGGCTAGGATTTGCAAATGCACCCCCTGCTCCTTCATAATTTGCACCTGTATCCCCCCTGAGGTCTCTGTGGTTCCATCTTCTGGTTTAATTAAGAATAAAGCAACACTAATCACCTCGGATGCTCTCTTGACAAACAGGCTAATTTACACTTGTGAAACACAATGAGTCACCCTCACCCTCTGAATGTACTAATTATGTTGATGGTTATGCAATATTTTTGTACTGACACGATCTAACTGAGTATGATATTCAAGAAGGCCAGTGGAATATGGCAGTATTGCATAATATGGTCTAAAAATAATATAGAGTGTTATAAGTTGTGTCAAGATAAACTTTCTTTTATTGAAAGATTGTATTCTTCTTTTAAAACGTATTGGGGTGAATAAAAAACAATACATGTTTAGACACATTATTGGATGTTTTGTGGTACTGTTTACCAATTAAGGACTGGAAGGATTTACACCCTTAACGACCAGGCCATTTTTTGCAATACGACACTGCGTCGCTTTAACTGACAATTGCACGGTCGTGCAATGCTGTAACCAAACAAAATTGATGTCCCTATTTTCCCAAAAATAGAGCATTCTTTTGGTAGTATTTGATCACCTTTTTTGCGCTATAAACAAAGAGCGACAATTGTGAAAAAAAAAAAAAATTTTTTTTTTTTTACTTTTTGCTATAATACATATAAAAATTTGCGTTCGCGAACCATCCCGTCGGATGTTTGTCCATCACTAAACACCAAATTTAACACACCTGTTCACCATTCTCTCCTGAGACCTTGTAACACTAACGAGTCATATGACACCGGGGAAGGAAAATGGCTAATTGGCCCCAATTTGGACATTTTCACTTAGGGATGTACTCACTTTTGTTGCCAGTGGTTTATACATAAAGGGCTGTGTGCTGAGTTTTAGGCTTCAGTGCCCTGCACTTTTGAACCGTGGCAGGTGAGATATCTGCAAAAATCTTGATAGGATGATCGCGTAATTGCAAATCAGCAATTTCCCTATCTCTGGCCATCATGCGTTTATTGACTGCATAGTAATTAGGTTTTATTATAATGTCCCATGGCAGTCTATTCAGTTCCAGTCTGTGAGAAGGTACCTCAGGAATAAGGTGTGAAATGAGTTCCTTAACCACTTAAGACCCGGACCAATACGCTGGCAAATGACCCAAGGGGTTTTTGCGATTCAGCACTGCGTCGCTTTAACAGACAATTGCGCGGTCGTGCGACGTGGCTCCCAAACAAAATTTGCGTCCTTTTTTTCCCACAAATAGAGCTTTCTTTTGGTGGTATTTGATCGCCTCTGCGATTTTTATTTTTTGCGCTATATACAAAAATAGAGCGAAATTTTTGAAAAAAAAACAATATTTTTTACATTTTGTTATAATAAAAAACCAATAAACTAAATTTTAGTCAAACATTTAGGCCAAAATTTATTTAGCCACATGTCTTTAGTAAAAAAAAAAATCGCATTAAAAAAAAATTAGCTACCTAGCGGGAACAGCGACACTAATACAGCGATCAGAAAAATGATCGCTTAGTGATGCTGGCAATAGGGAGTGAAAGGGTTAACTAGGGCAGTGATCAAGGGGTTAAAACTTTATTGGGGGGTGGGGGGGCTACCCTGACACTAACACTGACTGACTGTCACACTGTCTGTCACACTGACACTAAATACAGTAATCATACATGTATGATTACTGCATTTAGTGACACTGTGACAGGGGGGAGGGGGGGGGCGATCGCGGGGGTTAAATGTGTTTGTGTCTGTGTGTAAGTGTGCTGTTGGTGCAGACTTACTTGTTGTGTTGTGATCTCTCCTCAGCGGCGCTTGAAACAAACGCCGAGGGAGAGATCACGTCGCTTCATCCTTCCTGTGTTTACACAGGAGGAGGAAGTGACAGGGCGGGCGGGCGCGCGCATTGGCTGGGAGCGATCCGGAGGGGGCGGGTGAAAACGGATAGCCGCCCCCACTTGTCGGATCGCTCCTGCAGCCGCGCGGACCGCCGCATGTACGGGGGGGGTCCGATCGGACCCCCGATCCCCCCCAAGGCACCAACGTATATATACGTTGATGTGCCTGTCGGTGCCATTCTGCCGACGTAAATGTACATGCGGCGGTCCTTAAGTGGTTAATTATAGCATCAGTGTCTATAAAGGATTCAGGGATCCCACGTACCCTGAAGTTATAGTGGTAGTTGTAATAGTTTCATCACACAGGGTTCCAGGGTCCCTATAAAAAAGCCCAATTCCTGAAATTCCTGTTTAAGGTCAGAGGCTAGTCGTTTACTAGCCTTTTCTAGGAACTGTGTGAGGACTGTGTCTGAATCAACTCACTTTTGTTGCCAGTGGTTTATACATAAAGGGCTGTGTGCTGAGTTTTAGGCTTCAGTGCCCTGCACTTTTGAACCGTGGCAGGTGAGATATCTGCAAAAATCTTGATAGGATGATCGCGTAATTGCAAATCAGCAATTTCCCTATCTCTGGCCATCATGCGTTTATTGACTGCATAGTAATTAGGTTTTATTATAATGTCCCATGGCAGTCTATCCGGTTCCAGTCTGTGAGAAGGTACCTCAGGAAAAAGGTGTGAAATAAGTTCCTCAATTATAGCATCAGTGTCTATAAAGGATTCAGGGATCCCACGTACCCTGAAGTTATAGTGGTAGTAGTAATAGTTTCATCACACAGGGTTCCAGGGTCCCTATAAAAAAGCCCAATTCCTGAAATTCCTGTTTAAGGTCAGAGGCTAGGCGTTTACTAGCCTTTTCTAGGAACTGTGTGAGGACTGTGTCTGAATCAGACTCACTGTGTATGTCCAGCGATGCCTGTGAGAACTGGGGCCGGAGCCATCTCGGCTGGAGCCTAAAACAGAGCGTCCTTAAAGTTTTTGATCTGCATCTTGGGTCGGGAACCTCCGGGGACCATGATCACGGGACAGGCAGGCACACAGAGGCGTGTAATGGTGGGAGCTGTAGAATTGGATAGAGCAATGCTGTGACCAGCAGGTCTGTACCTCCTGGAGCAGGGCTCTAAGCCGTACGGCTAGGATTTGCAAATGCACCCCCTGCTCCTTCATAATTTGCACCTGTATCCCCCCTGAGGTCTCTGTGGTTCCATCTTCTGGTTTAATTAAGAATAAAGCAACACTAATCACCTCGGATGCTCTCTTGACAAACAGGCTAATTTACGCTTGTGAAACACAATGAGTCACCCTCACCCTCTGAATGTACTAATTATGTTGATGGTTATGCAATATTTTTATACTGACACGATCTAACTGAGTATGATATTCAAGAAGGCCAGTGGAATATGGCAGTATTGCATAATAAGGTCTAAAAATAATATAGAGTGTTATAAGTTGTGTCAAGATAAACTTTCTTTTATTGAAAGATTGTATTCTTCTTTTAAAACGTATTGGGGGTGAATAAAAAACAATACAGGTTTAGACACATTATTGGATGTTTTGTGGTACTGTTTACCAATTAAGGACTGGAAGGATTTACACCCTTAACGACCAGGCCATTTTTTGCAATACGACACTGCGTCGCTTTAACTGACAATTGCACGGTCGTGCGATGCTGTAACCAAACAAAATTGATGTCCCTATTTTCCCAAAAATAGAGCATTCTTTTGGTAGTATTTGATCACCTTTTTTTGCGCTATAAACAAAGAGCGACAATTGTGAAAAAAAAAATGTTTTTTTTTTTTTACTTTTTGCTATAATACATATAAAAATAATTTATTCATTTGTTTAGGCCGATATATATTCTTCTACATATTTTGGTAAAAAAAAATTGCAATAGACATATAATTATTAGTTTGCGCAACAGTTATCGTGTCTACAAACTATGGGATAGATTTAAGGACTTTTTTCTTATTATTTTTACTGGTATTGGCAACGACCTGTGATTTTTAAGATGACTGCAACATTGCGCCGGACAAATCTGACCCCAAATGACACTTTTTGGGGACCAGTGACATTTTTACATTGATCAGTTCTATAAAAATGCACTGATCAATGTTAAATTGAGACTGGCAGGGAAGGGGTTAACACTAGGGGCGATCAAGGGGTTAAATGTGTTTCCTAGGTTTGTCCTAACTGTAGGGGTGATGGGCTGCCTGGGACATGACAGAGATCATTGGAAACAGTAGATATCTGTCATGTCATCTGTCAGAATGGGGGTCCGCCTTGTTTAAAAAGGTAGATCCCCATTCTGCCTCTGTACTAGGCGATTGCGTGTCGCCGGCGGTCATAGAGTCTGCCTGACCCCTGGGCATGATCCAACAGTGTGCAGTGGGACTGAAAGCACACGAACCGCATCTGTGCCTACG